>MU226743.1:1706615-1765771 GCA_018584345.1 Thuja plicata | reverse complement strand
CAATTCCTATATAATAAACCCTTCATAACCATTTGAAGGATCCAGGATTTCAAGCTTACATGCGCCATTATTCTGTCAACATTCAAGCTATCTTGCGATCACACACACTTTGCAATTATCAAATTCTCGACGCTTCTCAAGTCATAGACGCTGCCCAGCCAATACTAAGCATCAAGAACAACGTTTCGGAAGGAGTAGAGAGAAACAATAGAAGCTTCAAGCATCGAAGGGTTTGCATTCGTTTGTCTTCCTTTTTGTTGTTTGTACATTTTATTGCTCACGTATCTGTTATTCGTTTAGTAGTTATTGCGTACTTGATTTGCATTCACTTGTGAACCTTTGCTACTAACCCCCGCCCTTGGAAAGCTGTGGGAAACCGGAGAGAGAGGCGTACAAGTATACACATGAGAAGCATATTAACATGATAAAGATAAGCATAATAAGCATGCCATTTAGATAACATGAGTTAAAATCATAAGAATGGAACATTTGAAAGCATAGGAGCTAATCAATGAGCAAGGGAAAGCTTGGGAGAAATATAAGATGTACACATGAGAAGCATGATAATGGGTAAAGATAAGCATAATAAGCATGTCATTTAGATAACATGAGTTAAACATCATAAAAATGGAACATATGAGAGAAAAGGGTCTAAGCAATTAAGATAAAAAAAAAACTTGGGAGCCATAACTAGAAAAGTAAAGCATACCCCTAAGCATGGAAAAAAAATATGAAGCATAATATAAGAGATATAATGAGAATAGGAAATTCATAACAAATGTAGCATAAACAAAAAGATGAAAGTGTAACAAAATATTAAAAAAATAAAACACGAGAATGATAAAGATACCAAGCAACAACATTATGAAGATTGTCGTCCAAAAGTTAAAATTTCATTGATGTAGAGCCCTTGGGTATCACAATAGGATTTCAAAACAAGTTTAATCTACTAAACTACAACGTTTCCCAAGGACCCTAACATCCTACCATCACTCCTTTCATCTTCTTTGTCTCTAGGACCATGAATAGATCTCTCTCTAACTGAATGGCCTCTCAAACTTCAACAATCATCCTACCAATGGTGAATTCATTCTTCCTAAACATGACTAGGGTCATAGGACAAACCTCAAGTTCAAGTTCTGCAGTCCTTTCTGAGTATCTCCAAGTTCTAATGGCTAGTAGCCCTAACCAGGGAGTTTTATGAGGATAGCTCCTAAATTTCTCAAAGGACCTATTTTAAAAATCACATATTTAGACACCCATTAAAGAGATACTCCAAATCCCAACTTCGCAAGTCCTAACTCCAAGTTCATGTACCCAAATGCTACAAGTACCGACTAGGCATAATAGCCTTATTAGGTCACTTTTACAAACAAAGTACTTTGAAATGAAATAGCTTGATCACAAAAACACTTGGGACACTTAGGGAAACATACCATTTGATCAAATACGAGGTCGCATGTTTAGAATCCACCATTTGATGAAGTTATGTTCTCTGTTACTCTTGACTGGATAGTCACATGATGATGCATGTCCCAATCTTTCACTTGCACAACACCCCACCATTCATCTCCCACTCTAAGACCACATAAATCTTAAAGTACAGTCTCATATATTGCAAAGACGTGATTGTTAGATTTTCCCCATGGTGAATTTGCAAGATATGAGTGAAACACTTCGAAACCCTAGGTATGGGAGGGTCTCCCGACTGTATCTACAAAATGTGTTCTAACTCTTGTTCCCCTTGACTAATTCACTCCAAACCAATTTCAAATGAAAGCTAGAACATATCTGCAACTTCACAAATATGTCTTTCTTCAAAATGAATCTGTACGGGAGCATACAATTTTAGAATACATAATAAAATGCAGGAAAATCACAGTAAATCTTATTGTGCAAGTGTCAAACATTACAAATTCATCAGCCTCTCTCTAAATTTGAGTTTGGTTCTCTTAAAGCATCTTTCCCAATGGTTCATAACTGGAAATGAAGCATTATGACCGTTGGCCTTCCAACTTCCAAAATCTTGCAACATTTTTGCAAAGTTGCATTATGCAACTTTTACACTTTCCACAAAATATTGGAAACCCAAACATATGGGTGTGACCTCTCAACCAAGACCAACTCAAAAACACCTAAGGACAACTAGAAAACATCCTAGGACCTTCATAGACCTCTAGTGCCCATATGTCCAGTATGGCTTATAAATCACCTATCCATGACATTGGGTTACAAAATGGGGTAACTTATTACATTTAGAATTCAAACACATTTCCTACTCTAAACCATTTGATATTGGATCTTAAGATCCTCTTTGTCATCCATTTCTTGCTTGGTATATGCCCCTGCATCATACTCCCCAAGAAAATAAATCTCCAGCCCACTTGAGATGAGTTGATGAAGGGTACTACCGTGTTCTTGGATATGTTTCTCATCCATCCATACATCTTCACTTTTTGGCTTTCCTATCCTTTTCACTAAGTATTGCTTATATTCTCTCTTCCTAGTCTTCCTCACTACCTTAGTATCCAAAATTATTTCCAATGTAGGTGGTTCATGTTTAGGAATGCTATCATCTACAACTTGTTCTATGTCCATTGTATTCTGATCTGCATCCAAAGTTCCTTTATAAGGGATTAAGTCACATACATTGAAGATTGGTGAAAACCCCAATCCATCAGGTAGTTCAACTTCATATGCATTCTTACCACATTTCTTCAAGATAGGACAAAGACCTCTCTTCCTTTGCATTAGTTTAGTGTACTTCCCCTTAGGCAACCAGTCTTTCATCAAATATATCCACACAAGATCTCCAACTTCAAATTGTAAGTCCCTCCTTTTTTGATCTACATGCTTCTTGTATTTGTCATTGGATTGTTTTAGACTTATCTTTACCTGTTCATGTACTTCCTTAATACCTTCATAAAATGCCTCTCCATCCGCACTTATAGTACCAGTAGAAGGTAGAATTCTTAGTTCCAAGACTCCTCTAGGATGGATCCCATAAACAATCTGGAAAGGAGACTTCCCTGTACTCCTATTAACAGTATCATTGTATGAGAATTCAGTCGGTGGTAGTATTGCATCCCACTTCTCTCCATGTTCCCTTGTGAGACACCTCAAGAGATTTCCAAGGGTCCTATTGACCACTTATGTTTGTCCATCTGTTTGAGGATGGTAGGTTGATGAAAAAGATGAGTTTGTCCCCAGCTTTTTATAGAGAGTCCTCCAAAAATGACCAATGAATTTTACATCTCTATCTGACACTATGTTTAAAGGAAAGCCATGGATTCTTACCACTTCCTTGAAGAAGATTCATGCAATGTGGGAAGCATCATATGTTTTTCAACATGGAAAGAAATGTGTCATTTTATCAAACCTGACAACTATTACAAAGATACTATCAAATCCATTTTGTGTTTTTGGTAACCCCAAAATGAAATCCATGATCACACTCTCCCAAGGTCTGGATGGGATTGACAGTGGTTGATATAGCCCTAAATTAGAAGAATTCCCTTTGCCCTTTTGACAAACAACACATGTCTACACAAACCTTTTGAAGTCTACTTGCATTTTAGGCCAGAAATAGTGTCTCCTTACCAACTCAAGGGTCTTATCTAACCCATAGTGCCCTGCCATTTCTCCACTATGTTTCTCAGCCACTATGTTCATCCTCATTGAAAATTTTGGAAGGAAGATTTGTCCTCCTTTGAAGAGTAAACCTTCCTGTAGCAAATAGTCAGGAAACTCCATGTTTTACTTGTCATCAAGGTTAGATAAATATTTATACACCTTGCCAAAATCTTCATCATTTTCATACATGTTCTTTAGAGAATCAATACCCACACTTTCCAACTGTATCTGAGATAAAGTAAGCACCTGTCTACTCAGTGCATCAACCACCTTATTAGATACCCCTTTCTCTTGTTTCAATGTGAAGGTAAATGCTTGTAGGGTCTCTACCCACTTCATATGCCTATGAATCAATTTTTCTTGGCTATTAAAGAAGCTTAGAGCTTGGTTATCAATGAACACCACAAATTCTTTAGGGAGTAGATAATGTCTCCATTTTTTCAATGGATGAACCAGTGCATACATTTCAAGATCATAGGATGAGTACTTTTGTTTAGCTTCGTTCAATTTCTCACTAAAGAAGGCTATCGGTCTCCCCTCTTGACTCAATACAACCCCTATGGCCACCTGACTGGCATCACATTCTATTTGGAACACTTTGTTTAAATCTGGTAGGGCTAGTACTATTTGTTCTACTAATTTATTCTTAAGGACTTTGAAAGACTCATCTGTTGCTTGTGTCCACATGAACTTACATTTTTGACCCCCTTAATAAATAGTATTCAACATAGGTCCAAAAACATTACTGAACCCTCTTATGAACTTCCTATAAAAGTTTGCAATCCCATGAAAAATTCTAACATCATTCAAATTTCTAGGTGTGGGCTAGGTTAGGATAGCTTTTACCTTGTCTTGATCCATCTTGAGTTCACCCTGTGAGATAAAAAAATGGGTGATAAAAAATCCCAAGTATATGATCTCCTCCCGCATGAATAAACACTTATCCAAATTGATCATTAATTGCTCCTTATGTAACCTCCTCAAAACTATATTTAAGTGTTGTAGGTGTTCTTCCTTTGTCCTGCTGAATATCACTATATCATCCAAGTACACAATGACAAACTTCCCAATGAATTCACTAAGAACCTCATTCATCAACCTCATAACTGTGCTTGGTGCATTTGATAAACCAAAGGGCATAAATTTCCATTCATACAAGCCCTCATTAGTTTTAAAAGAACTCTTACATTCATCACCGGGCCTTATTCTAATCTGATGGTACCCACTTTTAAGATCAATTTTTGAAAAATGTTTAGCACCCCCCAAACAATCCAAAAGATATTCAATTCTAGGAATTGGGAACCTATACCTTATTGTAATATTGTTAATAGCCCTTGAATCTGTACAGAGTCCCCAAGTACCTTCCTTCTTTGGTGCAAGGACTGTTGGTACTCCACATGGATTGAGACTCTTGCCAATCATCCTTGAATCAAGCAATTCTGCAATCTGTCTAGACATCTCCTCATTCTGTTGTGGGGTAAGCTTATATGAAACTTTATTTAGCAATGTTTCTCTAGGAATCAAATCAAAGCAGTGAATTATATCTCTAATAGGAGGAAGTGATTTAGGCATACCTTGAGAAATGACCCCTTTATATTTGTCTAGAAGCTCATGGACTTCGTATGCCACCAACCGTTCTCTATTCTGTCTTCTATCAACATCATTATCTGCAAGTTTTTCCTTAGGAACAGGGATCAACACAAAACTTAATCCTCCTTCTTCTTTTACTTCCTTCAAGAATTCCTTTCTCTCCATCAGTGTCACTTTAGCCTCCTTGGGCTTGGATTCTTCTTCATTTTCAACTGAAGGAAACAACTCAATGGCCTTACCATCTTTGACTATGGTGTATGTGTTTCTCACTCTATCATGGTGATATTGGAGGTCATATTTCCAAGGCCTCCCAAATAATAGATGAAAATAATCCATCTTAGCTATGTCAATCAACAACTTTTCCTTGTAAGTCCCTATTTGGAACTACCCAACCCTTCTCTTCCACAATGGCTTGTTGTCCTTAAGTCATCCACGATACCTTGCAGTTATAGGGATGTGGTATCCTCTTCAACTTAAGCTTCTCTACCATCTCCATGGACACAAAGTTCTTTGTTGAACCTGAATCTATTAAGACTTTGCAGACTTTCCCACCAGATTTGAATTTTGTCCTGAAAATGGACTTTCTTTGAGGGGGTTCTTGTTTAATTGGCATCTTCAAGAGAGTCGTCCTCATAATAAGATTCTCTCCTCTCTTAGGGTAACCATAAGAATCAGGATTATTCACACTCCTAAAGGTAGCTACACTCTAGTAGTCAGACTTGTCTTGAACCATGGTGTTTCTTCTTTCTCCAAAACTACTTGTTCTTGCTTTGTCTGGACACCTAATGGCTATGTTCCCCTCTTTGTTTCAATTATAGCACCTTATAGTGCCTCTTCCTTGAAATCTCCCTCTAGATGGTGGTCTTCTTCCTCTGAAGTTACCTCTTTGATTATTTCCCTCATTTCTAGTATGCTCCTAGTTAGAATCCCCTTGGAATCCAAAACCATTTCCTCTACCTCTAAAAGGAATCCTTCCTTCTCTCTGGTTCCTTCCTCTACCCCTATTGTTCTGGTCTTTTCTCCTCCGTAACTTCTCCTCCACTTTCATTTCCAACTGACATCATTTGTTTATTGTCTCAGGGGTAAGAAGGTTTAGTTCTTCTTGGATGGTGTACTTCAGCCCATTCAATGCAACCCCTTTCATTTTTGACTTGGCCATCTTAGCCCTTTGGTGTTCTGGGATATCTTCACACTCAAAAAAACTATTTAGGGACTCTAACCAATCCATGATTGAATCAGGTTCCATCTTACCTACGAACACCAGCAGTTCCATCTTCACATCCAAAGTCCTTCTCTCCATAGACTTTAGGGAATTGAGAAGGGGTCTTTGGTCTACAGGAACCTGCAACTCTTCCTACTCTGGGATCTCCTCTTCATCCTATTCCTCACCTTCACTAGAGTCTCCATCCCTCTTCTCCATTTTTCCCTTCAAATTTTCTATCTCTTCTCTCATGGCTCTATTCTCAGCCATCGTCGCTCTTCTATATGCCATCTATTCCTTGACCAACCTAGATAAATCCACATTAGTCATCCTTGTAGGGATCTCTTCTCCATCTTTGTCTGCCATCTTTGTTTAGATCCTTTTCCCAAAAAAAGATCCTCCTAAGCTCTGATACCAATCTGATGCAGAGCCCTTGGGTATCACAATAGGATTTCAAAACAAGTTTAATCTACTAAACTACAACCCTTCCCAAGGACCCTAACATCCTACCATCACTCCTTTCATCTTCTCTATCTCTAGGACCATGAACAAATCTCTCTCCAACTAGATGGTATCTCAAACTTCAATAATCACCCTACCAATGGTGAATTCATTCTTCCTAGACATCATTAGGGTCATAAGACAAACCCCAAGTTCAAGTTCTGTACTCCTTTCTGAGTATCTCCAAGTTCTAATGGATAGTACCCCTAACCAGGGATTTTTTGAGGATAAATCCTAAAGTTATCAAAGGACCTATTGGAAAAATCACATATTTAGACACCCTTTAAAGAGATACTCCAAATCCCAACTTCACAAGTCCTAACTCCAAGTTCATGTACCCAAATGCTACAAGTACCAACTAGGCCTAATAGCCCTATTAGGTCACCTTTACAAACAAAGTAATTTTAAATGAAATATCCTGATCACCAAAACACTTGGGACACTTAGGGAAACATACCATTTGATCAAATAGGAGGTTGCATATTCAGAATCCACCATTTGTTGAAGTTTTGTTCTTTGTTACTCTTGACTGGACAATCACATTATGATGTCTGTCCCAATATTTCACTTGCACAACACCCCACCATTCATATCCCAGTCTAAGACCACATAGATATTAAATTATAGTCTCATATCTTGTAAACACCCGAGTCTTATATTTTCCCCATGGTGAATTTTCCAAGATATGAGTGAAACACTTCGAAACCCTAGGTACGGGAGGGTCTCCTGACTGTATCTACAAAATCTTCTCTAACTCTTGTTCCCCTTGACTAATTCACTCCAAACCAATTGAAAAAAAAATCTAGAACATATCTGCAACTTTTCAAATTAGTCTTTCTTCAAAACGAATCCATACGGGATAATACATAATAATATGCAGGAAAATCATAGTAAATCTTATTATGCAAGTGTCAAACATTACAAATTCATAAACCTCTCTCTGAATTCAAGTTTGTTTGTTTTAAAGAATCTTTCCCAATAGCTCATAACTGGAAATGAAGCGTTATGACCATTGGCCTTCCAACTTCCAAAATCTTGCAACATTTTTGCAAAGTTGCATTATGCAACTTTTACACTTTCCACAAAATATTGGAAACCCAAACATATGGGTGTGACCCCTCAACCAAGACCAACTCAAAACCACCTAAGGAAAACTAGAAAACATCCTAGGACCTTCATAGATCCCTAGTTTCCATATGTCCATTATGGCTTATAAATCACCTATCCAGGACATTGGGTTACAAAATGGGGTAACTTATTACCTTTATAATTCAAACACAATTCCTACTCTAAACCATTTGATAGTGGATCTTAAGATGCTCTTTATCTTTCATTGCTTTCTTGGTAGATGCCCCTGCATCATTCATACCAACTTGTAACATAAGCTTTTCATCCTCAACTAAATGGTTTTTTTGATAAGTAGTGGCACTCTTAGTGAAAACATTAGTAATAGGTCCAATGGTTAAAACATCTTTATTTTTTGTTCTTTCTTGTTTTATCTTGGTGGAAAAGAAGGTAATGAATAGTTCTAATATAATTATTTATAACCATATTATACCTTGAAAAGATCTAACCTTTTCTTTTATTTTGTACCTCTAAATAAACTTGATACACATCAAGAAAAGAATATCCTCTTGCATATGAAAGGAAGAAAAGTGTGGAATTACTCTTCCAAATCCAAATCTAATAAAAGAGTGAATATATAAATTTCTTTAAAACCCTTAAACGATTACAAATTAGATAAACACACAGAAAAAATCAACTCATAACCCCAAGTTTATGTGGGAAAACCCTTTTTAAAAAACCCACACTCTAGGGTAAGTGCATCAATATGATGAACAAAAACGGGGTATAAGTGGTCACTGTTTTTTTGAAATCAACTAAACCTGAACTTGGAGGAGCAATTTGAGACTCTTGCACTCAAAATTTGAAAATACCAAAAGAAGATAAATTGTAGTAGTCTAAATCTAGTTTCTAAACTACTAAATTTTTCAAAAATTGATAAGATTAAGGGGGCCAAATCCCTCGCACACCAAAAGTTGTCCCTAGTGTCAGATGTGGGTTGCAAGAAATTTTAAGTTGCATCTGGTATTTTTTAAAAACCCTCTGGTAGAAAGATAGAGAGTGAGTACTAGAAGTTGTGCATTTTTTGATAATTTTTTGCTGATTTTTTTTATGGATTTTCAAAGTGGATGCTTCCTAAAAATTAGGTACCTATTCACGAGTCAAAGATAAATTTGACCAAACTAATCGAATATTGATTTTTTTTTAAATCGTAAAGAATGAAGTGTAGGACAATAAAATATAATTTATTTCAAATTTGGACAAGTAGACCTAAAAAGTTATTAAAAAAATAGTATATATATGTCTCTAGGAAGTTTGAAAATATTGTTAAAAGAAATTAAAGATTAATATGTTAATGTTGTTCAAAATTTTAAAAACATTATATGGTTAGAAATCTCAAGAGACATGCAAAATTATGGGGTAATTTTACAAATATCCACTTGACAATGTGTAAATCTGAAAACAATGAAGTCGATAAATTAGATTGGAAGGGAAAACACACACAAAAGGAGGAAAATGAAGTTTCCAAACCAAATACTTGTCATCCAAGCCTACTTACAATCCTTAACATGTACATGTAAAATCATGTACATGGTTTTAATTTTAAAAAACTCAATTAAATTACTATAGTGAAAAAATCAAGATTTTTCATGTACACATTTATTTGACAAAAAATAATTCACATATATACATCTACATGTGTGTGTGTGAGTGAGTGAGTGTGTATACAATGTGCATACATATATATAGTTATACATGTGTGTGTTTGTGTATGTGTAAATATATATAGATATAGATATAGATATGTATACATTTGTGTGTGTGTGTATGTATATGTGTGTGTGTGTGTGTTTGTTTGTTTGTATATATCCAGTCAAACTACTAGAGACATCCAATCAAACTTAAAAGGTGATGTTGCCCAATTTTTTTGTGGAATTTTTCCTCTCTCTCTCTCTCTCTCTCTCTCTCTCTATATATATATATATATATATATAAACACACACACACACACACAAGTAATAGAAATAAAAAAGAAATAAATGAGATTCAAAATGAACATCTCTCTCTCTCTCTATATATATATATATATAAACACACACACACAAGTAATAGAGATAAAAAGAGAAATAAATGAGATTCAAAATGAATGTCTCTCTCTCTCCTCCAAAATATCTCCTAATCTCCCTCCCCCATCTCTCCCTCTCTCTCCCTCTCCCTTCCCCCTCTCACTTACCCCCTCTCTCCATCTCTCCCCCATCTATTGGCATTATAGTAGTTTTGGAGGAGATATGAAGTGTGGTCATGAGTCGATGCATAATTTGGTGTCATGGATGACAACATATTTAGTTATCATTATTGTAGTGACCAGTAAGAACTGTACATGATTAGTAAAGGGAAGTTCAACTATGTATGTTGACTGGGGCTTAGGAAGAACAGTATCATACATAGAATGTCATAGAATTCAAGTTAAGGAAAGATTCAGGTGTTGTAATCATAGATATAATTTGTATATAGTAAGTGGAATTCATGATTCCAATCACAACAATTTATACCAAGTTTTGAATGAATTATGTTTTGAATGAGAAGACAGTTTACCTATTTGGTCACCAATCATAGTTTCATATTAATTTGGTTAAGGCAGTGGATCTAAGGTCAACATAATAGTTCTAAATAGTAGTAATACATTTGAAGATGATATATTGGATGTTGTTAACGCTGATTTTGAGGAGGTTGGCTAATATTTGGTGCTGGCTGTGGTTGAAAGTTCTAGGTCTTGTGTGACCTAATAACAATTCTATATAAGGAGCACTAAATCATTTTGATTTAGGGTTGTGATCATTTTTTCAGGTTGGGCGATCATGAATTGAAGGAGCAGAGATCAGTACAACATCAGGAAGAAAAGGAGTAGAAAGGATCTGATAGGCAATCAATGTAATTCTATAGATCAACATATCTTGTTGTTCCCTAATAGTTGTAGTAGGTTAAATCCCTTAACCGGGTGAACTTTAACATGTTATTATTTGTAAATCCTTTAACAGGATAACTTCTTTATTGAGGCTGAAATACTCTAGCGAGGTAGATCATAACTGATCTTATTGTACTCCTAACAGTGTACTAATCACTCCTAATAGGGTGAATCCTCAGAAAGGGTATTTGAAGCTTCCAATAGGGAAAACTCATTTATTGCAATAGTGGTCTTGTGGGTGTCATCCCTACCATGATTTTTTCCCTCTTACAAGGGTTTCCACAATAAAATATATGTGTTATGTGTGTTGAGATTGTGGATGCTTGATACTGTTTACTATCGTTTGTTTACTTCATTTATATGCTTTATGGTTTGGAAGTTAATAGTGCAGATATTCATATCAATGATTGAATTTGGTCATTACCTATTTGTACTGATTCACCCCCCCTCTCAGTCATAAGATTTCCAACAATTGGTATCAAAGAATTGGTTATCTTGATATTAAGCTTAATCACTTGAGGAAAAGATGTCTATAATTCAACATGGATAGATACAAGTATGAAAAGAAGATTGAGGATGAAAGCAAAGATATGAATGAATTGAAGAAAAAGTTGAGGCATTCCCTTGCTAAGAGAAGAGATCTTGCTGAACAATTGAGTGAAAGTCAAGACTACATTGAACAAATGTATGAAGGTAGTTTTTCAGAAGAATCTGAGGAAGCACTTGTAGATCTAATGGATAAAAACAATGGACTAAAAAAGGAAGTGAAAAATATGAAAAGAGAGCTTGAAATTCAGTCTGTCAGGATGGTTGAAGAGCTTGAAGGAAGAAGACCTGCTTAGGATGCTAAGAAAATTGTCGAAGATGCCCTAAAGGCTAAAGATGAAACTCTAATAGAAAAGTTGGAGAAACTATTTAGATCGGAGCAAGAGGTTGCTATATTTCAAGAACACTTGCATGACACAAATAAAGAAAAAGTTGATATTGAAAGAGAGAATGAAAAGATAAAAGAAGAGTTGAAAGCTACAAATGATCTTCTTGATAAATTCAGAAAGAGTTATGCTAAACTTGATGAACAAATTGGAAGATAGAGGATGAATGAGGAGAAACAAGGTCTAGGTTTTTAAAAATTTTAAGTTGGTGAATCATCTGGAACCGAGGACATCAATGCATGAGACAGACCAACACCTAAAGCATTTATTATTTCAAATTAGAGGGAACAAAACATGATTACTTCTCAATACATCATATTGTTTTATGTAATGCATGATTATTATTTATGGAGTTAAGGCAATTCTTTCATGTTCTTGTGAGTGCAAAATTTTGAATACTTTTAAATTGATCAAGTTATTATCTTTCCCTTGATTAGAACACAGAAATGTGTTGTTCATTTTATAAGAGTTCACAAGTATATTTTATAGAATGTGATAATTCCACATTGAAGTGGTAATAATATTGCATTGGTAACCAATTTTGTGTTATACTAAACAAAGTGATTTGTGAAGAGATAAAATGAGAAAATATGAATGATGGGTAATGTTGCCCAGTACTAAAATTATGAAAGATGTTAGGCAGTACTTGCATTTAAGATGTGATGCTTATGTTTCTTAGTTTGAGAAGCAATGGAAATTATGTTATAGTGATGTATTATTGATTGGAAAGTACTCCCTATGCATGTGAGCATCTAGTACCAGTGCTATGTTGTGTGTTGTGTATAATCAATACTTGCATTGTGTGCTAATGAGGTGGTGAGTATATGTACCCATCCATGGAGATTATGTTTGCATTTGAGTATGGGAGGACTATATCATCATTCTATTGTATGTGTTGACCCTACTAAGAGCCAACCCATAAGTTTTTGGTAAGTCAGTATGTGAAGGGGTAGTAGTATCATCTTTTTCTCTGGTAGCTATTTAGCATACATGTAATGACGACATTGAACTGACCTTAGCTTCCACTTCTTAAGGAAAAGGTAATCAATGCTTTCCCTTATGATGGACCCAAGTACACGGTTCATATGTGTTTATCCGTAATCCCCACAATTCTTGAGGATGGTATCTGAACTTGAGGTGAGATTATATGGATAGATTTATTATCATTGTTGACTCATTCTTTTATTTATACTATTGTGATCCAGCATGAGGAGGGAGATTTTTGCCCATGCTGTTATGTATTTTATACCACACATTTTTTGACATGATGCATTGGATATGATGCCACACCCAATGGTGTTCCAACATAGTGTTAGTGATGATGTCATATTGCTGATGGTAGGGAGATGAGCTTAGGGACACAATACCACACACATGGATACATGAAGGCACATATTATGTATATTTTATTTTATTCCTACTTGATATAGAGAAATAGGTAGGCACTTTCATACTTGTAGAGGGGGATCCATGGTTGCTCAATTTTTACACGCCGGTAGGCATATGAAAGGACCCTAGCCATGTATACCTCTGGCTATGATGATCACCTATTTGAGAGGTATTTTTATGTAGGGTGTGACCTACATGTTCTTTCTTTGTGAGGTACACTACCATGCGCCATAAAACCATTGTGTTCCTTCTCCACTCGGTGTATGATCATATCAGGTGTGTGACATGCACATTTTGTATAACATAGTGTAGAGTGTAATATATATGTTTTTTCTCTATGAGGTACACTTCTATGTGACATATGACTAGTGTGTGTCCTCTCCACTTGGTGTATGTTCATGTTTCATGTGTAGCATGCTCATTTTCTACCACCCGATGTAGGGTATAATCGAGGTGCA
Source organism: Thuja plicata (assembly GCA_018584345.1). NCBI lineage: Eukaryota > Viridiplantae > Streptophyta > Pinopsida > Cupressales > Cupressaceae > Thuja > Thuja plicata. The sequence continues at coordinate 1,752,037 of MU226743.1, read as the reverse complement.
CACCCTGTTAGATATTTTTCTCGCAAAATCAAATAGATCAGCAAATGATCAACTCTATGATTCCCAACTCTTGATTTTTTCAACAAAAATTCTAATTAACGAGGATCAAATCCTCCTTTACTTTGAGCTCCATAGACTCAGGCATGTATACCTATTTTGATTTACTACTTTAAAACAAATCTTATAGTGGATTAGTGTCTTAAACACTGATATTCAACATTCATACATGACAAATTGTAAAGTAAAGATTTGTTTAGTTTAAAAATTGATGATGAACTGCCTATCAAGTATAGACCAGTGCCTAATCTAGGGAAAAGAGTCAAATGAACACACATTCATAGAAATATTTCAATAACAACACACCCAGAACCCAAATGAAATGCCTTACAAATAATTCTTCTCATTTCCACACCCAGACATCAAATTCTAATGTAAATATTGAATCCCATGAAACCACCCTTAAGAATTACCCTTCCCTTGAAAGAAACTTAAGAATAATCCCACAATTTACCTTGTAAATAGTGTATTAAAATTTTCCTTACAAATTCAGTACACAAGAAATTCAAAAATCAACACAGGAATACATCATAAGTATGTAAAGGGATTCCATAGTATTTTTATTTAAATTTTCTTTGCTTTAATACATTCAAAATGACCAAAAACTCTAAAACCAGACTAAAATCAGAAAACTATCTTGTAGTTGTGAATTCACCATCCTTTTACTTTACAAAAACCCTCCTATTTATATTATTCACTAACCATCTTGGAATCCTGAGAGAATCAGGGTGCAACAAGTTTCAGATGGCTAGGAAAAGCAAAAGACTCTAAAAGACAAAAACAGTTAGAATCATTTTCCATTGGTGGATAGGAAAAATTGAGTATCTCTTTGTAATCATTCTGAAACTTTAACAGTTGGCACCTTTGTCCGCAGACATTCAAAGTAACTTCTGAAAGTTGTGAAAATGGTGACCGCCTTCATGGCTAACATACACTATTCTTTGAGATAATTACCCTCCCTGTGCTCATTGATCAAGTGCCAAGGGTCATTCAATCATCTTTCATTGCCTCCAAGTCTATTGTTACCTACTTTTTCTTCTTTAGCTTTGTGCTTTTGTCCCATAGTCCAACCTCCCGACCTCTAATGGTCATTTGAAGTTTTTTTATGTTCAGTAATTGCTTCACCTACCTATAGGATATTTGTCTTTCCATGCATCAAAAATACTTCATCATTTGGCCAAAGGAAATTTGGAAACTTTAGTCCTCATGTTACTTATTTGATCACATTTTGATTTGATCTTCTCAATTTCCAATTCACTCATCCATTATGATTTATTTCTCAACTTACCATCTTAACAGAAACTGCCAGGAAACATCTTAAAATAGTCTGCTTCACCACCACTTGAAAACCCCAGAAGGAGACGTTTCAAAATTTGAAATCTCGTTAAAACGGCTATAGGTAGCATGGAAAACTCAATCAATGACCCAGATTTGAACTTTACATAACTTTAAAACACAACCGTAGATGAATTTTGAGTTACCCAGAAATCAAGATAAGATCTGCCATGTGTCGCTTTGTTTTGATGCCTTTATGGGTATCCATCATTCATCTTTCCTTCTGAGACTTGGCGTAGGACATTCAATCCCTTTAATCTATTCTTTCTCCTTAACCTATCTTTAAATTGGATCTCCTTAATCCTATTTGTATCTCTAGATCTCCAAATGCTTGGTTTAACCCTGATCTAATCATGAGATTCAGAGATAAAGGTTATCTCTGAATCGCCAGAAACTTGTCTTAACCCATGGTTTATTGCGAGATTGAGCAACAAGCCTTGATCCTTTTTGCATCAAAAGTTGGCGTTTAATCTTACAAGACTTGGATTTACTCAGGTTGCATCATGAGATTCAGTGACAAAAGCATATTGCGTAATCTCCAAATGAAAGTTCTAATCGCGGTTTGGTCTTGAGATTCAGAGACAATGCTATCTCTGCATCGCTGAGTAGATGTCTTAACTTGACTTAGATAATGAGAACCAACAAAAACCACTGATATGGTCTTGCATCAACGGTCCTCATTGAATCTCCAAATTCTTTCCTTAACTTTGATCTGATTATGATATTCAGCGGCAAGGCTTGTCTCGTAATCACTGAATAAAAGACTTAACTTTGGTTTTGTCTCGAGATTCAAAGATAAAGACTATCTCTGAATCTTAGAATGGTTTACTCAACCCATGGTTTAGTCAGAAACTTAGTGATAACCATTGATTTTTTAAGTCACTTGGACATGTGTCAACATCTTGTCACGTCTCATCTTTTCATCTCCTAATTTCTGAATACTTTGGCTTGACCTTGACTTATTTGGAGATTTAGCACCAACCAGACATCTTTATTGTTAATCAACGGTCAGTATCTGATCTCCAAATTATTTGAGACTTGACTGCAACATCACAAGATTCAGATATTGCACTTTACTATCAAGTCCTAACCATGTCGCCAGATCTCCAGATGTTATCCACTTAACCATGAACATTATGAGACTTTGATAGAACCACCTTAAATTCCTAAATGCATGACATGACAACCTTTATCCACGTTTCCTTTAGGCATGAACCCTTGAATACTAAACAATCTGCATCTTGGTGATTGAGGCTTAATGCCTACCATTGGATCCCTTAGAATCTACAAGATAGTTACCAAAGCCCAAAATCTAAATTGGCCCCTCCATTTGCCACATGTCACATTGTTGTGATGCCTTGATGAATAAGTTCATCACATCTTGACCTTTAAGGGATTACGACAAATGTCAGATTGGTTTAGGTCTGATCATGATTTAACTTTTCTTTTCCTTTTACAGAAGTGACACTTGGCAAGCAGTCACAATGCCTTAATCTCTATCCATCTTGCATCTTTAGGATCAAAGAAATGTTCTCACCATCAGATCTTCTACAAACCACTTTATGCTTTAAAATTGACCAGCCCGACCAACTTCCACGTGTTGACCAATCGTGTTTCCTCAAAGGATATCTCTTTTGCAACTCTTCAATCCAGACTTTACACACACCGTCCAATTATCCAAATTTTCTTTGACTTTATCCTGCAACTTAATTAATAGAAATGGGCCCCAGTGTCAGGTGTCATAAAGGCACAATGCCTTGATAGATAAACATTCCGCATCTTGTGGATTAAGGGATAATGATCACCATTATATTTAAACATACTTTCCTGACAGTTGCAAACAATAAAGCATTTCTGGGACATTAGACTTATGGAAAAATAAAATGTTCAGCTCGCTAGGAAAATAACTTTAAGGATAAAGTGGCCCTGCTTGACAAAGATTTAAGATATAAACTTAAAGAATTAAGTTTTCAAAAAGGTAACGCATGAATATAACACATTGAAGGGACTTAGGGTTTTAGACCGAAAAGTAACAGTTACCAAGGGTTTTTAAACAAAAGGGCAACCAAAGCCAATTTTCAAGACCTTAAGGAAAACCTAAGGAAAGAGCAAGAAAAGACTTAGCATCAGAAAAATTATAGACCCAATAGTGGCTCTAATTGAGGATGCTTGATTGCAAGATCAAGGCAAGAGTCTAGATCTCTGGAAAGAAGACCACAACCACACTAACCTACTATAGAAACAAACACACAATAGGAAACAAACTCTCCTGTATATAAACTACAAAACTATTGTGCATGGAAAGAAAGATCAATTAAAGAAAGACTTTAGGAATTTTCCATGCACTGACAATTCCAATACCTCATCATCCATATTTTTCAAAAAATAGGAATCCTTTCCATGTACTTGATAAAAAGTGTAAGGACCTAACCATAAGGATTCAAATTTTTTGTGTTTACCCTTGTCTTCAGATTTGGCATTCCACTACAATACCATGTCATTTGGCTGAAATTTTCTACTACTGGCCCTTTTATCAAACATATACTTCATCTTCTATTGACTTCTTATATTTTTCCTTTGTCCTTCCCTTGTGATCTTATCAAGCTCAATCAATTGAACCATTCTGTTATGTAGATCATCAATTACTTCCAGCTCCTGATCCATGGTAAATTTATATACAAGAAGTAGATTATTCATAGGTAACTTGGTTTGCAATCTATATACTATCTCAAAAGGTGACTTGCTAGTAGCCTTTTTTATTGTTACTCTATTAGTCCACAAGGCTAATTTTAACTTTGAATGGCAGGCCCTCTTGTTTGTCTCCAAGGTCTTCCTCAAAAAATTTAGAATGCTTTTGTTACTCAATTTTGCCTATCCATTTGCTTATGGATGGTATGGAGAGGAATATGATACTACAATTCCATTTTCATCACAAAAATCTTGAAACTCTCCAAACCTAAAGAACTTAGCATTGTTTGTTACCAATTTTAAGGGGACACCAAACCTAGTAAGGATATTATCCATCAAAAATTCAATCACAACTTTACTAGTTGCTCCCTTTGTAGGAATTTCTTCAATCCATTTAGTAAAATAATCAGTGGAAACCAGGATCCAGCTATGTCCACCACTAGATTTCTCTACAAATTCTCCAATAAAATCAAATCCCCATATGGAAAAAGGGGCCTGAGCCTGTACTAAATTCAATAATAAAGCACCTAAAAATATCAACTTGGAAGAAAGCCTTTGGCAAGGCTCACATTTTTGTACAAACTTGAAATAATATTTGAACACAAAAGGCCAAAAATAACCATCCTTTAGAATTTTGTGGGCAGTTGTCTTACCAAAAAAGTGTCCACCACACAAACTAGCATGCATCTCATTTAACACTCTATCAACCTACCTTTCATGTAAACACAACAAGAGAACACCATCCCTATCTTTCCAATACAACTCTCCTTGTATTAATGTGTACTTCTAGGCTTGCAGTCTGAGAGTTCTCTTTTGATTGTCATCCATGGTATTAGGGCACTTGACATTTTTAATGAAATATACAACATCAACATACCAAGACTATCTTTCAATGCTTGTTAGTGTTAGGTCTTGTAAATCCACATTATTTACTTGCACCAAATCCATATTCTCCTCAGTAATAAGCTTTTCTAAGACTAATCCTCTTATCAATTTTGTTATATGGATTTCTAAGTTGAACTCTTGAACCCTCTTTATCCACTTGCATCTTTTTCCAGTAACTTCTAACTGGGTGAGATTGTCCTTAACCATTGCATGAGGTACATATGCTATTACTTTTGAAAAAATTAGATAAGGCCTAAATGACTTGACAACCTTCACCAATGCATATGCTTGTTTCTCCATTACCTCATAATTTAATTCTGGAGCCTGGAGAGACTTGTTGTAGAAGGCAATAGGATGTTCATGCCCTTCCTCATCCTTTTGCAATAAAACATCAGCAATTGTATGAAAAGATGCAAAAGAAAAAAGTGAGAAGGGTTTAATATAATCAGGAGACCTTAAGACATGGGCTTCCTAAATTTATTTCTTGATTTTCTCAAAGGAAGACTATGCCTCCTCATTCCAATGAAACTTAGCATCCTTCTTTAAAAAATTTATTATAGGTTTCACAATCTCAATGAAATTGACAATAAACCTTCTAAAAAAATTTATCTTTCCTAAGAAAGACTATACTCCTTTGACATTATTTGGAGCATTGACCTTTTGGATAGCCTCTATTCATTTTGGGTCAATCCTTAGCCCTTCTTTTGATACAATATGCCCCAACAACTTTTCTTCTATGACTGCAAATTGACACTTTTTTGGATTCAATGAGACACCATATTCAAAGGCTTTATTGGACACCTTCTCAAGATGATCACAGTGATCATTTGCTTCCTTAGAATATGTTGTTAGGTTATTATGATAAGTTACCATAAATAGATCAGTAAAATCTTTAAAAGCAACATCCATAGCTTGCTAGAATGTTTCTCCTGCGTTCATAAGACCAAATGGCATACTGATATATACATAAGTTCCCCAAGGAGTAGTAAATGGAGTTTAAAACTGCTCTGACTCTTTCACCAATACTTGGTTGTACCCTGAGAAACCATCCATCATTGAAAATAGGTCACAACTAGTTGTTAGAGTAATTTAGCAATTACTCTTTAGTGCTTAAGTTTCACTTAGGCAGTTTCCTTTTAGACTTAGGAAAGTTTCTATTTGCTAGCAGTTGCCCTTTTAGGGTTTCGACATCCTTTATAAGGATTGTCATCTTTGTATTTCATAAGGAGGAGTTTTGTAATCTTTATTGTGTTAATAGAAATTATTTCTGTCACAATGGATTTGGGTTCTCTTTCATTTTGGCCGCCATAGCTGTCTGATCCTTCTCTCTTCTGTCTGTTTCATTCTGTGTAATAGTCTTTGCATGCAGGTGATCTTGGTTGCATTGCGTTTTAGCAATCTCAACACTAGTAACCTTCTACAACATTGCTTCCATGTTAGGAAGAGAATAGTTGTCTTTCAGAGATTCAAGGTTCAAATTTGTGAAATCAACACATAACCTTATATCACCATTTTTCTTCCTTACTGGGACCAAGTTGGAAACCTAGGTTGAATGTATTATAGGTTGTCTAATTCCTACATCCCTTAACCTCATTAATTCTTGTTGCAGCTTGGGAGCAAATAATGGGTTTATTGGTCTTTGTTTTTGTCTAAAAGGTTTAGTATCTGGCTTTAGTGGGATCACATGCTGAAAAAGGTCCTCCCTATAAGATTTTAAATCCCCATATGACCATGCAAACACCCGCTTATGTTTTCTCAATAATTTTACCAGATTTGTCTTAACATGGGGGTCCAAATTTTTCCAATATATACATTTTAGGGTGTTGTTTCAGATCCCAAATTCACCTCTTCTATGTCTTCAATTTTAGCATTGCTCCTTTGAAACATGTAATTATCTTGATCACTAAACAATGCCTCTAATTCCACCATCTCCTTGCGGATTTGATTAGAACTTAGTTGAACAACCTCATTTTCAAAGACCATGTCCCTACCATCAACCAATTCTACTCAGGCATTGCATTCTACATGTTGGCCTTCAAAATGGTCAAGACATCAGATAAAACTAAGGATATCTCGGTCATCCTCAAAAACTTTCCAATTGTATACATTGTCTGGAGCCACATGCCTACTCTTGACTTCCAAAATAGACACTTCATTCAAGGTCAAATCATCATTTTTCAAAGAAACATTTTTCATAAAATCAGCCATAATATTGTTTGACCTCTCTACCCAATTAATATTGAAAGCATCAAAGAATTCTATCTGATCCCATACTACATGTTTATACAATTTTAAACTATCATTTTGTACAACATATTTGGATCTAACTTGTGCTACAAACAGCTTAGAGTCCCCAAAAAACTTTAAGCATCTAATACCATGCCTAGTTGTAATTTCTAACCCCAAACATAGGGCTTCATATTTAGCAATATTGTTTGTACATAGAAAAGATAACAAGAAGGAATATTTGAAAGTTGTACCTGGTGGAGAAATGAATACAAAACCAGTTCCTAGTCCTTCCTTGGAACAAGCTCCATCAAAATACATCTTCCACAAACCACTTTGTTGTGTGTACAGTTCCTCCACCAGTGGTTCAATGTTTATGCATTCTGGAAGGATCTTCTCCACTCTAAAGTTCTGCATGTCCACCTCCACACAAAAATTGAGCATGTTACTTGGAACCTTTTCAACAGTCACATGTGCTCATGGCTCTCTGTACAACTTTACTTCAATCCCATTTACAGGGATTGTTGCATAGGAAAAATCTAACTATACATGACCTCCTATTGTTGTTGCTCACTATCTTGACAACAACATACCATAATGGGGTTGAGTATCCAACACAACTACATCCATCTTATATGTGTCCTCAAGAAAGACAACTATCTTTACCTCAAGTCCCTTCAGAGTTCCCACCACAAGGACCTCTCTGTTTTCCATGGAATAACATCTCCCATAACAAATATCAACACTCATCCCTAATTCTTTCATCACTTCATATGACATGACATTTGCAGAAACACCAGAGTCAATCATGCAATTTTTTACAAGTTTTTTGTTTATCAACAAAGTGACATAGAAGAGATCCAGTTGAGATGGTTCTTGGGTAATCATATTACCCACATACAGTATATGGGTCTTTGGCTCAAAGGTAACCTCGTTCTTCTTACTCTCCTTCTTGTTTACAATAGGGACATCTTCTATCCCTTTAAAAAGTGATATTGCAGCTTCCCTATGCTCTTTTATTTTCAACATTTCCTTCAGGGGAACTGATACTTTCATTTGTGTGAGAGCATGCCTCATATAAAATGCAGACAATTCAAAAAATATGTCATTTTTTCTCTTAACTTTCTTTCCCTTATCAGTAGCAATGTGTTCATCTTATTTCATTTCCTCCTCGTTTTGGGGAGAAGAGGATTCTCCTTGTTTAGTAGCTTCCTTCTCCTTTTCATCCCTAGCTGGAGATTCAACAACAACCTCTGGGGCATCTTCTTTGACAAATATAGAAGCAGGTTTACCTTGACCAGGTTCCACCCTTATACTTCTCAAGTCATAGGCACTTCTAGCTTGGTTAATTTTTGCTATAGTCAAGGATTTTTTTCATCACTTGGAAATCTAAAATCTGGATGTTCTTTATCATCATCCACAGTATTGACATTATATTGTAACATAGTACCATACTCATCATATGAGTCAGAAAAAAATTGTTGCTAGTACTCTTGGGATTTTTATCTCCTACTGTTTACATCATCAATAGGTTCCTCATCTTCAGAAGACCATGATTTAACACGTCTTTTCACAGAGAACATATTCACAGTGGTGTCTTCTTGTGCTAAACATTTCTATTCACTACCATCCTCCATTTATTCAGCTAAGGCATGTGCTATAACATACTAGAAAGAAGAATGAGGCATATTACAAGAAGCACACCAAGGGGTATTCTCCACATTATTTGTAGTATTTCTCTTTAAATAATCATGGGTGTCCTTTGTCTTCTGGTTCTCTTGATTCTCTATAATAGGCTTTCCATCTTTCCAATTGGTTCTATATAGTTGTAAAATGAAAGAAATTCTATTATAGATTGGTTTAGCCTTCCGAGTAAGTGGTTTAGGGTCATGTCAAGTGCCTTGAATGGGTCTCTGACTTGGATCTGGCTTTTTCCCCTGTTATGCCCCATTTCCCGCTTTTCTCCAACCTATTTTTGACACCCTAAACTACAAATTGTGATTTTTGACCTAAGGGTCAAAATCAACCTTTTTGGGTCAAGGTTGACCTCAACCTTGAACGAGGTGAAGGTCAAACTCAACCTTGACCTAGGTCACAATCGACCTTTTTCTGACCCAAGGTCCAGATTTCAAGTTTCTGGGGTTTTTGGATGTCGGGCTTCAGAAAGAATTAATTCCCGCTTCTGGGTCGGTTGTTTCAGTCTTCAAGGAAACAATTCTTAAATTATATTTAATATAGGTCCTCTTCTAGGGTTATAGGTCTAATTGGAATTTAATTCTCCTATGTAGGCCTCTCTAGAAGATTGTGCCCTAGATTTATATATAAGGAAGCTTTCTCCTCTCATTTTCTCTAAGACAAAGACTTGATAACCATGAACATCAACTATCCAATACTTAAGAAGTGAAATCTAAAGGTGAAGAAGCAATATTTGAAGCAAGCCAAGTATCCATTGAAGCATTCATCTATTCTCAAGCATTCAAGGACTTCAAAAGAACCCAATTCATCAAGGAGGTCCATTGGTAGCCATTGAAGGATTCAAGCTCTATGGAGCCCTCTTGTTGAAGATTTCTTCATCCACATTCCTCCAAGCCTCTTCCTATTCCAAGATACATTCAATATTGGTGTTGAAGATTTACAAGCAATTGATTTGAGACATCCTATATTCTACATTCTAAATCCATTTGGTGCATCCATACTTGTGGATCCACAGAATCAAATACACCACAAGGGATTCCATACAAGCAAGGTGAATTTGTTCATTTACTTTGTTTTACTTATGCAATTTCAATTATACTTTGAGGTTAATTCCAAAACTTGGGTTTGACCAAGGCAAAGCCCTCCCCCAACAAACAAACTATTTTTCTTGTAGGGACAGGTTCATAATAGAAAGTTGGAGTGTAGATTCGGATACCCTTTTTGGAGAACTACTGGGATCCAGAAATAGATTTTTTGTCAGAGATTTTAGGTTAGAATCAGAGGTTGGTTTTTCCCTAGGTCAGAATCAGAAATTCTGGGTCAATGGTGACATTGACTTGAGGGTCAAAATCAGAACTGTGCCAGATCAGAAAAAGATTTCTGGGTTTTGTCTGTCTTTGTGTTTCTGTTCCAGATCTGGTTGCAGATTTTCCAGAAACTCAGTGCAGGCCCCCAAAAATAGCATTCTTCAGATCTATAACATTTTAAGGTTAGTACTTTTCTCCTATTCATTTCAATTAATGTTATTAATCTTTCTAAATCTATCACACATTCTTTTCTATAAACAGAATCTAAGGTCTTCCTCTTTGCTCTCATTTCCAATAGATTGATTCATTTATGCATTGATCCTTCCTTTGGGGTTAGTCAATTTGGATCCTTCCTTTGTGTATTTGAGGTTAAAAGGAACATCTTATCTTCCCCACACATTTCAATAAACATTCTAATTTCAAATGTAACAATATCCATGTAATATCATAGATTAAATCCCTCATCCAAAATCTTATGTTACATTTTGGTGAACCTGCGATAGACAACTCTTTCTTTTTGGTGTTAGATTTACATTTTTTATGTTAGATCTTGCATGCATATTAGATTAGTTTTCTTTTATGTTCTTGCATTTACATTTAAAAAATTAAAAATCAAAAATCAAAATCTCATGTTTCCTAAATTAGTTCATTTGCATTGCATTGGTGTATGAGCTTTACCACTTCTAGTCCTACTTATAGTATCCCGATTAGAAGAAGTCATAGACTTATGGGTTCCTGTGATCCTGAGTCTTCCTCTCCTTTCATTAGGATCCCGGATGACAATTTGACCACTCATGATTCTAATCCTTCTATAGAGCATAACTCTTCTCACTCATCTCATGACGAGGATGATCCTTTAAGAGTTCCTCCTGAACAAGTACAAAAATTTTCAATAGAACTTGATAAAGTGGGAAATTGGCTTATTCAAGAAAGTCATAATCAAGATTCCGTCCAAGCTATAGAGGCTCTTAAGAAATTCCTTGATGATAGTGATCAATGTGTAAATCTCTTGTGTGGTATCACTGATCTTGTGCATTTGAATATTAAACCTTTAGCTCAAGAGGCTCAAGATCTATGATTCACTCCTCCTGTCACTAGTGAGGGACCTTCTTCCATTCCTTTACCTAGCATTCCTACTTACACTCCTCCTTTAATGACTACATCTCTCCCAATTTCATCTATTCCTATGAGTGTTACATTGGTATCTCGACCTACCTCACAACCTTCATATCATAGTGTGCCTTTTACTTATTCCAATTCCCTTCCAAATGTGGTTCCAAGTGTTCCACCGGTTGTGTCTTCCATTCCTACCGCTTCCTACACTTTTCCTAGTGTTCCTAATATTTCTATGCCACCTATTTCTTCTAATGATTCCACAATTATTAGTTTGGCTCAAACTATGTCATCTTTACAACAACAACTTGCATCTTTAACCCAATCCAAGTTTAGCATTCCTACATGTGACATGGGTAGTCCTTTATACTTAGACATTATTCATGCTACTATCCCTCAGCAAGCCGATATGCCTCATCTTGAGAATTACAATGGTAAAGGAGATCTTGTTACTCATGTTAAAACATTTCAAATCCTTTGTAGTGATTATGCTCATGACCATAGGATTTTAGCTAAGTTGTTTGCTAGAAATTTTTGTGATAAGGCCTTGCAATGGTATTGTTCTTTACCTCCTTATTCTATTGATTATTTTCCTAAAATTTTTAATACCTTCATCCAACAATTTCAAATTAACATTGGTCCACAAGTGTCCTTAACTAATTTAATGCATTGTAAACAAAACATTAAGGAAAAATTGACTGATTTTATTGGTAGATTTAAGAATTTGTATGCTTAGATTTCTTATCCTATTCCTGATATTGATATTCAACATATGTTTATTTCAAATTTACAAAAGGATATTAGAGATAAGGTTATGCTTACTGAATTTAACTCTTTTCAACAACTTTGTGCACCACTTCATCATTATCAATTACAAGTGAGTCAATTTGAGAGCAACACTCCAATGGCTCATGTTCCAGTTGATAAGAGTGACGCTGCTCCTAATCCTAATAATTTTTAGAAACCTAACAATTATGTCAAGATTAATAAATAGATGAATGCAGTTATCGATCAAGTTTCTATTGCATCCAACAATGCCACTTCTGCATCCATTGCTTTCTGTACGAATCATACATTTACTCCTCTCTCTGAATCTATACATTCTATTATTAATAGGTTATTAAGTTCTAATATGATTACCTTGCCTCGTATTCAGCCTCTTCTCCCTACCATGATGGCATCAAAATACTTTGATTCTAAAGCTTTTTTCCAATACCATCAAAAAAATGGCCATGATACTGAAAAATGTTATTCTCTAAAGCATAAGGTTCAAGACTTAATCAATTCTAATATTTATCTATTGATAATTTTGATGGTAATGGGAACAAATCTATCTCTCCTCCTAATCAAAACCTTCAAATCTATATGAATCCTTTACCTACACATGATACTAATACCATAGCTCAACCATCTTCTGTGGATATTGTTTATGATTCAAAGATGGATGATCTCAATCACATTGTTAATCATGTGGAGTGTGTTGTTTCATCTCAACCTACTATTCAAGATCCTTTTCCTCCACTTCAACTTCAAGTTCCACCTAAACCTCAGAAAAAAACTAAGGATAAACGACCTAGGGAACTCTCAATTACCTTTGATGATTCTGAAACTATTAAGGTTCCCGATGGTCCCATTTATATTTATGCTAGGACTGCTAAGATACCTACGCATGGTTGTCTTGTTGATCCCACATATTTAATAAATGTCATTACTAAGGAAAACCTTTTTTATGAAAAACCTACAACAGGAGTGTTATGATACATCTGATGCATGGATCCAAACTTGTAATGGTTTTCTGTATCCTTTACTTGGTTCTATTAACTTGCCTGTTGAACTTTGTGGTAAAGTTGTAGATACTACCTTCATTGTCATTCCTACTTCTGATCAATTTCAAGTCAAATTTGGTTTGCCTTGGATAACTTCTATGCATGCTATTGCTTCTCCTATTCATAAGTGTATTAAGTTAATTCATAATGGAGAAGTGAAAATGATTAATCATAGTTTATATCAACCTTCTAGGCCTAGAGATTGTGCTACTCTTGATTTCTTTTGGCCTTCATTACCTAATTCATGTCCTCCTTGCCCTGATAACCTTTTTCATTCATATCAAGCCTATAAACATCGCAAGATTATCGAGTTAAGCATGCCTCAGATAGATCTTAATCGTGGTATTTTTCCCACTCCTATAAATCCTTTATCCATTACTGCTAGCTCTATTACTCAACCTCCTAGTGTCGCTTCTTAGCCTACTATGAATCCTACCAATCCTCCTATAGAACCTGTGAAGGAACCTGTTGTTATTTCTCCTAGTTCTCAACATGTGTCAAATAAAGTGAAACATAACAAATATTCTAATGAAAGTTGTAAGAAGCATAGAGATAATGCTAGGCCTGTGCTTCTGGTCTTAAAAATTCATTACCTTCTTTTGACCAACCTATGCCTGATGTGTTGGAAGAAGTTAATATTCATAATGCTATTAAGATGAATGATTATGATGATTCTATTCGCATCTTTGATCCTATTTTAATTAATCTTGATGAGGAGGATACTCTTGATGATCCTATTGATCCTAGTGATGAATATGGGACCATTGATCTTCATACTAATTTACCTCATATGATTTCAACTCAATTGATAATTACACCTAGTATCAAGAATTGCAATTCTCAAGAGGATCCTTGTTTGGAACTGGTTATTATTCCTACTGTATTGGATATAGTCCCTCTTGCGAGTTGCCCACATTCCCTAAATGATATAAACCGAGATGAGGAGAGTAGGAGATGCGCTTGATTGGCTTTTCCTTCATGGTAGCCATTTTTGTATTTGCCTGTTGTATTGTGCTTCTCCCATAATGTGTTTGCTAAATGTTTGTTAGATTATTTTATACAACCCTTGTTACTTTGTTGGGGAAAGGTGATAAAGGAATCAAACCTATTGTACAATTTCTCTATATGTATATTTAATCTTCTATATGTTGTTTTCATGTTATGTTGTACTTTTTCTATTGTTCATAAATGTTTTCCTTGTGTAGTCTTCTTGGATCTGTGACATGGTAGCACTGATTCTTTTTGGTCTCCATTTTGTGGTCCGAAAAGACTCTTCTTCGTAAATCTTGAGTTTTGTTTCCTCCATTGTGATTGTAGTTCTACTTTCTTTGGGGAATAATGTCAATTCATTTGCAATAATATCATATCTATATATATATGTTATCTTATGATCATACTGACCCCACGGTAGGTAGATCCCTTATGTGTTCTTTGTATGTTTATGTGGTATTTCCTTTTATTTGTCTTCATTTGGGGGCATCTCATAGTGGAAATGTAATCAGTAGAGTTGTTTATGTTTCCGTTAAATCCATTGCTCCTATTAAAGTTTTAGCAATGACTTTAATGTGGGGGCATACACTCTACTCACTTTTTGCACACACACACTTTTCAAAATATTTTCAAACTTAAAACTTTCTCCCTTTATGGATTAAAGACTAATCCTTAAAGCATGCATTTTTACCTTACAGGATCTCTTGATCCCTCCAGTTTCAATTTACAATGTTTTTATCCCTTAAGGTCAGAAGGTGTCCTTAAGACTGGATCTCCCTGATGGGTTGACTAGTGAGTAGCCACATTCACTAGGCAATTCAACTCCATCTTTCCAGTTGAGCTCTTTCCTTGTGTGGTTCACAATGGGACATAAGTTCTCATTGGGAGAGGTAATCACACCCTCTCTCTTTCTCCTTAACTAGTGATGTCTCTCTTATCGTAATCTTAGGTTTGATAAAGACTTAAGTCCCTGGGGGCTTGAGGATTCCTTTGTCCCTTTTGATTTCAATAAGATTATCTATTTTTCATGATCTCCTTTACCAAGAGTTTGCATTGAGTCCATACTCTTGCTAAAGTGGGGGCTAAATGTATAGTCGGAAAATGGAAGCACTTCCATTGTAGATTGGTTTAGCCTTCTGAGTAAGTGGTTTGGGGTCATGTCAAGCGCCTTGAATGGGTCTCTGACTTGGATGTGGCTTTTTCCCTGTTCTGCCCCATTTCCCACTTTTCTCTAGCTTGTTTTTGACACCCTAAACTGCAAATTGTGATTTTTGACCTCAGGATCAAAATCTACCTTTCTAGGTCAAGGTCGACCTCAACCTTGACCTAGGTCACAATCGACCTTTTTTTGACCCAAGGTCCAGATTTCAATTTTTTGGGGTTTCCGGATGTCAGGCTTCGGAAAGAATTAATTCTTGCTTCCGGGTTGGCTGTTTCGGTCTTCAGAGCAACAATTCTTAAATTATATTTATTATAGGTCCTCTTTTAGGGGTATAGGTCTAATTGAAATTGAATTCTCCTATGTAGGTCTCTCTAGAAGATTGCACCCTAGATTCATATGTAAGGAATCTTTCTCCTCTCAGTTTCTCTAAGACAAAGACTTGATAACCATGATCATCAACTATCAAAGACTTAAGAAGTGAAATCTAAAGGTGAGGAGGTAGGATTTGAATCAAGCCAAGTAGCCATTGAAGCATTCATCTATTCTCAAGCATTCAAGCACTTCTCAAGAACTCAATTCATCAAGGAGATCCATTGGTAGCCATTGAAGGATTCAAGCTCTATAGAGCCCTCTTGTTGAAAATTTCTTCATCCACATTCCTCCAAGCCTCTTCCTATTCCAAGATTTATTCAAGATTGGTATTGAAGATTTACAAGAAATTGATTTGAGACATCCTACATTCTACATTCTAAATCCATTTGGTGCATACATACTTGTGGATCCATGGATTCGAATCCGCCACAAGGGTTTCCATACAAGCAAGGTGAATTTGTTCATTTACTTTTTTTTACTTATGCAATTTCAATTATACTTTGAGGTTAATGTTATCACTTAAATTTGCACCCTGTCGAGTAAACTGAACAATCTAGTGATACATGGGAACACTTTTGGGTTGTGGGTAACCTGGAAAAGAAGTGAACCTCTGGAGAAGGCCGGCTTCTTGGGTACTTCACCTAAACTAAAGCTTTTAAGAGGGAAAGGGTTAGAAGGAAACATGGAACTGAAATCTAATCCTAAGGTGATGCACCAAACGATTCTCCCAGACTAAGTACTGCCATATCTAGCATACATGTGTTCAAAAAAACCAGCTATACAATAACACAACTCAAAGTTTACCCATACTTCTACATAAGCATTTTATAAAGATGGTACAAATGCTCACAAACCCGAGAAGGGAAATGGAAGTTTCACAACTAGGTGTTGTTTGCATCACTCACACATCTATATGACCTGCAAAAGTATGACATATCCTATCCAAAGGTGCTGAAAGTGATAAATGTAAGAGGAAATACATGGGATTTCACAGAAACACCTAACTATCTATGCTCTACACACAATGAAACAAGCCTTCAGAAGGTAAAATCATTGAAATATATTGAACCAATGATGCTCACAGCAGTATACAATTCTAAAACTGAGTTACAAAAACCCGTTGCTTCTGCCAAGAACTCAAAAAAAGTTACAAAATAGCAAGCTGGAAGGAAAAGAACTCCTTACAAATGAGCCTTCAACTCATATTTATGCTTTTACATGCCAAGTACATCATTAATGCTGGTAATAAATTCTGGCTCAAATTCAGCCTATCTAGCCACCTTTTAGCCCTTCAAAAGTCTATAAAAATACAATTTGGTGACCCAAAAGTCATGTCCAAATAATATCACCATAAAGACTCCCTCATAAATGCATCTCTATCCCCTAAGTAGTGCATAAGGAGCTTCTAGAAAGTAATAACTCTAAACTGACACCCCATCCCATCATTAAGACTTTAGGACTTGCCATAAATCTTTAATAATATCTCTCTTGACTTCTAAAAATAAAATAAAATATCTATTTGCACTTCAATTAACAATTATTAAATAATTCATACATTTAATAAATATTAGAAATATTTATTTAAGTGATGAAAATACTTAATACTTTATTTTATGAATAATAATGATAATTAATTATTTCACAGTTTATCATTTTAACCAATATTAGTTATATTAATAATATTGATTAAGCGATCACCAATCACTTAATAATATTATTAATATAATAATGTTTGTTAAAATAATATATTATAAAATGCTTAATAATCGTTATTATTCAATAGTGCCAAATAGATATTTTATTCTTATTTTAAAAAGTTGAAAAGATATACTATTGATATATTTCAAGCTTTTGCATTTTTAATTAAATAGTTTATAAAGTACTATTTAATAAAAATTAAATGCAATTAGGAATAATGCAAAATAATTATAAATTTATATCTATATTTATTGAGTAATAAAAATACTTTACTTGATAAATATTAACATTTATTAAGTAATACATCTTTATTATTTAAGAAATATCAAATATAAATTTATAATTATTTTGCAAAGGCATAAAGCGTTATGACACAAAAAACCCTTAAAATGTCTTAAGGAAAAAACCTTCTCTAGCTTTTAACGTGATATTAGGGGTTTGAAGCCCTAAAACACAAATCAATTTTTTATTTTCTCTTTACATATGCGAGCTCTTCCTGGGTGCACCGCCATGAGGGTTGAGGGTTTGCAACATCTTCCTTTGGAGAGCAATGAAGCTCTGAGAGCATTCCTTTGCGCAGGTAATGTACCAATTTTATTTTGTTCTTCCTCTTTGCTTTTGTTGTCTCCACACACGTGGCCGCCATGGTTTGCTGGGGTTTCTTTGGGGATATTTTGTGAAGTTTGATGGAGATCTAATTTGCTAAGAGGTAAGGTCGAGCATCTTCCTCCATTCCCCTCTGCTCTTCGCTAATCCGCAGTCACTTATGGTTTAATTTTTTGTACTGTTACTTCAAGGAAGTGATAAAACCATTTCTTCCTTCTATGCTTCAGATTTTCATATGTATTTTGAGAGCAATGAAGAGATGGACTCTTTTTTTTTTTCTCCTTTTTGTATGCTCGCTTTCTGGGTAAAAAACGTGACTGTTTAGACAGATATTTTCTGAAAATTAATAACTTCTCTCCATGAAAACATGGCTTTGTTTGCAAAATGACTTCAAGCTTCTATTTTTTCTTTCTAAATCTGAAAATCTGTATCTTTATTTCACTGCAATATACTATTTTGAAGAAAATGTGTGATCCTCTCTATGCTTTTTTAGAAAATCTGAAGCTTTCTCCATGTTGTAGAAAATGTGGCTCTATGGAAAGTCTTGGTGTCTGATGTATGAGAACAATTCTATTGCAATATTCATGCTCTTTTTCCTTGTATGCTCATTGTTAAAGAATCAATCCCTTCTTAAACACCTCCATTGTTTCATATTGCTTTTGGTACTACTTTTAGCTCATAGTATAATAACAATGGCATTGATTCCTTTTTGTGATAGCTCTGTGATATGTATTTCCATTATTTTGTCCATGCTGCCTTTTGTAGCCTTTTCATGACAGTCATATCCTTTTTTCCATTGGCTTTATAACAGAAAATTATATAACTTAAATATTAGTGAGATCTTCTGAAGGCACTGACCTTTGTATTCATGATGGACTATTGTCTTTGGCCTTGCTGGGCTTCCTCGCTGATTGTAGTTCCTTGATCTTTATGACTGTTATTGAATTTTTTTTTGTTGTTACACCATTTTAGATACCTTTTTGTCACCTCTGATAGAGCTGATATCTTTGAGCATCTTGTTGCTTCTCTTCACCAGTAGTAACAAGATCTCACATAGGGAATAACATGGCAGTTTCCAAAAAATGAATTATTTGATCATTCAAACATCAAAATTAAATTTTCTGGAAATAATAAAGTTTATTTGTAACACCAATATATTACTCCTCACCAATTTATAGAGTTGTACTAGTCCATATATAGTTATACCACTATTTTCTTTGGCTGCCAATTCTGGAAAACGTTTTTGAACAGGGTGTTGTTACTAAAACGGACATAACTCCTTCATTTCTCCATGAAAATGACTCAAACTTGATTTAAACTAAAGTAGACTCAGAAAACTTTCTTTTGAGTATAATATCATGCATTCATTTGTCCATACATGGTTGTACCATGCATGTGAAGTGACTGTAATTAGAAAAAATCAGAAAATAGTTAAGTTGCAAATTAACATTGTTGGATTCTTATCAGTTTCTTTTGAAATTTGCCATCCAAAATTTTGGTTGCATCCACTAAAAATATTTGATTCTCTATCTGTTTACTTTCATTTCTGTAGCATGATTGTGTCACTCAACAGCATGCTAAGCTCTACCCTCATGGGAGCCAAATTTTTTCCACATGCTGAAATTTTAAAATGAAGAATTTAGCAACAAGATCTTTACCTGTGTCTTTTCATTTCCCTGCAGGTATTTGGAGCAGTGGGATGACCTCTATGAAGGATTTTAAGATGGAGTAGCTCAACTACAAAGGTTCATCATCATGAGGCAATGACGGATCCCTTGTCTTTGTTTATTCTTTAATTTTTATATGTATCAATTCCTTGTATAGTGCATCCTATTAGTTACTCCCACGACTTGTGTGGGATATTGCACATTTGATTCATGAATAAAAAGATAACTCCTTTAAATTTGCAATGTTGTATGATTCTTTTCCTATTGTAAACTATTGCATCTTTCATGACTTCCTTTGTGGTATTCCTCTTTTTGCAAAACACCATTAATAACTGGGATGCACCCTTCAATCTATCTGAAAAACATAAGAAGCTCCACTTTAGTGAGCTGGGAAATAAAATGGGTAACATTTCTTGCAACATATGCATGATGCTTTCCTACTAAGCATATCAGACTAGTTGGCTATACTATCCATTGGGCACAGAGTCACTTATATGACCAAACCTCTGAAAAACACACTCCCTTTGTTGCTGCAATCATTTTTAAACAACCATCTCTTCTAATTTGTCTAGTACTTGTGTATAGCTTATGATAGTGAACTAATAGACTCACTATCATGAATGATATGCAATTACTTGATGTGTTAGAAGAGGAAAAAACAAAACTACACCTTCCTTGCAGCTGTTGTAGGTTTCTTTAGATTTATATGAGGGAGGTATGTATGATGTATAGCAGTGGATACATGTATTCACTGTTTCATATGATGGATGCCTATCTCATGCAATTTTAGTTCATTATAGCAGCTTTCCCCTTCTCAGAAACAACTATCTAAATGTGCAACCAACACTCAGGGAATGAAAATTGCAACTAATCTATGTGCAACAACACTTATTGAACTTGAAACTTACCCTACCCTAAACTAACCAGCAATGAGGCAATGCTAAACAAATCCATTTACTATCTCTATAAAATAATTGCCCTTTCTCCTCAATTTGCAATGATTGACATATTCATGGGCAGCTAGAGGAAGAGATACTTTGGATAAGTTATAGTCTAGTGCGCCTACCTCTTTGTGATGTGCATGCACACTGCTACCTGAGAGGGTAAATGATTGAACATGTTCTCTTTTGACATCATCTCCATCTGGAACTTCAAGTTTGGGTGTCAGCAAGATGAGTGTTTCTTTGCTGTCCTCCACCCTAGATAAATGTCTAATAGGGCATCCTCTTGAAAGAGAAAACTTGGAGCTTCTATTGCTGGTCTTTGGCTTTTGGACCACTTCTTCAACATTTTTTTGCTAATCCAAATGAACTAGCTTAGGTGGCTCTAGTTGTAAAATGGTTGCCTCCACATTATGTTCATGTTTCTCATGGCTTTCAAAGCTACGAGATGTTAGTTTTGTATCAAGGTCTGAGAAAAATAGCTCTAGTTCATCCCAAAACACATCCTCCTCTACATCTTCTTTGCTTTTTTGAATAAGAACATTTTCAACACCATGATAGATATTTTGAATGTCTTGGGAAACATCAAATTTTAGATATACTTCCTGAAGCAAGGAGAAATAATTAGCATCCAGCTCAACATGATGAGCAATCTCATGGACTTCTAGCTCCTTAAAACCCAAAACTTGGCTATTTTCATGTCCCTCATCATGGTTGAAGGCCTGGTTATCACACTGATTATTATGAGACAGAAACTCATCATCATTCTCAGTATCTTTTTGCTGCTCCATATTTGTTGTTAGCGTGAACATAGTTGTGTCCTCCCCATCCTTATCAACATAAAAAGGGAGTTCATCAAACAAGAGCATGAAACGTTCATTTTCATCACCCCCTTGTTGATGGTTACCTTTTTGTCCCAATTGGCTTTCAGCCATAGGTTATGACATGTCTTTCACAAATAATGGAAGCCTATTGAATAAATCAACCAAGAGTTCAGGTTGAGCATCACTTTCTTTCTCTATGACCTGCTGCCCCAACTGGTTATAGTCACCACTTAGCACCAACAATTCTAAATTTCCCTTTTCTTCATCACATGAAAGTTCATCAGCTACAAGTCATTCTTCCTCTATCTCCTCAAATCCCTTGCATTTCTCACTATACCAATCTTCTTGGTAAACAATAGGTCCTCCAGGATAAAGGCAAATAGTGGTAGGACAAGAAGGCCTACTTGGTGGAGGGTTTTGGGAAACTTGAGGAGGTTTTTGGGATTCACAAATTTCCTGAGATAGCTGCTCATGGGGTATGGACTGAATTTCTTTAGGTATAGTGTCTTGCAAAGGGTGATGACATTTGAAACTCGGAATTTTAAATTCAGCAGCCTTACTTGGGGATGAAATAGGTTGAACTTGTTCAAAACTTTGAAATTTGGGCCTGGGAACCTCCACCTTCATAGTCTGATCTATTACCTCAAGGGCCCATTTGTTTCATGGAATTTGTGCATGCTGGAATTGCCAATTCTGGAATTGAATCCATTCTGGCAATTGGGCTATTCTCAAAATGAATTCTAGAATTAGGCTGTCCTGTTTGGCTCACCTAGAAGATGACTTAGAAGATGCAGATTCTGCGTTTGGTTCCACAAAATTGGAATTGGAATTGGAACTTTGTTTTTGCACACATACACATATACACACACACGTGTGTGTATATACACACACATACATGTGTATATATACACATACACATATACACACATGTGTATATACATACACACATATGTATACACATATGTGTGTATATACACACACGTGTGTGTATACACACATTTGTATATACACACATGTATATATATGCATACACATGTGTGTGTATATACACATACACACACATATATACACACATGTACACATATATACACACATGTGTATATATATACACATGTGTATACACACACACACATGTATATATACACACAAATGTGTATATATACATATATATATGTGTGTGTATATACACACATACACACACATTCATGTGTATATATATACACATACACATACACACACATAAGTGTGTATATATATACATATGTGTATACACACATGTGTATATACACATATATGTATATATATACACACATGTGTGTATATAGACACATGTGTATATATACACATATATATGTGTGTGTGTATATACACACATACACACACATTCATGTGTATATATACACACACATGATATACACACATGTGTGTGTGTATACACACATGTGTATATACACACATGTGTGTATATATACACATACACATGTGTGTATATATATACACATACACACATATATATACACACATACATGTATGTATATACACACATGTGTATACACATATATAGACATATATACATACATTTGTGTATATACACTTATGTATATATATACACATGTGTGTGTGTGTGTGTATATATATATATATATATATCCTTATAGCAATATAATATACATTATTGAAACAAAAATGGGAATGAATTTTCCTTCCCAAAATAATACTTTCAATTCCAATTCCAATTCCAATAACAGGTCTGAGAAGGAATTGTGGAATACTCAAAATGACCCAAAATTAGAATTCGCATAACCCTATTCCAATTTTTAATTTTGGAACCAAACAGGGAAATGAACATTTTGGGAATTCAGAAATGCCAATTCCCATTCAATTCCAATTCTACCCCTCAACCAAACGGGCCCCAAAAGATGGTGATATGAAATTGGGAACACAAGGAGTTACCTGAGCCTCTAGCACCTGGGCTCGAGCAAGTAACAATCTTACTTGCCCCTCTTTAGTGGCCAACTCTCTTGCAAGATCCTCCTCCTGTTGTCTTTTTTGTGCATCTATATCCTCCTGTTTTTTATAAGCATGGTAAGCCCACTCATCCTGCTTCAAGTTATACTCTTGTTGCCTGTCAATACACCTCATCTATTCTTGAAAGTTTGATAGCATGTCCTTCATTCTTATGTAATCAACATTGTGAGGATGATTTTGAAAGCCACCATGAAGGCTAGGAATAAAATTTCTCTCATGGGGTTGTTGATATGCATTGACAGGCTGCCATAAAGCTCGAGCAAGGGTGGGTGGGTGAAAAATATATGGAGCTTGCTTGGGATTTGTTGTAATCGGCTCCTTTCTAGTGAAACCAGCAGTATAGTTGTTTTGATATGGTTGATAGGGAGATGCATGGGTAGTATTTTCATGATATGGGGAATGATAAAACATGCTTCCATGAAGTTTTGACATATTGAAACACTCAAAGAGCTAGAAAATTAGAAAAACTAGATTATCTTTGGAACATACCAGCACTTGAACTGCTAAAACCAGAAGATATTCCTCCAGAGTCGCCAAGTGTGCTTCTTTCTTGCCTCCAAAGGCTGCAACTACTGCTGTCCACACCAAACAACAACAACATAAAGTCTGAAAATAACTGAGAATCAGTTCTTAGGTCCCACCGGGCGTGCCAAAAACTGTTATCACTTAAATTTGCACCCTACAAAGTAAACTCAACAATCTAGTGATACATGGGAATACTTCTGGGTTGTAGGTAACCTGGAAAAGAAGTGAACCTCCGGAGAAGGCCGGCTTCCTGGGTACTTCACCTAAACTAAAGCTTTCCAGAGGGAAAGGGTTAGAAGGAAACATGGAACTGAAATCTAATCCTAAGGTGATGCACCAAATGATTCTCCCAGACTGATACTGACATATCTAGCATACATGTGCTCAAAAAAACTAGCTATACAATAACACAACTCAAAATTTACCCATACTTCTACATAAGCATTTCATAAAGACAGTACAAATGTTCACAAACCCAAGAAGGGAAATGGAAGTTTCACAACTAGGTCTTGTTTGCATCACTCACACATCTATATGACCTGCAAAAGTATGAAATATCCTGTCCAAAGGTGCTAAAAGTGATAAATGTAAGAGGAAATACATGGGATTTCACAGAAACACCTAACCATCTATGCTCTACACACAATGAAACAAGCCTTCAGAAGGTAAAATCACTGAAATATATTGAACCAATGATGCTCACAGCAGTATACAATTCTGAGACTGAGTTACAAAAACCCCTTGCTTCTGCCAAGAACTCTGAAAAAGTTACAAAATAGAAAGCTGGAAGGAAAAAGAACTTACAAATGAGCCTTCAACTCATATTTATGCTTTTAAATGCCAACTACATCATTAATGCTGGTAATAAATTCTGGCTCAGATTCAGCCTATCCAGCCACCTTTTAGCCCTTCAAAAGTCTATAAAAATGCAATTTGGTGACCCAAAAGTCATTCCCAAATAATATCATCATAAAGACTCCCTCATAAATGCATCTCTATCCCCTAAACAGCCCATAAGGAGCTTCTGAAAAGTAATAACTCTAAACTGACGCCCCATCCCATCCTTAAGACTTTAGGACTTGCCATAAATCTTTAATAATATCTCTCTTGACTTCTAAAAATAAAATAAAATATCTATTTGCACTTCAATTAATAATTATTAAATAATTCATACATTTAGTAAATATCAGAAATATTTATTTAAGTGATGAAAATACTTAATACTTTTATTTTATGAATAATAATGATAATTAATTATTTCATAGTTTATCATTTTAACCAATATTAGTTATATTAATAATATTGATTAAGCTATCACCAATCACTTAATAATATTATTAATAAAATAATGTTTTTTTTTAAATAATATATTATAAAATACTTAATAATCGTTATTATTCAATAGTGCCAAATAGATATTTTATTCTTATTTTAAAAAGCCAAAAAGAGATACTATTGATATATTTCAAGCTTTTGCATTTTTAATTTAATTTTTTATTAAATAGTTTATAAAGTACTATTTAATAAAAATTAAATACAATTAGGAATAATGCAAAATAATTATAAATTTATATATGATATTTAATGAGTAATAAAAATACATTACTTGATAAATATTAACATTTATTAAGTAATATATCTTTATTATTTAAGAAATATAAAATATAAATTTATAATTATTTTGCAAAGGCATAAAACCTTATGACACAAAATACCCTTAAACTATCTTAAGAAAAAAACCTTCTCTAGCTTTTAACGTGATATTAGGGGTTTGAAGCCCTAAAACACAAATCAATTTTTTATTTGCTCTTTACATATGCGAGCTCTGCCTGGGTGCACCGCCATGAGGGTTGAGGGTCTGCAACATCTTCCTTTGAAAATCAACGAAGCTCTGAGAGCATTCCTTTGCGCAGGCAATGTACCAATTTTATTTTGTTCTTCCTCTTTGCTTTTGTTGTCTCCACACACGCGGCCACTATGGTTCGTTGGGGTTTCTTTGAGGATATTATGTGAAGTTTGATGGAGATCTGATTTGCTGAGAGGTAAGGTCGAGCATCTTCCTCCATTCCCCTCTGCTCTTTGCTAATCCACACTCACTTATGGTTTAATTTTCTATTTTTCTATTACTTCAACGAAGTGATAAAACCATTTCTTCCTTCTATGCTTCAGATTTTTATATGTATTTCGAGAGCAATGAAGAGATGGACTCTTTTTCTTTTTCTTTTTTCTCCTTTTTGTATGCTCACTTTATGGGTAAAAAATGTGATTGTTTAGACAGATATTTTCTGAAAATTGATAAATTCTCTCCATGAAAACATGGCTTTGTTTGCAAAATGACTTCAAGCTTCCGTTTTCTCTTGCTAAATCTGAAAATTTGTATCTTTATTTTACTGCAATATACTGTTTTGAAGAAAACGTGTGATTCTCTCTATGCTTTTTTAGAAAATCTGAAGCTTTCTCCATGTTGTAGCAAACGTGGCTCTATGGAAATTCTTGGTGTCTGATGTATGAGAACAATTCTATTGCAATCTTCATGCTCTTGTTCCTTGTATGGTCACTGGAAAAGAATCAATCCCTTCTTAAACACCTCCATTGTTTCATATTGCTTTTGGTACTACTTTTAGCTCATAGTATAATAAAAATGGCATTGATTCCTTTTTGTGATAGCTCTATGATATGTATTTCCATTATTTTTTCCATGTTACATTTTGTAACCTTTTCATGATAGTCATATCCTTTTTTCCATTGGCTTTATAACAAAAAATTATATAACTTAAATATCAGTGAGATCTTCTAAAGGCACTGACCTTTGTATTCATGATGGACTATTGTCTTTGGCCTTGCTGGGCTTCCTCGCTGATTGTAGTGCCTTGATCTTTGTGACTATTATTGAAGTTTTTGTTGTTGTTACACCATTGTAGATACCTTGTTGTCACCTCTGATAGAGCTTATATCTTTGAGTATCTTGCTGCTTCTCTTCACCAGTAGTAACAAGATCTCACATAGGGAATAACATGGCAGTTTCCAGAAAATGAATTATTTGATCATTCAAACATCAAAAAAAAAATTCCTTGAAAGAATAAAGTTTATTCGTAACACCAATATCTTACTCACAAATTTATAGAGCTGTACTAGTCCATATATAGCTATACCACTATTTTCTTTGGCTGCCAATTCTGGAAAACATTTCTAAGCAGGGTGTTGTTACTAAAACAGACATAACTCCTTCATTTCTCCAAGAAAATGATTCAAACTTGATTTAAACTAAAGTAGACTCTGAAAAATTTCTTTTGAGTATAGTATCATGCCATTTGTCCGTACATGGCTATACCATGCATGCAAAGTGACTGTAATTAGAAAAAATAAGAAAATAGTGAAGTTGCAAATTAACACTGTTGGATTCTTATCAGTTTCTTTTGAAAATTTCCATCCAAAATTTTGGTTGCATCCACTAAAAATATTTGATTCTCTATCTCTTTACTTTTGTTTCTGTATCACAATTGTGTCACTCAATAGCATGCTGAGCTCTACCCTCATGGGAGCCCAATTTTTTTCACATGCTGAAAGTTTAGAATGAAGAATTTAGCAACAAGATCTTTACCTATGTCTTTCCATTTCCTTGCAGGTATTTGGAGTAGTGGGATGACCTCTATGAAGGAGTTGAAGATGGAGCAGCTCAACTACAAGGGTTCATCATCATGAGGCAATGACGGATCCCTTGTCTTTGTTTATGCTTTCATTTTTATATGTATCAATTCCTTGTATAGTGCATTCTATTAGTTACTCCCATGGCTTGTGTGGTATATTGCACATTTCATTCATGAATAAAAACATAACTCCTTTAAATTTGCAATGTTGTATGATTCTTTTCCTATTGTAAACTATTGCATCTTTCATGACTGCTTTTGTGGTATTCCTCTTTTTGCAAAACACCATTAATAACTGGGATGCACCCTTCAATCTATCTGAAAAACATAACCAGCTCCACTTTATTGAGCTGGGAAATAAAATGGGTAACTGTTAATTCCAAAACTAGGGTTTGACCAAGGCAAACCCCCCCTCCCTAAAAAACAAACGATTTTTCTTGCAGGGACAGGTTCAGAACGACGAGTTGGAGTGTAGATTTGGATACCCTTTTTGACAAACTATCAGGATCCAGAAAAATATTTTCTGTCAGAGATTTTAGGTCAGAATCGGAGGTCGATTCTTCCCTAGGTCAGAATCAAAAATTCTGGGTCAATGGTGGCATTGACTTGAGGGTCAAAATCAGAACTGTGCCAGATCAGAAAAATATTTCTGGGTTTTGTTCATCTCTGCATTTCTGTTCCAAATCTGGTTGTAGATATTCCAGAAACTCATTGCAGATCCCCAAAAATAGAATTCTTCATATTTGCAACATTTCAAGGTTAGTAGTTTTCTCCTATTCATTTCAATTAAAGTTATTAATCTTTCGAAATCTATCACTCATTCTTTTCTATAAATAGAATCTAAGGTCTTCCTCTTTGCTCTCATTTCCAATAGATTGATTCATTTATGCATTGATCCTTCTTTTGGGGTTAATCAATTTGGATCCTTCCTTTGTGTATTTGAGGTTAAAAGGAACATCTTATCTTCCCCACACATTTCAATAAGCATTCTAATTTTAAATTTAACAACATCCAGGTAATATCATACATTAAATCCCTCATCCAATTTCTTATGTTACATGTTCTGTATGGCATGTCTCTCAAATTTGGATGCCTATCATATCTCTGATACTATTGTTTATTATTCTAAGAACCTTTGTCATTTTTGTCAATCTTTGTTGTAAGGTCTTTTAATGCACTCATTAATTTTTCCACCCTATCCTCTTCCTTGGTAGGCTTACTTGTCTTCTCGTTTGTATCCTTCCACAATTTTCCATCCTATCTCTTCCCCATTTTCACTAAGGCTTGTCTATTGCTTTCAATATATATGGTGTTCTTATAAGTATCCCTCAGAGTGTGTGGGTTCTTATCCCTAAGAAGGTAAGACATATTTCCATTAGCAACATTAAATTATGTGGTTAGACATACTTGCTCATCCAGTCTTAACACTTGAAATAACTTCTTCATGGATGTCTATAATCTAATATTGAAATCAACCATACTTTCATTGGGGAACTTTTTAATATTATTGAACTCATTCAACATGTAACTTGAATTAACATGTTCATGGTATTGTTCCCTAACACATCTGAAAAATTCATCCCAAGATGCTATACTATCCTCAGGCAAATTTCTAAACTAGTCCCTAGCATCTTCAGTTATAGATTGGACAAAAAGCTTCATTATGACATCCTAATGCTCAATCTCAAAATCAATAATCTTGTCAATGAAAGCTTTTAGGTGTTTCACAAGTTATAACATTATTTCTAGTAAACATGGGGATTCGATCTCTTACCTCATTTGGAATGACATTTAGATAACCATGGATGCCATCAAAGAACAAAGGACGATACCTATCCAAATGAATAGGTCTTCTTTGAAAATTTCCCAATCATGCAGTTGCCTTATAACAAGGCCTTCTCCATAAAATTCATCTTTCTTCTTATGGGACTCATCTTGAAGAACTTTCCCTTTCAAGGTATTCATAGCCCCAAAGATTTCTTTGTTTAATCCTTTGTATTCCTCATCCAAGGCCTTCTGATCTGCCTCATGCTATGCATTGACTCTCAATAGTCTTTCTCTTTCAAAAAACATCTCACACACTTCTTGTGCTCTCTCTTCATGAAATTTTTTCACATCTAACCTTCCTTCTTTATCCTTTCTTTGCAAAACCAACAGTTCATCCATGAGTAAGTCAACATCATATTGTATTGATTTAGAATCCTCTAGAACATTCAAGTTGATTAGATCAGGATCTGCTTGGTTTCCAACCAGAAGGATAGGTTGATCCATCAAATTAGGAGATGCCTCATCTAGCATGATATAATGTGCATGGTTTTAATTTCTTCCTCTAATTGTAACAAGCTCATTATATTGGTTTTGGTTAATACCCTTATCTTGAGAGATATCTCCAAGAGTACCAAACCTATGGTTTGACCAGGGTTGGTTTTACAATTTAGAACTTGTAGAGGATAAAGAAGACCTTTCAGGAACTAGGGTTTGAAAACCCTTTCTAGGAGCCCATGCATGATTAAAACTGATTCAAATTTATCAGGCCCTTCCTTTCTAGGTTTTCTAGGCAGCTCATTTTCTATGGCAACCTCAGGGTGCTTCTTTACATAAGATCTAGAGTTCTTATGTGGGTTCATCTTGCAAATTAATAGGAAGAAACACTTGATTATAATGACACTGGTGAAACATAGACAGAGTTAACAGAGTCACCACCCAAACAAGTTTGGGACAAAAATATGAATAGACATGGGATCCTACACAACAATATTTGTTGCATTTAGAATCCCCAAAGGAGTCACAATTTTGTTAGAGATTTTTATTGAAGAATCAAATAGATCAGTAAATGATCAATTCTATGACTCCCAACTCCTGATTCTTTCAAGAAAAAGTCTAATTAATGAGGATAAAATCCTCCTTCACTTTGAGCTCCATAGACTCAGGCAGGTATATCTCTTTTGATTTACCGCTTTACAACAAATCTTATAGTGGATTAGTGTCTTAAACATTGATGATATTCAACATTCATACATGAAAAACTATAAAGTAAAGATTTGTTTAGTTTAAAAATTGATGATGAAACTTCCTATCAAGTATAGGTGAGTGCCTAATTCAAGGCAAAGAATCGAATGAACATACATTCACAAAAATCTTTCAATAACAACACACCCATAACCCAAATGAAATGCCTTACAAATAATTCTTCTCATTTACACACTCAGACATCAAATTATAATGTAAATCTTGAATCCCCTGAAACCACCCTTAAGAATTACCCTTCCCTTGAAAGAAACTTAAGAATAATGCCACAATTTACCTTGTAAACAATGTACTAAAATTTGCCT
The DNA here is from genome assembly GCA_018584345.1 of Thuja plicata. Classification (NCBI taxonomy): domain Eukaryota; kingdom Viridiplantae; phylum Streptophyta; class Pinopsida; order Cupressales; family Cupressaceae; genus Thuja; species Thuja plicata. Next base: position 1,721,113 of record MU226743.1, on the reverse strand, counting down.
TACAAATTCAGTACACAAGAATTCAAAAATCAACACAGGAAGACATCATAAGTATGTAAAGGGATTCCACTGTATTTTTATTTAAGTTTTCTCTGCTTCAATACATTCAAAATTACCAAAAACTCTAAAACCAGACTAAAATCATAAAACTATCTTGCAGTTATGAATTCACCATTCTTTTACTTTACAAAAACCCTCCTATTTATATTATTCACTAACCATTCTTGGTATCCTGAGAATTAGGATGCAACAACCTTCAAATGGCTAGGAAAAGCAAAAGACACTAAAAGACAAAAGCAGTTAGAATCATTTTCCATCGGTGGAGAGGAAAACTTGAGTAGCTCTTTGTAATCATTCTGAAACTTTAACATTTGGCACCTTTGTCTAGAGATATTCAAAGTAACTTCTGAAATTTGTAGTGAGAATAGTGGTTGCCTTCATGGATATCATACACTATTCTTTGAGATAATTTCCCTCCCTATTCTCATTGATCAAGTGTCAAGTGTCATTCAATCATCTTCCATTGCCTCCAAGTCTATTGTTGCCTACTTTTTCTTCTTTAGCTCTGTTCTTTTGTCCCATAGTACAACCTCCTGACCTCTGTTGGCCATTTGAGGTGTTTTAAGTTCTGTAACTACTTCACCTGCCCGTAGGATATTTGTCTTTCCACATGGAAAATACTTCATCATTTGGCTAAAGGAAGTTTGGAAACTTCAGTCCTCTTGTTACTTATTTGATCACATTGTGATTTAATGTGCTCAATTTCTAATTCACTCATCCATTATGCTTTATTTATCAACTTACCATCTTTTCAGAAACTACCAGGGAACATCTCAAAATAGTCTCTGTCACCACAGCTTGGAAACCCCAGAAGGAGACGTTTCAAAATTTGAAATTTGGTTTAAATGGCTATGGGTGGCATGGAAAACTCAATCAACGACATAGATTTGAACTTTACATAACTTTAAAACACAGTCGTAGATGAGTTTTGAGCTACCCAGAAATCAAGATAAGATCTTCCTTGTGTCTCTTTGTTTTGATGCCTTTATGGATATCCATCATTCATCTTTCCTTCTGAGACTTGGCATAGACCGTTCGATCCCTTTGATCTATTCTTTCTCCTTAACCTATCTTTAACTTGGATCTCCTTAATCCTATTTTTATCTCTGGATCACCAGATGCTTAGTTTAACCCTGGTGTAATCATGAGATTCAGAGATAAAGGCTATCCCTGAATCGCTAGAAACTTGTCTTGACCCATGGTTTATTGTGAGATTGAGCGACATCCCTTGATCTTGTTTTGCATCTATGGTTGGCATTTTATCTCACAAGACTTGGCTTTACTTAGGTTCCATCGTAAGATTCAGTGATAAAAGCATATCGCGTAATCTCTAAATGAAAGTTCTAACCTTGGTTTGGTCTTAAGATTCAGAGATAAGGCTATCGCTGAATAGATGTCTTAACTTGGCTTAGACTACAAGAACCAATGATAGCCACTGATTTGGTCTTCCATCAATGGTCCTCATTGAATCTCCAAATACTTTCTGCAGCTCTGATTTGATTTTTAGATTCAGCGATAAGGCTTGTCTCATGATTGTTGAATAAAAGACTTAACTCTGGTTTTGTCTCAAAATTCAGAGATAAAGGCTATCTCTAAATCTTTGAATGCTTTATTTAACCCATGATTTATTCAGAGACTTAGCGATAACCACTGATTTTGTAATTCACTTGGGCACTCTCTGAGATCTTGTCACATCTCAGCTTTTCATCTCCTGCTCGCTGAATACTTTGGCTTGACCTTGACTTATTTGGAGATTCAGCGCCAGCCACACATCTATGTTCTTAATCAATGGTTAGCACCTGTTCTATAGATTATTTGAGACTCGACCACAAAATTGTGATATTAAGAGATAGCACTTTACTGTCAATTCCTAACCATGTTGCCAGATCTCTAGATGTTATCCACTTAACCATGAACATTATGAGACTTCGAGAGAACCATCATGCCAAGTCACTGAATGCATGACTTGCCAACCTTTATCCACATTTCCTTTAGGCGTGAACCCTTGAACACTAAACAATATACATCTTGGTGATAGAGGCTTAACACCTACCATTGGATCCCTTAGAATCTACAAGATACTTATCAAAGCTCAAAATCCAAACTGGCCCTACCATTTGCCACATGTCACATTGTGGTGATGCCTTGATGAATAAGTTTGTCGCATCTGACCTTTAAGGGATTACATAAATTGTCAAATTGGTTTAGGTGTGATCATGATTTAACTTTTATTTTCCTTTTACGGAAGTGACACTTGGCAAGCAGTCACAATGCCTTAATCGCTATCCATCTTGCATCTTTAGGATCAAGGAAATTCGCTCACTGTCAGATCTTTTACAAACCCTTGATGCTTTAAAATTGACCAGCCCGACCAACTTCCACGTGTCAACCAATCGTGTTTCCTTGAAGGATATCTCTTATGCAACTCTTCAATCTAGACTTCACGCACACTATACGATCATCCATATTTGCTTTGACTTTGTCATGTAGCTTAATTAACAAAAATGAGCGCCAATGCCAAGTGTGTAAAGGCGCAATGCCTTGATAGATAAACAGGTCAAATCTTGTGAATTGAGGGATAATGACCACCGTTAGATTTAAACGTACTTGTTCAAAAAATGCAAAAAGTAAATTATTTCTAGGGTATTAGACTTATGAAAAAATAAAATGCCTAGCCCACTAGGAAAATAACTTTAAGGATAAAGTGGCCCCGCTCGACAAAGATTTAAGACATAAACTCAAAGACTTAAGTTTTAAAAAAGGTAACGCATGAATATAACACATTGAAGGGACTTATGGTTTTAGACCAAAAAGTAACTGTTACCAAGGGTTTTTAAAGAAAAGGGCAACCAAAGCCAATTTTTAGGACCTTAAGGAAAACCTAAGAAAATCAGGAAAATTACAGACCCAACACACCCCATGCCATGTGCTTAGTGTGATCACTCTATGACACATGTAGGGCTATTGCGATAGCTAGATGAATATTCCCTCCTTCCTCATCGGGTGGATAGATGTAGTCACATAGTGATGCAATGTGCAAATTATGATGAAATTTTTTTTTATCTTTGCTTGTGTGGACCAGTTGTTTTCTTATGTTATTTGTGATGGTTTAGCCACAATTTATGAGATTTATTACGTATAGAGCTTATGGTTATCTTTGATTTATTGTTGCAAAATCCATTGATTTTGCTTACCTTATTGTTGGAATTGATGTTTTCTCTCTTATTTATGAACTTTTGTGGCTAAGATATTTATTCTTTTTTTTTTTGAGTGTTGGTCTTGTGTTGTAATGTGATTCCTCTCCAAGGGCATATGAGATGAACTTGGTGAGTTTATACAAGGAAGTAGATGCAGGGAACCCTTGAGTATGGAGGTATATAAGGTTGTTATGTAGTTATTTCCCACTACCTACCTTAGAGTGGTGACTCTCCCTTGGAGGATAAACACCTTACACAAAATAAGGGATCTAGGTCACGTGGTCTTGTATAAAAGGTTCCACCATATGGTGTGATACTCATCCCCATCAATCCACTGACTGAGATATAGACTATGGACTATGGATTATGGATTTATGTGAGATCATTATGTTGTAGCTTTCAGCATTAGCACATGTCCACTCTTGAGCCTTGTGTTGTTGTAAAATGCATATATTCTTTATTGTTTCATGTTAGTGATAGAAGTGGATCATCATGTTGGTTATGTTCTTATATCATCATTATTTTGTGATTTTTGATGCTAATTGTGCTATGAAAATTATGAAATTGATGAATTTGATATTGTATCATGAAATATTGTCTCTTGAGGATGATTAAAGATCTTAAAAATGAGTGGTTGAGATATTTATTTTGCTTGAAAAGATGACAAAATCATAGTAATTTGAGTGTTATTGTATGATTTGGCATGCTTTATAAATGAGAAAGGGTGGAAAATAATGTATTGGTTGATTGTTTTAAACCATGTATGAATTCAAAATGGAAATTCAGTGGACAAATTTAAGTGTGCTTTTATGCTAAAGCTACAAATATATATTAATGATAACCTTGCAAAGGAAAAATAATTTTATGGCATTGATGGCTAACCTCTTCATGATTAATTGATCTATATTATTTTTTAGTAAGGAAAAAATAGGTTTTGAAGGGGCCTTAAAACCATGAACAAAGATCGAACTTAAGATAAAGTATTAACATTCCCCAAAATAATAATAGGCCAGTAGGAACAAAAGGCCAACAAACAACCAGGACCAAAAGAGCTAGCCAAAAGATAGCAATAGACGACACAACAACCAACAACAAAAAAGATACCGAACATAGAGAATAAATAACCCTAAGCAAGGTTTTTAAGGGTAGAAGCCACCTCCTCCTCCAGATAGCTCTTCATTTGAGCCACCTTCCTAAGGTCTTCAATATCTAGGGGAAAAGAGACAATTTTTTTTCTTCATGCTTGCCCTGGTCCACTTCCTAGGACCTTGAGCTTCACCTCCCAGCTCACCCTTTTCCTGTTCCACATTTATGGTAGCATTATTAAGGTAGTTGGACTCTAGCCTAAGAGTTCACATTTTTTTAGCAGATGACTTCATTATCTTTAGGCTATGCTCCATGATTTAATTGAGAGTCTCCTTAGTTTTGTCCACCCCGTGGGTTGGCAACTCCAATTTCTTCTCAATCACTTCCCTGGCTTTCCTCTTAGCCTACATAAAATCCAAGGTTAACTTATTTTCATCATTATTCCATTGGGCATAAGTAGAGGGATCTAGAACCTTCTTACCATCCAAGGCCCCATTGTTCTATTGCATATCCTCAAACTTGGTAGAGAGGGCATGATACTTCAGGTTAAGACTTTTAATTTCATGGAAGGCCCACCTCGGGACCCTGAAAGAGTAGAGGTGATAGGATTTTGAAGTCTACAACACATAAAAGTTGACTTCCCTCTTGTCCTCAAAATCCTCAAACTAAAGGTACACAAAAGCCTCTTTGGGCTTATCCTGACCTGACTACTCAAAATCTTCAGACTCGGTAGGAGAAACAGGAACATGATGATCAACAAAGCTAGTATAATCTTTTAGCATTGACACCTTAAAATTTTCCTAAGATTTATTCTTACTATTTCTATCCATAGGAACAGGGAACTTACCAACAGGGGAACTAACCATGGACTGACAGACCACCACAGTAGGTTCCCCAATACAAAAATTTCTAGGCACCATGATAACACCACTCTTTTTATTTGACATGGATGGAGAGGCTAAACCCACCACCTCCTTCACAGTATTAGTCTTCCCTCTCACCATAGAGGAAACAACCTTGGAAGTGCCAGACATGTTGAGGGCATTAGGCTTCATATTTTAAACAGGACTGGGAGAAGTATCCTCATCCTCACTATCCTGAGTGCGCATCCTTTAACCCCCCTCAAAATTGAGTTGTTTGAGAGCAAGTTTCTTCTTGGTGGAAACTTTAGGTTTTTTGGCCCGAGGGGAATCCTTCTCCTTATCATCATTAGTGTATTTATCCTTAACAAACCCCACTGACTCAATTTTATCCCCTACATTTCCACCCATAAGATGTTTAGTAGGGGTCTCTGACACTTTAGCCCGAAGGTGCTCAAACAACAAAAGAATGAGCCCTTGATGAAGAACCGACTTATTGGGGTTCTTCTTATCCAAAATAATGTTGGCATTAAGAGAAGGGTACAAAAAATATGGAAAAGAAACCATAATTTTATGCCTGAAGTTATTAAGGAAAAAAAATGATACCCATGAACACAAGTGAATCTACCATCTACAGTAATATAATCCATAATAACTTGTAATAGCTTAGACCAAAATGACTTAATTTGTTTAGGGTCATAATAGGAGTTATTAACTTTAACCAATGCTTCCCGCTCATCCTTCATTTTGGGAAACTTCTTTACAACCTTATAAGAGATCTTATGGTCATTGAAGAACTTCATACCTTTCAAAGAAAATTCGCTAACCTTTGCGAAAACCTTCTCATCAATAGTAAACTCCTTGCTAGAAAGAGAAATGGCATCGGTATCCCAGTCTTGAATGAAAAGTTGAGTGAATTTCTTGTCGTACCCATGCAGATTTTCAATATAAGGGGAAATCCCCCCTTTTCTCATCTTCTTCCAGACTTATTCATCCCTCATCTAATCCTCACAAGTAGTCGGTTTGAATTTCTTCAAATCACACCCCATTCTAAGATTTGCAAAGCCAAAGATTTGTTGGTTCAACATGAAATTGGTGAAAATGGAAAGGTCGCCTAAGGAAATAGCCTAAAATAACACCCACAAAATGTGTGAGGTGTACAATGCAATAATGGAGGTCATTTTTGGAGTAAAATCACCATGATTAATTATGATTCCAAAGCCTCTTGTGTCATTTCCATATTTAGACTCCACATTTCTAATTCTTCCTTTAACGTGATCATAATGACTGAGGGCTTTAATATGATCATTAAAGTTACATTCACCCTCCCATGTGATAATATCTTTCGATTGAACCCCAAGGTTGGCGAGCCCATCCACCACCTTATTAGTATCTCTATAGGAGTGGGCAATACAACAATTATCAAAATAATTTATAATCTATCTTGACTCCAAAATTATTTGTTTTATGGTCCAAGAGGTAGAAAACTCCCCTTTTAAGCATCTTATGATGTTATTTGAGTCCCCTTCAATCCACACATTCTTATAATTTAGACGTTTAGCAATTTTGAGGATTTGATAGATGCCTGTGGCTTTTGCATAGTGGTTAGACTGGATTCCCAAGGGAAGCGCCACAATATCTAGACCAATGCCATTCTCATCTTAGATCACTCCCCCACACCCAATTGGCCCAAGATTTTCCTTTTCCACCCCAATTGATCTATATTGTTGTTTATATTGAGATGCATGACTTTTGACTACTAATAAAGAAGGAAAAAGTTTACACTAGTGCTACCATTGGATTGAGTTCAGAATCACAATAGCTGGTAAGAATATGAATTGATGTTTGGATATAGGTATGTACTATGTCCAACCATATTAATGAGGATTATCCTATCATTGCATGGATCCAAGGAATATTTACATTATTGTTATTGGTTAAAAGATGTTTTAGGACTAATGTGTGGTATATTTCCACCTTAGCCTTTGTGACTTCTAGGAGTAAGTTGAGCCTTAGGGGAGGAGGATGTAGTGCCACTCCAACCCCGTCATTGCAAGGAGGTATTAAAACCTTGAACCTTGGATTTCAAATGCAATGAATTAAGTATACTTGTTAAATACTATTTAATGCAGCTAGAAACATATGTTGCATTAAATGAAATACTATGATATTAGATTATGTTGTCATTTACTATTTGGATCATATATGCATGATGGTGCTGATGATAATATTTGATATTTTTTCAATTTAGAATGTTGGATTAATATGTTAGGATGATTGTTAGTGATTTCTAGACAATGTGTCTTATATGTTGTCAAATATTTTTGTGGAGACTGCACAAATATATGCTCATTTTGTTGGAAATTATTTAACTAGATGTTTTATATTAAATGCAAAGTTAATTCAATAATATAGTGTTTTCTTCCCTACCGAATAATTTCTATGCATTTTTCCCTTTTTGTTGGTACGAAGTGAGACGGATTTGTAGTCACTCATTCATGAGATCCACACGATGTATTGCTCTCCTTCATTGGTTGTTATCATGTACTAGATTTTCTTTGGCTATTTATATCTTGAGCATCTACACTTGATGTTTGTTTGTTTCAATGAACATGTACCAGACACATTTTGTCTGACCTACAAGATCTGAGTATTTCTATATACCCGACAATGGGCACAGGGGATAATAACTCTGGCCTTTCATACCAAGCCAATATCGTCCTTCTATGGATGGTGTATTTGCACTTGTTATATTATATCCCTTTGGTACATGTTTAGTAAATACAAATTCATATTGCATATTGTGAAAGACCAGTTGTGTGTCTGTGCATTAGAGTTCTCATAGTTGTCGTGAAAGAGGGTTGAATTAATAATGTTGATTTTAATTATTATATCTAGTTACTTTATATTTTCAACAATTTTGTCGTAGTGTTATTCTATTTAATTGGAATTGATTAAATTAATCTAGGTTGAAGTTCAAGTTAATTTTTGGGGATTTTAATTTAATTGTTTTTAGTGGCTTTATTTTAGCTTTTTTAGTTGTAAGGAAAAGCGACTTATAATGAAGAATTAGACTTCATTTTTCTCACTTTTGCATTGTTGGAGAGAAAAATTGTTGAAACCCTCTTGTGAGAAATTTGGAGATTTGCTTGTTGGGTGAGATCCTCTTGTCGAATGTGAGCATGGAGTGACTCATTGAAATCATGGTGGGATTGTTACGGTTTGCCAAGATTTTTATCTGCTTTGGTACAGTATCAATTTTTATATCCTTATTTTGAGTTTTCGTCAATCCTTGAGGTAGGGCCTCTTTAATTAATTATTTTCTCTGCCTTTTGAGTTGATTATTGTTTGTAATCATGTAGTGGGATGTATATCTATGTTTCTTTGTGTTTCTTGTTGCATTTGATGCTCGGTTGGGCTCATATATTTTAATGATTTTAAAATGCAAGGTTTTATATCATTATGCTGTCGAATTTTACATACATGCCCAAAAATTGAATTTTATTGGAGTTTTGATTTTTTGGGGGTAAAAGAAAAAATGGGTTATAATTTTGTAAAATTTTGTGATGTTTTATGTTTTCCTCCTTTTGTGTGTCATCTGAATTGTATATAAAACTTCGTTGGCCACAAATGAGTCATTATTATTCATATTACTCTAGGTCTATGTTGTGATTGAAAAAGAAAAATGGATATAGGACATTTCGGTTATCTTTTACTGTAATCCAAATATGCCTTGTTCATTTAAAAATGTTGATTTTAGAACCTTTGCCAGATTTTGCTAGAATTTTGTATTTTTATGCTTTTTATCTCCTCACTTGATTTTTGGATGTGAGATAGATCTTAGAACACTTAGGGATGTTGGTATCCAATGTATATATGTCAAACCATCTTGGGATCCATGCTCTTGGTGATGAGACCAATAGAGCGTGCTTGTGCATAACCTTCTTTCCTTGTATTTTTTGGCCTTTGTATACTTGCTTTGGATTTTCTTTGGGCTTGTTTTTGTGTTTGTTTGAGATCGCAACCTTGAGTGTAGTTGAGCTATGCCTACTTGACGGTAAATTGAGAGACCCGTACTCTCAGTTTGTGACTGATTGAGTGTTTCTTGTATTTCAATGGAAACTTTATTTGAGCCTTTTGTGTTCACTTGGTTATTATTTATTTCTTTTGCCTTGTGTTGGAACACTCCATGCTTGAGCTTGAGCTTGCATGTGACGTGTGGATGTAGGTGTTGAGACCGCATCCAGGAATGTAGTATTGGAATTAATGGAATGATGTACTGAGAGGGGAGGGGTGAATTAGTACCTCTAAATTTTTTTATGTGATTGACCCATTAACCTTTGTGTCATCAGATTTGTATATTCACCTATCTATCTGTTCATCTTTCTTTATGTATCTGAAATCATAACATAAGTTCTTTACATGTGTAAACATTCAAGAAACATACATGAAAGTAAATAACACATAACACAAGATATGATATCGCAGAAAACTCCTATTAGGAAGTAAAAACTGCACTGGGGATGTCTACCCACAAAAATTCACTATCTACAGATAAGAAGGGAGTTGGTTAAGGCTTACAATTTGATCACTTCTGATGATCTACCCTATTAGGAGTATTAGAGTGGAGACCTGTTAGGATCTACTTCGTTTGAAGCTTTAGAAACATCGTTAGGTGTGCAATCTGTTAAGAGATTTATCAAGAACTGTTAAGTCCACCTTCTACAAAAGGATTTCTGATGTGATGCACTTGTTAGAATGCAATCTACATTATAAATGTTGATCTGATAGTATCTACAATCTCTAATTACTGATAACAAATCCTATAAAGCTTACAATGTATATGTAATCACCTTGAGTGATTGAAAGATACCTTGTCTCTGCTCATCGGTATCCTTGTCTGTGTTCTTGAGAACTAATATGATCTGTTTCTGAACTTTGTATGAATCCACTTCTACTGCTTAGATGCTCCCCGTGGCTACAATAATTTATCAACTTATTACCTATTACAAATGATTGAACATCTATATATACTAGTTTCTAGGTCCATTCTTGATTCACACTTTTCAAGTTTTAACTCTAGATTCAAGGTTTACAACTTGACCTTGATCTTTAGTTAGTTATGTTTTAGATATGTTAGGATGATTTAAAACATTTACAATATACTTTCTTGACCCTCAAGTAATGTTTTAAAACAAATTAAAACTCTATAAATAGAATTACAATGTTTTATCTGACGTGGAAAGTCAGATCCACTTTTTGTAGGTTCTCTAACTGACTGTTGGTTTTGATGGTCGGGCTGCTCTGTTAGTCTGTCAGTTTTCTTTCATTCTTTGCTCTATCAGTATTCTTCTTCATCGATGTCCCTATTTTTGAACTATTCGTTGGGTTCCTTACCTTTTTTTCTTTTTCGGCGATGTTCACAAAACTATACCATTGGTTTAGTGATTTTGGATCCGTCGGTGATGTACCGAAAACTATTTCGTCGGTGATGTCCTTTATGCTTTGTCATCAGTTCAACACTTGACAGTGTTCATCGGGAAATTCTATACTTAGCATTTTTACAACAAGTATTGTCATCTCGTCGGTTATGCAGTGTGTTGTCTATCGGGTATGCCTATATCGATGACCTTTATCATATTTTTCACTTAAGAATACTAATGGAAAAACTTACTATCATCAATCTCCCCCTTTGACATTAGTATCAAAAAAAAAATGTGCAACATACTTAATGTAATAGTATGTACACATATGTATACTTCATCCTTAGTCTTTTTTCTTTTAGTCATGAAGTGACTCCCCCTATGCATATGCCGGTAAGTGTAAGTTTATGTACATATGATTACCTTCCCATTTTTTGATATTTGATATAGTGTACATATTCATGCTGTACATACAACATACATATCTTTTTCTCTTTCTGCTAATGTAGTATATTGTACATATGTACTATTCAATCCTCCTTTTTTGATAATAAAGGCAAAGGTACTTACAACTTTTAAAAAATGTGTGAGTGGGAGGATTTGATTTCCTCCATCATCTTCTCCCATCTCTCCTTAAAATTTTCTAGAGCCATGTGCTCAAGTGATATCCTTACATGCATATCATAGATGTTGTCTACTATAGACATCTCCGAGGTTGAGATCAAATTCCTTGCATCTGTAATGTGTTGTTGCAGAGTGGTGAGGTTTGGCAATATGTGAGCCTGTAGCTCGGTAACCTCATTTCTAAACTGTGTCTCTGCATCCCATATCTCTTGTCATAACCTATTTACCTCTGTGATCTTGTCATGATGCAACTTTATTTTATTTGCATCAGAGGTTAAACTTTGTGCACTCGCTGTCAGATCTGAATCTAGCTAGGATAACTTTTCACTATTCTCTTTGGTGAAATTTTCAAGTGTGCACATTTTTTGAACTAAGGTAATAGCTTCTGTAATCATAGGTTCTAATTGAATTGATAATTTAGAGAGATTTACCTTATTCTCTACCACTTCTTGGCTGATCTTCTCAACTAGTTTGAGTTGATACTTCTTCTCTGCCCATTCTTCCATTGTCTGCTCTGCATCTACACTTTGAGTAGTGATGGCATTGGTAAGAACTACAATTTTTTCCATGACTGATGTGTCATTTTCAAATTTTACCTCAGGAACAAGTTGATGTAGTATATCCCTAGCTTTTTCAAGTGCTTGGGCTTCCCTATGTGCCTTTTTCATTTTGTCTTATATAGCTTTTCTTTGACACATCACTCCAAAATTTTGAAGTGTTTTAGTATCTAAAGTAGATATATCCCACTTGGGTATTTAAATTACTTCATCAAGTGTTACAACCAAGATGTCTTTCTTTATTACTTTCTTCTTCTTCTTTGGTTGGGAGACAGATTGGTGAATTACCATTTGTAGATCTTGAGATTGGATTGATTTGGTAGGTGAAGGTCGAGAAGATGAAGCTTCTTGTTGCTTCTGTTCAAAGTCCACCTGTTGGTTTTGTGAAGACATCTCTTCATTTGCGTTGGGTGTATCAACAGATTTTTCTTCCTTTTCCTTAATGCTATCATCTAGCTTAACTTCTTCACTTTTTGCTTTTTCTTCATCCTTCCTCAATGTTTCATCTTTGTTAATATCTTCTCCTTTGTCTTTTTCAGTAGACAACTCTTGCTGAGTGTCGGTTGCATCCTTCATCCATGTGTCTATATCTTTTTGAGTGTCTGATGCATCTTTATTTTCTTCATTACCTGTGTCCTTGGGTATGTCATCATCTTTCTTAGATGATTTCTCCTGACTTGAATCAATATCAATAGCTTCTATCAATATTTTCATGTTGGTCGGTGTATTTACCTCTGCAGTGTCATCAAGTGTGTCTTGTCCATCGTTATTACCTTGTGCAATAGTGATATCTTCATCTTTTTGCACCTCTTCTACAGGGCCTTTTCCTGTAATGTCATTAACGATATTATCCAGCCATGTTTCATCATTGACATCTTTATTTTTGTTACCTTCTATTGTCAATTCTTCTTTGGTAACCTTTGCTTCTTCATCCAAGTCAATATGAGTTGGGCTTGGTGGAATTTGGCTTGCCTCACTCTGAGTTTTGTCAAGAGTAGTGGCGGGCCATACCTCATCTACAACTTCAGTATGTTTGTGGCCTGCTGTATCACTCTCTTCTTTGTCCAATTTCACTGATGAATCATCTTGTACATTTTTAATGATGATGTGTTCTTTCTCTAGGCTAGCTTCCTTAGTGGGCTTGTTAAGTATCTTGCATCACTTCTTATTGCTTTCCTAATCTAGCTCAATTAGCTTCCCTTTGAGAAATTTGTATGCTCTCATTTTGGGTGAGAACTCCTTTTCATACTTTTCCAGCATTTTATGTATCTCTTCCTTCTTTGAATTAGAAGGCATAAGAGTAACAAGTACTCTTTCTCTTATCTCTTTTTCCTAGTGAAGTACAAATGTCCATCTTGCAGACAATCTCTCTGATAGTTCCTTGGGTACGTCATATTCTGAGAATTGAAGTGGAACATAATGGTGTTTGCACATTCTAGCTAGTATAGAATCTTCAATTTTTTTTTGATCCTCTGGATCAAATTTCAACCATTTCCTAATGTTAGGATAAAAAATAGATGGTGATTCTGAAATGTTCTTACATATTTCATCAATGGTTTTTGGAATCAAGGGTTCTTTCCCTTTTTGTACTATTATGTCAGCTTCATCCATAGCCGAGTCTTCTAGATCTTCTCTAGTTTTGTTCAACTTCCTCATTTTGGTTTGTTTCTCCTTTGGTGATACTTGTTTCCTCTTGTAGGTTCTCACTTTTCCTTTCTTTAACAGTGAAGGAGTTGCTTCCTTTGTTGTTTTTCTTCTTGTCTTTGAAGCAACAGTTGTTCTTGATTTCTTAGGTGGATGAGGAGGTGGTGAATCTGACTGTGTGGCCTTTGAATCACTATTTTCTGTATCTTCACCGATAGGTGACTGGCCCTCAATTTCTTCCTCCTTGCCTTTTGTTTCCTCTTCACCTTCTTCAACAACTGCAAATTTCTTGGTTAAGTCCTTAACCATTTTGTTCTTCTTGTTTAGAATTTTCTTGACAACAAGATCTAATTTTATTTTTGGTTTGGCTTCTTCATAAGTGCCAAATATTGGTTTCTTGTTGTCCACTGGTTCATTCAATAGTGTCTGGATGCACTTGTTAGCTTGTCCTATTTTGATCTCATAATCTAATAGTGACAGGCAAGATTTTCTAGGTACTGCTGGTTTGATATAGGTAAAGTCAGTATCTACCATAAAACATATGTCATCCTTGTGTTCTTCTATCAAACTCTCAGGTATCCTTTTTCTAGCTTCCATATTTTCCTTAAATCCTTTGAAATACTCATTCATTAGGTCATCAAAATTTGTACCTAATGATTCTATGTGCTCACATATCTGTATGGTGACTGGTTTTCTTGTGTCCCATACTACTTTGCCTATGGAAGGAAAGCATTCTTCAAAGTAAAAGAATATGCACATAATAAGAGAAACAAACTTACAAGTGTTTTTCCTTGATGACCTTATGGTGTTCATGTTCTCAAGTTGGTTTAACAATATTTCTGCAAGATCCATCTTCTTTCCTTCTTTGATGATCTTGTAGGTTGTGCTCATAGCAGTGCTTGCTATGTAGTTCATTATGGTGGCCTGGAAGATTTTATATCCTATCACACATGCACCAAACTTAAGTTCCTCGTCGGTGATGGTGTTAACCTTGAGACCTCTTTTGTCTGATTTTGCACCTGTCAACTTTTCTACTTCCTTCAAGGA
>MU226743.1:1674852-1702939 GCA_018584345.1 Thuja plicata | reverse complement strand
TTACAAATGATTGAACATCTATATATACTAGTTTCTAGGTCCATTCTTGATTCACACTTTTCAAGTTTTAACTCTAGATTCAAGGTTTACAACTTGACCTTGATCTTTAGTTAGTTATGTTTTAGATCCATTAGGATGCTTTAAAACATTTAAAATATACTTTCTTGACCCTCAATTAATGTTTTAAAACAAATTAAAACTCTATAAATAGAATTACAATGTTTTATCTGACGTGGAAAGTCAGATCCACTTTTTGCAGGTTCTCTAACTGACTGTCAGTTCTGATGGTCAGGCTACTCTGTCACTTTGTCATTTTTCTTTCATTCTTTTCTCTATCGGTCTTCTGCTCCATCGGTGTCCCTATTTTTGAACTGTTTATCGGGTTCCTTGCCTTTTCTACTCTGTCGGCGATGTTCACAAAAATGTACCATCGGTTTAGTGATTTTGGATCCGTCGACGATGTATCGAAAACTGTTTCGTTGGTGATGTCCTTTATGCTTTGTCATCGGTTCAACAATTAACAGTGTTCGTCGGGCAATTCTATACTTAGCATTTTTACGACAAGCATTGTCATCTCATCGGTTATGCAGTGTGTCGTCTGTCGTGTATGCCTATACCGATGACCTTTATCATGTTTTTCACTTAAGTATACTAATGGAAAAACTTAATGTCATCATGTAGTTGAGCTATGCTCCTATGCCAAGGTTCAAGTGACCCATACTCTTGATTTGAGACCAATTGAGTTTACCATGTTTCCTTATGTTTTTTGATGACTTTGACTCTTCCTTTTTTGTATGTCTTGTTGCATTGATTTGGTTTGTGCCTCATTATTGTAATGAGATGAACTCAGTTGGTGTTTGAGTAGTGGAGTGGAGAATCTCTCCAAGGTGGTTTGGGACACAAAGGGGTCTGAGGTTATCCCTGGGTAGAGTTCTTAACAAGTGATAGCCAATTAAATGATTGAGATTAAAACATAATGAAAATTATTAATGCGACTACCTTGTTTTTCGTTTGAGGACGTTGATATGATATGTCTTTTCCTTTTCATCTACAAATGTTGATACGGCTTAGTAAAGCTTCCTTGATGAGAGAAGGATTTCTCCAAGCTACATGGGCCATCATGTGCCATGTTATGACACTCCCGCTCTTTATCCTCTACACCAAACCTTTGTTAGTACTAAGTAGTGACCTTGGTATACTTTGAGTGTGCTTGGTATGCACTTTGGACGTTGGTCCACAAGTTGAGTATTCTCCATGTTTTACTATATTCTTCATATATGTGGATTGTGTTGGGTCATGGTACCTCCCTATGAGATTATGCATTTTCTTGGCATCTGTGTCATCCACTCCTTGCTTGTGTGTTTTCCTTATGTTGTGGTCGGGTTACTATCTTTGTAAGTACATTAGGGTGGGCTTGAGGGTACCATGTGGTTGGGAGGCATTGCATTATTATACCATTATTGGGGACCGACGTACAGGGATGAACTTCCTCCAAACTCAGAGTGTTCGAGCATCGAGTGCTCCATGTTGTGCTTCACTTGTCTCATGTGGTATATACTTATATGCTCTTTCAGTTGAGTACTTAGAGTAGTTTCATTGGTGTACATGTATTTGATCTTTATGTGCACATGTATGTATGTGATCTTAGAATATATTAATGCTTTAAGATCTTCATGGCATTAGTGTATGCATTATTGATACTTGATGTTCTTGATTATTAGACTAGTTTGTTTTATGCTTTCATTTATGTATTAGTGATGTAATCGATTGATCAAAGCCTCGATATGAATGTATTTGGTACTCCCCAATGTGGAGAAATCCTACTAAACATGTCGTACATTGGTATAAGCAAACCTACCCTATTGTCAGACTGAGTTACAATGTCTGTTGTATGTCTTAGGTGACACCAACTACCTGCAATTTGACTGTACTTGATTCAAGTGGATGGTGACAAAAATTATGATGTCATAGGTTTTGTTTTAGGTAAATTTTATTTCTCATCAAGATCTTTTTCACGCATTTTGAACAGAGTCAATCGGACGTCGGATACAAAAGTTATGGCCTCTAAAAGGTCTGATTGTATTTAGTCCGCCTTTAGTCATTTTTGGTAATTCTTTAGTTGTATCCAGTCTGATTCTGGGTTATTTTTTGGAAAAATTGTATCCACTCTGATTCTAAGTTGTTTTTGGGATAAAATCTCATATCTAGTGTTTTCTAAGTTGTATTTGGGAAGAGTCATATTAGGGACAATGATTACTTTCTACATCTTCTGGTAGACCTAATTACTATTCCAGATACACTTTTTTGAGTAGAGGTCATTTCAATCTTAACTGATCATATTCATATTTGTTGGTGAAGTTTTCCACTTTATTTGTCATTGTCATCTTATTGCTTTGTATTTCCACGAGGGTGTTGTGGGCCCCTCGATGGGCGACCGTTTGACGATTTTCCAATCATGATCTGTGGATTTTGTAGAAGTGATCCAAACTCTCACAAGGCGGGGTGAACGTGCCTATTCCGTTCACACTCGAGTATAGGTTGCTTGGGAACCTTTGGAATAATTGATGCAGAGTTTAGTGGTCTTCAATCAATCTTCTCCTCCACTAGACTCCATATCTTAAGTTTGTACTCTTTCAACTCTTCCTCCCATGCATCAATGCATATTTGATCATATGGTGTGATTGTCCCAATTCACCAACTCTTCACTTCCCTTCAAATAATTATACAATAGGATCATTATAAATGGATCCACTACTCCTTAACACAAAAGGACTCTTATATATGTCCCCCTACCACCCTTATTGTCTTCTCCAAAAAAAACTACTATGCATCCCACCATTGAATGCAAAACTCTCACTTGCTGCCCACTATGACAGTCAACTCTCCTTACTAAACAGTCATAATAACCAACCATTTAAATGTGTCCCCAAACCCCTAAATGAAATGAAACATCATCTAGATCTCCCTAGACTCCTTATTCTCTTTTCCATATACTCATATGTTCATTTGACTCATTGGTACACTCTTGTGATCAAACAAACAAGAAGAGACTTCTTACTGTCCTAACTGTGACAATACCAAACTCTCTCACCCATAAATTTTGACCCTTAACACTCTAGGACAATATCTCTGGTGGGACCCTTCAAATCTTGGTTATCTACAACATATCCAAAATTAATAAGGATCCAACGATAAAAACAAAACTTATCCCCTCTACACCAAGACTGTGTTTTTTTGTGACAGATTTCATGCCTTCACCCTTTACAAACTACTATTCTCTTACATTGAAGACACATGCTCTTTGTTTCATGGTCTCCTTACACTCCTAGGAAAGTTACTAGACACCCCTAACTCCTCACTTCCCAGATGATAGGGTATGATCCACGTGGATCCTAAAGGAAATCACATCTCCACTCTCTTGGGTTACCCTCAATCAGGGTTTTGGAAGTTTTCCCTAAAATACCAATATCTTTTGCAAAACTCAATAAAAATACATGCCACCAACTCCAAAATGAATTTAACTCATGCCTCTACCATCCCAAATCAATAAAATCTTAAGAAAAAAGTGTTTGGATGGAAGATAATGCATATAAAGTGATTGTTATAGAAGAAAATCAGAAAAATATAGTGAAACCATTATTTTATTGATTCAAACTTTACAAAAATTGTATCACCCGACCATGCCTCCATTCCTTGGGCTATTACCATATAAATAGGCCTCTTTACATGTTTATAAGGCCGATCAACTATTTCAAACTTCCTTGGAACCAACTATAACTATCTCCAACCGACTGTCCATGCATTGACAGACTTTTGTCGACTTGGAAGTCTTAATACAAATAGTATAGGATGTTGTCAAGTTGACAAATAAGTTGTCAACTTGAAAACTACACTCTAATGACTCCCTATTGAATTTTTTGCATACTTCTATTAATCTTAAAGCCTTATCACTTATGGACTTGCATATTTAGCCCTTAAGGCTTTATGATGAACTTATAAATCATTTCATCCTACCATCCTTACTACATTTTTTCTCATGACCATACAAGTCATTTACATAGTTTTAATTTAATCAAACCTATTAAAGACTAGTAATTCCCCTTTCCCATTACATAGTGACCCTTATAGGGCTATTTTCCTTATCATGGAAATCTTACATTGTACATAGAGACTCCATTACATTTCATAGGCACTAATGGCCCAAATTACAATGCTTGAGACCTTTTAGGTTCATAGGTCTTCAACTCCTCCTTAGGTCTTGACAGTGACCCTTATAGCTACAAGATCATGAGGTGACCTCTGTAGCCATGATGCTCCTGCATGATACTCCCCATTTTGAAAACTTTCCAAGTCTTCTTGGAAACACATGTAAACAAAACATGTTAGGACAACAAAAATCTTCATTTTAACTCTTGGTTTGAAGAGATAATTATGTGTGATCCATTGCACCCTTTCTTGGTATTGTCCTCCATTGCTTTCCTTCATCATTACCTTGGGCTTTCCCTCACTTGGAAATGCAACTCCTCCTTGAACCTTGCTACACCTTAATAACCATCTCATCATGCACATCATTACTAGGATTGCTCCATATACTTGCAAACCAAATGCCCTCATTACACAAAGACATACCTCCATATTCTCAACTACTTCATACCAAAACTTAGGAGCCTTCTTCTTACTCACAAACTTATATCAATCCTTAGTTCCTTCTTCTGTGACCACTGCTTCCTTCAAAGCATCTCCATGCCATTCTTCTTGGCATGCAACCACTTCTTCCATCTCTAAGGCGTCATCATGAGCCTCTTCACTATCCACTATCATCAAGGTACCCTGCTGCATAGTACCTTCCAAAGAACATAACATTGTCCCAATTTGAACCATCTCATCATCTTCATAACCTGATTCTCTGCTACTCCAATCAACATCTGCCTCTGAAACTTTTTTTTCATTACCATCAAGAACCCTTTCATCATTACCCTTTCTTCTCCTTCTCCTTCTCCTTCTCCTTCTTCTTCTCCTTCTCGAAGCAATAAAGCCAACAAATAATACAAATATATCAAGGTATGCATCTTAAGTTATGAAACCCATGAAAAGGCATAAGATAACTAAGACCGCAAGTCGATCCTCGACAACCAAAATGAATACAAATATATCAAGGTATGCGAGAATAACTAATAAGTTTATCAATTATGAAAGCAAAAATATGTATAGACTAATATATTTGTCTGTGTAAATATTTAAGTATATATATGTATACAAATAGGAAAATAAGAGGAGCTAAGGGCATACATGTATAAAAGAGAGAATTAGTTAAAGCAATAGAGAAAAAATATATGTGTGTAGCCATATGAAGTAAAAATATGATGGTGAGTGTGTGTACCATTAACAATTTAACAATTTAACTTATAATATATTTTAAAAAATAATACAAATTACATATTTTTTAAATAATAAATATATGACTAAACTTTCTTATATTTATAATTAAAATTTTACTTTTAACCTACTTTATATATTAGGATATCTTCTTTCCATTTTCACACTTTCATGTTTCATGATTCTAAATCTTAATTAAAAAACTTGTACACAATTAAATCTAGAAACTTATTGAGAATATAAAACTCATACCAATCAATTAAACTTTGATCAAAAAAATATTTTATTCTAAAAAGATTTTTTCAATATATATAAAATTAATAATTTAATATTATTTTTTAAATAATTTTAAAATTGATAATTGTTGATATTAACATGTGATATGAACAATTTCATAAGAAGACAAAATATAAGTTTTATATAGTACACATTGCATATTTTAGATTATAGTAAGCTTGCTTATGAAATCAGATTGTGTAAAAGTTTTAGAATCATATTTTAGATGAAATGAATCACTCGATTTTGATGTATGATTTGCAGTGAGCGGAACCCTCAATTATAATTATAAGTCTATCTGCGGGAAATTTAGGTTACCGTTGAATTAGTGACTAGAGAATTCAAATTTCCCGTTCTTTGACTTGAATTTCCCGTTACAGAATTCAAAAATTTAACCTTTAACTACACCTTAAAATCTGAAATCGACACCATAGAGAAGGAAATTTTATACAGGTGCTCAACAAAAATGCATACGAAAACATAGAATTGAGAAAATACAGAATTTAGACAACGCAACGGAATCAAAGGTGTTTCGTTGAACACATTCAATAAATTAATTGGACTTTCCTTTCTTTTAATTACAAATGAAGCCCAATTGGGTTGTACTTTGACTTGAATTTCTTGAAATTCAGGTTACCGTTAAATTTGTTACTAGAGAATTCAAAATTCCTCGGCCATATTTCTTTATAGCAGATCAATACATTATCGTTAAAAAAGCATTGGATTTTAAGCTGGGCTGAATACTCATAGACCCTATTTATAACGGACCACAACAAGAGAGCGTAAGCGACCAAATTGCTTGGTTGATGGATTGCAGGGGCCGAAGAACCTGGTAGCAGAGACCAATAGCCGGAATAGCTGTTGCAGCAGTTGTTTTGATTCTTGTGGTTATTATGGTAGAACTGTGTGCACTAAGGCAAAAGAAAAGAGCAGACAAGGCGATAAAAATCCACAAACCCTTCGGTAAGGTATTCTCTGTTTCCTATTCATTTTCTTCAGTAAACATATCTTTATTGAGATGGTTCCTTCTGCAATTATAAGTAGATTAATGTGTAACCTCTAGTGGAGAATTTCTAATGTAATTGGGTTTGGCTTGAGCCTTGATCATACCCAGCTCAGTTGCAAAAAGGAATTACTGGGTTTATTCTCATTCCGTTGTTTGACATGCCATTAGAACTCCTGAAGAATTGGTTGACTCGCCAACTGATCAGTGAGTCAAGGAGGAAATTCAATTTAATGTCCCCTGTTGGGACTTAACTTCAATTAGCCGTAGAATCCCAAATAAGAGATAGATTATATTTGAGAATGTAGATAGTCAACTTAGATTTTGAATTAGGGCATTCAACCAGATTAGGTATCATTATGAAAGATGAATAAACATATAATTCCACAATGTTAAAAATAGAATTCTAATCATCATTATAAATAATATAATGTACATATAGGATTTCCTTCAAGCCTTCCCCAATAACTCATTCACATTATGAAGTACCATGAGAGATCACAAAAAGGCGCCTCGAGCCTGTCCATCAAGCCCAGGAACACCGATTGACACCTGCCATTCAGCCTCCTAGCCCCACCTGGGGTTACCCAACTCGAATGGACCCTTATGCTACTTGCATTCCTTTTATGCCCTACCTACGTTCCATTGTGCCTACTTCATGATTACTTATGCATACATTAGAGCAATAGATTATCTGCGTATGTTCATGCTTCCTATCAAATGAAGACATATAACAATTCAGCTAAATCGTTTTGCAATGCATTATATTCATGCCACAACATCTGACCAGTATATAAACTGCTGTGTGATATATTAATTCTGATTTTCTGTAATTTTTTGTTTGGTCGAATGCTGATCTTTTCTTCTTCCATCTCTCTTACTTGGATGAATTGATCTCCCTTTTATATGTCCATTTGGAGGGAGTCATATCTCTTCCTTACCCTAGGCAAGGGTTGCACCTTTCCAAAGCTGGGTGTCATGATAACAAATCCCAGTCAGTCTGTTTAGAGAGATTTGAATATTGTTTTTAATATTCCCCTAGTATTTTCAGCGCCCCCTTAAACATGATCTAATGGTTCTTAGTTGGCATTCTTTTTAATTACTCATCGCCAATGTTAATTGCCTTTATTTTGGGTCGGCCCCTTGACTTCATTTAATTGTCTATACTTAGTTATTTGAAGCTACAACTGGGGTCTATGGAACAGTGATGTATGGACCTATGTTAGGAATTTTGATATTTCGTTTGAGAATCTAGGTCATCAGCAAATCTATTTCTTTTGTTGGACCTATATAGAGTTTATTGACTCTGATCACAGAATTTATGTAAGTAATAGATCATTGGTTCAATATCTATGATTGCTTTACTTGCCCCTCACTCTATAATTCATTCAGCTTTACTTTTCCTGGTCTCTTTTTCTTTGATTGATCTGTTCAGTTATGGCAGATTTCCATTGTTGTTTTAGAACAGATTGAATGCAATGCAGCTTATCAATCACTTTGTATATATGTAGGTTTTGAGCCAGAGAGCTTAAAATATTGAAATTCTTTTGGTATCAAAGTTTTTACCATATTTAAAAAAACAATGGACCTTAGTATAAATGAGTTTCCTTGATTTGCTTGGCCACACATATACCGTGTTTTCTCTTCTCTTGATAGGGTATGGTGAACCTGGGAAATAATAATATCAGTCTATAAAAAATGTAAATGTTAAGATGCACATGTTAATGTGTCGACATTTATCTTACACTTTTAAACCAGTTTTTACGCTTGAAAATTCTTTCCTTTCTTCTTCTTTTGAAGCCAGTTTTTGTTGTACTTTTGATGTTTGTGCTTTGCCGCGTTGTAAAATGGATATTAGGGCTATTTTAACATATCATATTCTCACATGCAGATGCCTTGTGCAAATCAAATCCCTCACAAATCTCAGAAGGCAGCCGGAATCTCCAACATTGTTCTTTTAATATTCACCCTTTAGTTTCTGTGCTTTCCAGATGGTCTCCAGTTTCAATGCTTAGTTCTTAAACATGCTGATTAACATGGTTTTTGTCTACTATAGGAAGTTGATTGATACCAATTATATCAGAGATGACTATTAACATTATTCAATTTTTACTTCTGTTTTAAGAGTGCCTCTTATAGGTACTTACGTTGATAGGATTGAGATTGAACGATGATCCTCACTAATGGGTCTCCTTGAGTTGTTTGTTTTCATCATGGTCCCAATAAGTTAATATCAATGCAGCTCTATGTAGTTTTAATTGGACCCGGATGCAAATATTTGAACACCTAGTATCTTATCGCTACACTAAAATAGTTCCTTGGCCTGAGGTTGATGACTTTGCTTTTGGATTTTCTGAGAATTTAATTGGATTTAATCAAGGGTCTTTTGGGTTCTTAGTTGTGATTTGACACTTTATTAATCATCATGTCCAGAAGGATGTTTGAGTTGTTTTTCAAGTTTTTGATACCTCGTTTATAAGCTTCATTGCATTAGGGTTTGATTAATGAATGTAGCTCTAACTCTAAGTAATGTAGTTGTGCTTCTGTTTCTTTTGTAGAGATCTTACATTCTTATGCTATCATTAAATTGTTCCACCCAAGTCTTGTCTATTTCAATTAGACACTCTTTTTTCAATCTTGTCTATCATTTGTTTTAGTTCCTTGGTATGGGTGCTTTCTGTATTTAAATTCCACAAGAAAATTATTATAATATAAGAATAGTGAAAACATGCCTCTATGTTCTGTAGATCAGTATTCTACAAGAACAGATTGTGATTTGAAACAATTATTGATCTTTTGAGGGTATCCAAATCTATTATACCAGTTTCCAGAAAATTCTCAACTTATGCTTTCAACTGAGTTGTTGTGTCCCTTTGACCTGCAGGTTGGCAGGAATTGTAACCTCCGCTATTGTGACTTGACTCTAATTTGCCCTAGAATCCCCAAATAAGTTATAGATTATATTTGAGAATCTAGATTGTCACCTTTACATCTTGAATTAGAGCTTTCAACCAGGTTAGTTATCATTATGAAAGATGAATAAACATATAATTCAACAATGTTAAAAATATAATTCTAATCATCAACATAATGTACATGTAGGATTCCCTTCATGCCTTCCCAAATAACCCGTTCACATTAAAAAGTACCATGGGAGATCATACAAGGTGCCTCAAGCCTATCCATCAAGCCCAAGAGCATTAATGACACCCACCATTCGGCCTCCCGGTTCCACCCTGAGTTACCCAACTCGAATGGACCCTTATGATACTTGCATTCCTCATATGCCCTACCTCCCGTCCATAACAAAACAGTAGATTGAATGAAAGTTTTAAAGGAATCATCATTATACATGCCTAGTTCATTATTAATTATACATGCATTAGAGCAATAGATTATCTGCATATGTTCATATTTCCTATCAAATGAAGACATATAGCAATTCAGCTAAATCATATTGCAAAGCATTATATTCATAGCATAACATCCGACTAGTATATAAACTGCTGTGTGATGTCTTACTTCTGAGTTCTGTAATTTTTTATTTGGTCGAATGCTGATCTTTTCTTCTTTCATCTGTCTTACTTGGATGACTTGTTCTCCCTTTTATATCTCCATTTGGAGGGAGACATATCTCTTCATGACATCCCTTACTCTAGGCAAGGGTTGCACCTTTTCAAAGCTTGGTGTCACGATAACAAATCCCAGTTGGTCCATTTAGAGAGATTTGAATATTGTTTATAATGTTCTCTTAGTATATTTCCTCCCCCCCCCCTAAACATTGTTTAATGGTTCTTGGTCGGCATTCTTTTTAATTAGTCATTGCCAATGATAATTGCCTTTATTTTGGGTTGGCCCATTCATTTCATTTAATTGCCTATGCTTAGTTATTTGAAGCTGCGACAAGGGTCTATGAAACAGCGATGTGTTTGTTACAACAATTAAAATAAGGCAGAAGAAATTATTAATGCTTAAAGCAGCAATCTTAATTAAATAAATAATGAACAGCAAGCTGCGACCAGGGTCTATGATGGGTGCATGACATTCAAGTCTTACTTATTCTGTAATCGTCATTATGCTATTCTAATTTCTAACTCCTATAATCATTGGTAGCCAATTCTTACTTCTTTTGTACACGTCAGTACAAAAGTTCAGCAATAACCAATTCTGCAATCAAGAAAGGCCAAATTCTTACACCTTCCTTAACAAGAATCCCCAAGAAGACAAGAAATGCAGTCTACACATCAACTGCTACCATCGCATCTGAATACCAAGATCTCTTAAATACCTGTATTTCCTATTCTGAGCTGAATTCTACTTTCTATAAGAATCAATGCGGCTTTCATACCGAGGATTAGGATTTTGCATCTCTTTATCCATCAAAACCATAATGCCTTAACCGTTGAACCTGTTATCACTAAACCTATTCTTTTTTTCATTAGATTATAACTCAGGGAGTTCAAGGCACAACATTAAATTTCATCCTTAAAATAGGCTGTCCTTATGAAATGGTAGCCGGAGTGCATTCTTTTCAATCAGATGTTTCTCCAAGGAAAGGGTGCCCCTCAAAACCAAAAATTCAAATTCGATGCCCTAAACAATAAGTCCTTTTTAATTTTCCCATCTTTATTAAGCCCAGGAAATCAAGGACCAAGTTGATTTTGATCCTCAAAATGGATTTTGTTTAGTCAAGTGGTAAAAGCTAATCTCAATCTTGGGTGCGCTCCAGGGAATTTGTGTTCTTCAATCAAGTATATACAATTTCTTACACCTTTAGGAAAGTTAATTTTCTCTAGTCACAAGAATAAATGACAGATTGAAATCCAAGCAGGACATGCTAGAGTCTCACCTCAATAAACATTGTGCCTTAAACTCCTTACTCTTTCTTAATTCTAACTTGAATGCTACCTTATCATCAAAAACAGTACGGCTCAAGTTTTGCCTATTGAGGTTTTGTTTTTAATCCATCAAAACTTTAAATACGAAATCCCTAAACACTAGCCTGTTAACCCTAAATATACTACTTTTTTAAATCAAAATTGTAACATAGGGTAATCCAGTGACAAAAGTAAACTTCAATCTACAGTTCTCAATTTATTTTCAGCCTGAATGGAGTCTTAAATTAAAGAACATGCTGGATGTTCTTCAGTCCATAATTTCAAAGTATTACTCCTTTAGGGAAGTAAATTTTCACAATATTAAATAACGTGCTATTGCCTTATCTCAATACCAAGGTGCTTAAAGTTCGTTGCTTGTGCATAATTTGGACCTAAATTTTACAATCTATTAAACCACTATGGCTTGCATATTGAGAGGACTGCAATTTCACATTTCTGAATTTATCAAAATCATAAACCCTTAACCCTAGATCTGTGACTCCAAATCACAATCTCAATCCATCGACCCTAAGCTCTTTTATTCATGGACTATGGCCCAGGGAACTCAGAGAAAAACAAATTTCATCCTTACACTATCTTCGATCAACATGTAGTTTAAATATCAGATTAAGTAGAATATTTTCAATCAGGGATTCACCTAGGGAAACCCTCAATGAAGATTAATAGAGTATCTAATATTCTGAACTTTAAACCCTAAACCTTTTTCTTTTAAAGAATTATAGGTTAGGAAACTTAATTGATAGCCTAAATGGATCATTTAGGCTACCATGGAAAGCAATTTCTTTATTTTATTTGTATAATCTTCCATCAAAAGCAACATCTTTATTTTCCCTTTTCTAGATATTAGCTTATGCATCCATAACCAGTCAAAAGTGACATTCACCAAATTTGTTATCAAATTTCACCGATTACTTCATCTCTTTTAGTCATCATTGGTATCATTTACCATCATTGATAGGACTTGTCCCTTTTCCTTTTCTCGTGTTGCCTCAAAGGAGATTGGTTTTTCTCATCCTATAATTCTAGGTTACGTGACCTGATTTGACACAACAAGAGCAGTGCAACTCTTATCACCCGCTGACTTCTGTTCTTTAAATTATTAAATCCATTCTATTATTTTTTCCTTTGCTTAACCTTTTTTATTTCACAAGTGCTGTGTGTGGGTGCTATATCATAATTTATGATGACCAGGGGGTAAATATGTAGTTTCCGTTCAATACAACTTTATGACCTTTTGATGCAGGAGCATCTTACAAACAAGAATGGAAGGAGTTATAAACTACAGGTTTGTAAACAGATACGTGGCAGATTGAAGAAGAGACACCATCTTAAGGAAGAGAAAATGTAGTCTTAAGTGGGAAAGGTGCATTGGAAATGGAGAGGTGAAATAGGAAAGCATGGAAAGAGTGGGGCTGCCATTTATGGGCTCCTTACTATCAATTTTTTTTTCCAATATAAAATAAACTGAAATAAATAATAATTCAAATTGTTACAACAACAGTAAGATAATGTAAGGAGGAGGTAAAAAGAATGGAGGGAGAGGAGGATTTAAGAAGTAAAAAGGAGGCATATTAACTGGAGATTCTTTTCGGTTTGAAACACTTTATAAAAATAGCAAATGAATTCTGAAAGTGATAACGTTGGAGTGGGAGCAGAGCCCATCGTTTTGTGGTTTATAAATAACAATTATTAATTAATGAGCTGGCAGAGAGGAGAGCAAAAAATGTGGGTGGCTATGAAAGGGAAGATCAATAAATGCAGTTAAAATTAGCACAGAGAGAAATCAAGGGTCCAGCACAGCATATGGAGGGGGAATGTATGAAGAAACAAAGGGATGAAACTTGTTTGCAGTGTTAATAATGTGAAAGCTTTATAAGTGAAAAGGGGGTATCAGTTTCGGAGGGGGAGGAGGTCGTGGGAAGTGTGGTGATTTAGAGGTGTGTGAGGTTGCAGCTGGGAAGGACAGCTTGATCTTGTCTTTGATTATGATATTTTGGTTA
Source organism: Thuja plicata (assembly GCA_018584345.1). NCBI lineage: Eukaryota > Viridiplantae > Streptophyta > Pinopsida > Cupressales > Cupressaceae > Thuja > Thuja plicata. The sequence continues at coordinate 1,689,386 of MU226743.1, read as the reverse complement.
AGCTAATTGAAAGGCCATTGAGAGGCCAAGATTACAAATTTGATTATGTTTCTTGTTGCAGATTTGATTTTGCTAATTTGAAAAACAAAGTCTTCGTTTAAGTTTGATTTTTGAGGGTTGTGTGGATTTTTGCCTTGCATTAGTGGTATCAGAGCTAGTTCTCTTGAGTGTGTAGGCAGAGCACCGAATGTGAGGTAGTTTGCACCAGGACTTGAGGGTTGGGTTGTGTGGGAGTTTGTTGCATGTGTTTATGCAACTTTCAAGAAAGACAACTTAGAGGATTTGAGGAGTTGAGGTTCCTGTGGTTGTGAAGGAGGCAATTTACAATCTTATTGGTGAAATTGAAAGAGGATTTTGTAAACAGAACTTGAAAGTGTTGATAAGAGGATTTGTGTTGAGGCTTTGTGAGACCTTGAGTATGGAAAAGAGAAAGAAGAGAGGACTTTTGTGATTAGATGGATTCTTAGGATTCCTGGACTTGAAAAATCAGAGAGAAAATTTGTAAAATTAGAGAGAGAGAAAGAAGAAACAAGAGTTGGAATGATAGAGTTGAGAAAACAAGTGAAAGAAATAGAAGCAGAGTTGCAAAGGAAAAGAGCCCTTCATTAGAAAAGAGGTAATAGTAATTCTATTTATCATTCTAATGATATTTTGAATGCAGGAAAGAAAGAAGATGTACAGGAATGTCATGCATGTGACATAGAAGAAGAGGAAGATGATGAATATGAAGAAATTGATGAACTTGAAGCTCAAGAATCTCTCTTAGAAGGCGTGGAGAATGAGGTTACAAAGATTGCAGTCAGAGGTAATGAGGTAAAATCCGATTTTACTGTTTTCTTTGATGAGGATTAAAATGTAGAAATGGAAAGGGGAAGAGATTATTTGTTAATGAGGATTGTGGAAGTGGAGGCGGAATGGAATTCCTTGGTTGGAGGTCAAAGAACTGCTGCAGTTACATGCCTTGTTAAAGGCATGAAAGAAGAAAACGAAGTTGAAGGTGTAGCAGAGGTTGATTGACGACCCGATGAAGATAATTGGTTGCTTGGATAAGAGATTGCTTCGAGTGAAGAGAATGAGAAAGAAGACGACTTACCTAAGGAAGTTGCAGTCACAGTGAAAGGTGATAAAGAAGACATTGCAGTAGAAGAGGTAAATTTTTATGAATTTGGTAAAAAAGAGTTTGAGATGGATTTGTGTGCTGAAGTGAGTAAGAAAGAGGATTGTGTAGTGACAAAGTGGAATACAAATGTTGCAAATTTGTATGTGGAAGTTGTGAAAATTTGTATAGGTGAAACATGGTGGAGGTGGTCGGTTTGCTGTGTATCAAAATCCATGAAAGAAGGAAAGAATGGAGTGGATTTTTTGTGGAGGAGGTCAACTGATGGTGGGTTGGATCCCACAAAGGTGAAGAAGAGTGGAGAGAGCCATTGGCGAAGGATGATACATAGTGGATGCTTATCCACGAGAGGAGCGAATAGTGTTAAGCAGAATTACGAGAGGAGGACACCAGTTGTTCCGGTGAAATGTTGGAAGAAGAGGAAACATAAATAGTTTCATGTATAGTTGTTACGGCAATGGAGTTTGTTGCAGATTGTTCGCAATCTCAAAGGGTGATTCTATCACTCGACTCTGCTTAAGTGGGAAAGGTGCGTTGGAAATGGAGATGTGAAATAGGAAAGCATGCAAAGAGTGGGGCTTCCATATATGGGCTCCTAACTATCAGTTTTTATAAATATAAAATAAACTGAAATAAATAATAATTTGAATTACAGCAGTAAAATAACATGAGGTAAGAAGAATGGAGGGAGAGGAGGATTTAAAAAGTAAAAAGAAGGCATATTAACTGGAGATTCTTTTCGGTTTGAAATGCTTTTTAAAAATAGCAGATCAATTCTGAAAGTGATAACATTGGAGAGGGAACAGAGCCCATTGTTTTGTGGTTTATAAATAACAATTATTCATTAATGTGCTAGCAGAGAGGAGAGCAAAAAGTGTGGGTGGCTACAAAAGGGAAGATCAATAAATGCAGTTAAAATTAGCACAAAGAGAAATCAAGGGGCTAGCGCAGCATATGGAGGGGGTATGTATGAAGACACAAAGGGATGAAACTTGTTTGCAGTGTTATTAATGTGAAAGGTTTATAAGTGAAAAGGGGGTATCAGTTTCGGAGAGGGAGGTCCTGGGAAGTGTGGTGATTTAGAGGAGGTGTGTGAGGTTGCAGCTGTGAAGGACAGCTTGGTCTTGGCCGTGATTATGATATTTTGGTTATGCTAATTGAAAGGCCATTGAGAGGCCAAGATTGCAAATTTTAAGTTTGCAGATTTGATTATGTTTCTTGTTGCAGATATGATTTTGTTAATTTGAAAAACAGAGTCTGTTTAAATTTTGATTTTTGATGGTTGTGTGGATTTTCTCCTTGCATCACCTTCACAATTGATCTTCACCTCAACTTCTATAAACTACTATTTAGAAGACATTAGTTCCTTTATGTGACTTGAAAATGTTACTACTGGTCAATTATAAATTTAAAAAACTGGTACTTTGCAGCCTTCCCGTGCCACTATAAACTCTGCCATGAACAAGTCCAAAGTACGTATTACATACTCATAGCTATGTCAGGCCTGATATTGACTAAGTGCATGAATGATCCGTTGAGCTGCCTATAGAGAGTAGGATCAAGCAAATCTGAATTATCTTCACCAACTTCAAATTTGGTACCATTGGACTTATCTTAAATAACTTCATAATTTCCATTTGCACTTTCTTTGACCAAAGGAGACATTTCCATTAACTCGTCTAACCTCCAAGCTAAAAAAATAATGCAACCGGCCTATGCCCTTCATATCAAACTCAGTAGCTATGTCCTTACAATGCATAATTAGTTTCATGGAATATCCTATAATGATTCAATCATGAACATATTACATCAAAGCAAACAATTCTGATTTATCAAGGTTAAATAGAGAGAAGAATTTGATGAATCCATTTAGGCTACCATTTAGGTAAAATAGCAAATTTCATCATTTATATTCATTGCATTTAATCAATTGGTAGCCTAAATGGATTCTTTTCAAATTGAAGGTGGTAGCCTAAATGGATTCTTTTCAAATTGAAGGTGTGTGCCTATAGTATGGGACCATGGGTATTCCTCACTCTAGAATACCCAAATTCTTACACCTACAAAGAAGATAGTCTTATCAATAATAAAGACAGGTAATGCAGTTTGCGCAGTGAGGGCTGTTTTCTCTTCTCAAAAAGGAAGATGCCTTAATTTCTCTCTTGCTAATTGAATTTTACTTTCCACTGAAATCTTTTAGTCTTGCAAATTAAGGATTGTTTTCTTTTGCCTCTTAATCTCTCAAAACCCTAAACTCCATTGCTTTACCCATACCCCTTAATATTTTTTTTATAAACATTTAAATGCTTAGAACTTGATGGAGAAAATCAAATTTAATTGTCTAAAATTCTAAATACTTTTTCTTCTATCTACCAGCGGCTTGATTGGAATCCTTACAATCAAAAGTTCACCAAATTGAATCTTGACATGTAGACTTGGACGAGCCTGCAAATTGAGGTTGCAGAATCACATGAGGTGATTGGACGAGTACTCATTGGGAATTGCTTTTAAAATATAGTTTCTGAAAATTTATATTAGAATTTGAATGGAAGTATAATAAATGGGTTTTGTCTTTGCATTGTTTTTCTATTTTTGTATAAGTGTCTAGGTTGTGCTTGACTTCCACATTTGGTTAGTATTATTGTTCTCATTTTGCCTGCTATGTAGAATAATGGTTTACTTATTCTGGTCTAGGATGAAGTTTTCAAGAACTTTTTGAAGCTGCTGCTTTTTTACCATGTGCAATTGAAAATGGTCTAATTATGCATTGGCCTGTAGTTAGAATGTGATTGTTAAAAGTAAGATTTGTGAACTAAACTGCTATTGAGTTGGTTTCTGCAAGTGGCAGATTTATTAAGGATTGTGCTTGTTTTAATTACATATTAAGAAATTTTTAGATGGATGTTTGTGGACATAAAATTGATGTATGGTTTAATGTATTTACCTCTTTGCTTTGGGTTTTGGCAGGGAGTTTCATAGGTAGGCTTCCTTGAGAAGCAAAGAAGCTTTGCCCTCATACTCCCATGTCAATGAAATGAAGAAGGGGTGGTAGAGGTTCTCCGCTTGTTGAACATTTCTGTTTTTTGTGTTGAGAAGCTAGTGTTTTATTGGACAAAGTTTGGTAAAGGATATTACTTGAGTAAAAGTTTTTTGCCTTTAAATTTCACCAAATCCCTCTAATATCGTGAAGAATTTTTTGTTTCTTTTGAGGAATATTCTGGCCAGAATATTGTTTTACAAGGTTTTGCTTAGTCTTGGTGAGCTTAGCCAAAGGAAATTTGAGGGGCTTGAGTACTGCAGATTTAGATAATGCATTCAGCAGGTTTTCAGAGTGGTGGAGCTTTAGATATTGTCAGCAGCCATAATATCTTAGTCAGCAATTGATATGTGAATTTTGTTGGACGGTTATTTTTGTAATCAATTTATTGTAGACAACTCAGGGTTTGGGGGATTTTGGGTTTGTAGATTGTGTGCAGGAGAATGCAGATTACATACATTATCTTGTACAGCTTATTGTGAAGATCTTTGCAGGAAAGTGCATATAATACCCTTTTCTGTCATTTTGATCATCAATCAAATGGGGCGAGTTTCTTTATTACCTGGGTTCCGTTTTCACCCCACAGATGAGGAGCTTGTTGTCTATTATCTGAAGAGAAGAATTTGTGGCCGACTGCTTAAGCTTGATGTGATTGCAGAAGTTGACATATACAAGCACGAGCCCTGGGATTTGCCTGGTAAAATTTTAGTCATTTATACTTCATGTTGATTGGTTTTTAAAGCTTTGCACAGCTCTATATTGGCTATATTTTCTGTTTTGTACACTGTTGCATGGTCTTGAACATGAGCTGGTATCTTTTATCTATCAGCAGCATTTTTTTAAAATCATTTCATCCCTTAAAGAATTCATTTAATTTGTTTATAGCAGATCGAAGTTTCCTTCTCTTAAAGAATTCATATGATCTGTTTTTAGCAGATTAAAAGCATCAAATATTTAATTTTAATTTGAAAGAATACTTGCATGTTTTTAGTAATCTCTGAGGCTTCAATCATTTCAGAAATAAATTATGTTACTATGTACAAAAAAGCATAGAAATTATTATAAATAATTGTAGAATTTTGTGTATACATTGGCTGATGTTTTTGAATAAAAATATCATTTAACGAATTAATACTTTGAAACCATAGTAAAAATTAGAGATTAAGTAATTGAAGGGCTATAGATAGGGGTATTTTTGTGTCAGTTGAATACTTCCATTTGTTGGAATTCTCATGGTATGTGTGAATTGATATTAGATTAGTGAAAAACCAAATACACCTGGGTCTGTGTTCATTGCTGACAGGTGATACGTCCATGATTTATTTTACTCTCAATATTTTGACCTTTGTGACTGCCTTCGTTGGGCACTTCTAAAGCCTTGTTTGAGGCATCTCCTGTTTGTTAATGATCTTGTTGGTCTCTTTATGACCCGTGCTTTTCTCCTTCAGGCTCCTCACCTCTTTGAGACCAGTAACATTGTTGGTTGATTGATTTTATTACTGTTACTTTCATCATTATTAACACAGTTACGAGCCTCCAAGTCATCTCTGTCATCAGGATCAATGTTTTTAGTCTTTGAAGTACAAATTGCATTCCTTCTGAACATAGATTTAGTGTCTGTAGCAGGTTTAACAATTTTATGAGCTTCCATGTCTTCTTTCAGTCGTGTTAGCTCTTTATCATTTGGGTTATGCCTGTCATGGGACTAGAATTGTGCACTTACATCCTCCTTATAAATAAGAGTAAGTCCTTCCTGAAGAAGAGTCACAAACCTGTCCTCCGGAATCTCCAGGATCATTGACGCCTACATCATTAGATTGAAACATGCGAGCTCACAATAGGAGTCAGTAAGATGCTTTTTTTTGCCTTGAAGGATGTCATTGTTTCTTGCCTTCCAGATAAGCCACAGGATCTCATGGATCTCATTAGTTAGGACAAACCATAAAACATTCAGGTCTTTAGAAAAGGTTATGACATAACCAGATAAGACCTCATGCCAGGAAAACCCACTTTTATTGTCCCACCCCAAACAATTTCTTTAGAAAGTATCGACCAAATTTTGAAAGCAAAGGGACATTCAAAAACCAGATGCTCAAAGTTTTTTAAAATATTGAAAATCTGGTTTTTATTTTTTATCAATCAATAGTACACATCCTAGATGGCTGACAACATTACTGGATATCTGATTGTAACATTCTATTGGCTGACAACATTACTGGATATCTGATTGTAACATCCTATTGGCTGACAAAATTACTGGATATCTGATTGTAACATGATAAGTTGCAGTGATCTTTGTGTTTTTTTAATTCTAATGCTATAATAAAAGCAATTAGGGTTTGTTTATGTTAACATGTTTAGGTTCTCATTGTATGCAATAGTTGAACATAAACTCACCGAGGTTTTATGTGCAAATCAAATCGTAAAGTTTTTATGTGGTTACTTATAATGTGCATTCTGTTACAGGGAAATCTCATCTGCAAAGTAGAGACTTGGAATGGTACTTTTTCAGCCCTAAAGACAGAAAATATCATACTGGTTCGAAGACAAATCGAGCAACTATAAAAGGTTACTGGAAGGCCACTGGGAAAGATCGTACAATTTCTTCAAATTCTCGAACAGTGGGTATGAAAAAAACTCTAGTATTTTACAAAGGACGTGCTCCACGTGGTGAGAGGACAAACTGGGTGATGCATGAGTATAGGCTTGAAGACAATAATTTACATGATTCAAATGTAATTCGGGTGAGGATAATATATGATTCAAGATGAAGAAAGAATGCTGTTTGCATTAGAGATTGGAGAATATTTTGCAGTTTAGTATTTAACAGTTACAGTTTGCAATATTTAGGTGTCCAAATTACTGACATTTTATTATTGTTTATTTATTGTAGGACTCTTTTGCTCTTTGTCGAGTATTCCAGAAGAATGGACCAGGTCAAAAGAATGGGGAGCAATATGGGGCTCCATTTAGAGAGGAAGAGCGGGATGATTCTAATGATGATGGATTGTTGTTCCTAACAGGAGAGGATCCTATTTCGTCATTCAGACAATCTTCAAATAGTGATAGGGAAGCTGACAAGGAGGATTTGCTATTAGAGCAAGCTCTAGAAGAACAGGGCACTTTGGTACTCACAGATGAAGTGTCTGTACCAACTAAAGGGGTAGAAGATATCCTAAAATTTCCAGAGCAAGTATCTGTTTTTCCAGGAGGTATTGAAGTACCAAATGACGACCTTCAAAGATATTTAGTTGCATACATGGTTGATGCACAGGAGGTAAATGCCTTGCATCCAAATGGCTGCAATGATATTAAGGTAAATGTCTAATGTCTATGGTGGTGCATGCTTGTAGTTTGGTCTTTTATATATCTATCACTAGTGTTGGGGTATATTTGTTTTTATTTCATTTTTCACCTGGTATGGTACAGGATCCTAAAAAAATTCTTGTATGCATTTAGGTCCAATGATGTAGATGGCAGATGCATTATAGATATCTTTGCATTGAATTCTATTTTAAATTTTCCAAATACACGGGATTTGATAAATAATGCATGAATATCGGAAAATTTATATACACAAGCTATATTTTGTGCCTTGGTGTATGAGCCTAAACTTATCCTGCATGCTTTACTAAACACTTATGTTTGTGGAAGCAGGATGACATGATGCCAAATGAAATTCCAACACAGGCACCTGCATCACTGATGCAGGAGGAGGCTAATGCATTTGTTCCTGAACTTCATGATTTTAGCTTAGTGTTTGATGAGAGGAACGGAAATGAAGTTTGCATGATGGCTCTACAAGGCACAGAAAGCAATGAGCAGAGAGGAGAATCATTCCTGCCAAATATTCAATCCTCGTCACATGCTCTTGTTGGGGATTTCTTAGAGATGAACGACTTGATGGATGACTTCCCAAGTGGACTAGAATCTGGTTTAGAAAACTATAATGAATCGGATATGTACTTTGATGCTTTAGACAACCTCCAAGGTTTCTTCAATGCCTGAACATTCTGGAATGGAATTGAGGATCTGCCTGAGGGTTTACTGGTTGATGAGACACTGGTACCTGAAAGAACTTATGCTGGATCTCATGGTACAATATGCTTCAGGAAGTAAGCTCTTACATAGCTTGGTAGCTGAAGTGGGTCATACATGCAGATTATCTTCATCGACTGCATGTTCTTATTTTTTGGATCTCTCAACTACAGATAATTTTAGTTTTACTTCTTGTAGATGCTTCCCTGGGTACGGTAATCTGCAGGTCAGGTCTGCAGATAATTTTAGTTTAGTTTTACTTCTTGTAGATACTTCCCTGTTCATATTACGCAGAAGCTGCAGTCAATTGGTTTTCCTACCGGAGTGTCTAGAAGTGCAACTGAAGTAATATTGCAAAGAGTTAAGGCACAATGTGATTTTTTCTATTTGTAACTGAAGAGATCTTTTGATTTTACAGGTTGGCGTGTAAAGTCTTTTTATTGTCGTTGGACTGTTCTTTGAAAGAAAGATAACACCAACACTCAAAAGTAGAAAATTTTGGTAGCATACTAATGCATTAAAAATGTACTATGCATAGTCTATCCCAAACATCCCATTCAATATGGTAAACGACATCAAAAGTGGGATAAAGAAGTTGGCAAACAGTAAGGCAAGTGACATTAATGGGCTTCAAGTTTAATTCCTAAAGCGGGGAGTTGATCTCCTCGCCCCTCACCAAATTAATGAGAACCGGAATTGTCTCGGAATCGGCAAAGCCAAATCGAATCGCGAATCACCCATGAATTGGAATCGAATCGCCCATGAATCGGCAAATTTAAAAAACCCTTAAAATTTAGAGATTTTAACAATTTAAAACTTATTTCATGCACCCTTTATTGAAAAACCCTTAAAAATATAGAGATTTTAACAATTTAAAACTTATTTCATGCACCTTTTATTGAATATAACTTAAACACACTATAACATCATCAAATAGAAGCTAACATACATAAACAAGGAACATAAATGATAAATTCATCACATGCATTACACGTAGAATGTAAATTGTAGTTGAAGTAAATAGCAATCATAGGATCATAATGAGTCAAATCACAGAATGTAATAATGTATTATGTAATATGAAGATCCATAAGACATCAACTCATAAATGTATGTAAGATGAAGATCCATGAAACCATGAAACGTATGTCTATCAGTATTTGACAATCTGTAAACAAAATGAAAAAACAAGGCTCTAGCTCAAGCCTCATCATCATCCTCAAGCTCAGCCTCAGCCTTTGAGTATCTTGTCTCTCGGTGCCCTCTACCAAGGCGTCCTAGAGGAGTGTTGAGCCATAGCCCCTGCATGTAAGATGGGCTGACGAACAACACCACTACGGTCTGTGTCAGTGCATGCGTGTGTGAGTCTGCCAGTGCCTAAACGTGTTCTAGCCGCCTCCTTTGCAATGACCACAACCTTAGCCTCTTTATCTACCTGGTCAACCCACTCATGGTCTGCCTCAGTGAAGACCGGATCCACAGCCTCAGTGAGCCATTCTAATTTTGGATTAATCTCCTCTAGAATGATCGGAGAGGAGTCAGCACCCAAAATCTATCTGATCTTAAGACGGAGGTTGAAATGAACAAAGAAAAGATCATTCAACCTCTGCACTGACAACATATTTCTCTTCTTTGAGTGGATATGCTTGAACATAGACCAACTGCGCTCACATCCAGAAGCGTTGCTTGGCTGACTCAGAATTCGGATGACAATTTTATGAAGTTTTGGGATTCCAGACCCAAACAATTGCCACCATCTATCTGAAATAAGGGAAAACAAAAATAATTAGTCTCATTTACAACTTTAACATTATAAAATCAAAAATTAAAATGCACAACTTATAAGTCATAAACTTAAGATTCAAAAATATATTATTTTTACCTGGCTGTAGGGTTGTCCGAGCATCTATGGCCATCATGTCAGAGAAAATTGGCCCTTTATTATTGAATTTGTCTAGCTCAATGGTTGCAACTAGGCTATCATCATCACTACTCAACCTTTGAATCACTATAAATAGGTCGGTGTGAACCTCCTCATCCGCCTTGAAGTCAGGACGGAAATAGAATGTTGGATTCAGATAATAAGTTGTTGTATGGATGGGTCGGTGGAGCTGATTCTGCCATCTCCTATCAATGATCTCCCAAATAGGGGCATACTTCTCATGCACTCCTCCATATTGGACTCTAATGGCCTCCTTGGCCCTATCCATTCGCTCATATATGTAGCCCATAGAGGGCTTCTCCCCATTAACAATTCGTAGGAGAGATAAGAGGGGCTCAGTGACCTGCATATAATGTAAAAAGTAAAACAACATAAGTCAAAACTTAAATATAAAACTAAAAGTAAAACTAAATCATTAAACAACTAAATAATAAATCGTAAATGTTAAATTGTAAGAAATTTACCTCAAAGATTTCTTTAGCAGGTTTCCAAAAACCATCCTCATCAAAGATGCAATTTGCCACATCTACCCCTGCAGTGGTCGTAGCATAGGAAGATGTAGTTCACTTGCGGCCAACAATCATTCTCTTCAGTTCTGCCTTTGATGTCAACATGGACTGCAGTGTGATGAAATTCAAGGCAAACCTCGTGATGCCTGGACGAGTTAACTCCCTGCCTCCTGTGTAGGCCCTCATTGTGCTAAGGATGAATGCATGATTGTAGATAAACTTGCATATACTTTTCGCCCTTTTTACGCATGATTTGACCCACTCAAGCTTGTCAATTTCCTCCAACATGAGGTCAAGGTAATGTGCCGCACAAGGAGACCAAAATATGGTGGGATGCCTCTCCATCAAAAGTTTACCTACAACAATTTTAAATTAATTAGAAATTTGAATATGTTAGGAAACTTAAAATTATAAAAGTTCAAATAAATTTATTTTCAAAACTTTAAAAGTTAGAAGTTTACATGCAGCAACATAACTTATTGCATTATCCGTCACCACCTACACCACATTTGCTTCCCCCGCGTCTGATTTGACTTTCTCAATAACCTCACATAAGTATGTGACATTTTTTATATGAGCGGAAGCATCAATAGATTTGATGAACATAGTATATCCTACAAAACAAAGAATTATCATGGATCATCAACAAATTAGCAATCAACAAATCAAAATTTAAATTATTCAATCACGATTCACAATTCGCAATGCATGTAGGAAAGTAGCTGTAGAATGATAAATCATAAATCACCTCCATAGGAAACAAGAAAATTGAGCAGTGTTCTATTCCTTCTATCTGTCCAACCATCAGTCATGATGGTGCAACCCTTTTCGATTCACTCCTTTCGGTGGTCCGCAAGCTCAATCTTCATATCCTCTACCATTTCATCTAAAAGGTATCCACTCAACTCATTCTCAGTTGGGGCTTTAAACCCCGGACCACAAATAACAACCGCATCTATCATGTTCTGCCAATAAGGAGCCCTGTCACAAGTAGATTATGATTAGAAATTTAGAAGACAAATCATTATGTAAAGTGAATCTATGATTAAACAAGTAGATATAATTAAAATTTAACTTTAAACTTAAAAAAAAAATAAAATCAATTACCTGGCTGCAATAAATGGAATGTTGCAAAAGTACCAAAATTTGCAAAAAAATTTTCTAGCAGCATCATGAATCTCCTTGTTCAAACCCATGTCCTGAAGCATGGGTTGTGAGCCAGGAGTAGTGCGGGGCACAAAGTAACTATCCAATTTGTTCTTCCGCACTCTAGACTGGAATAGGCTGCTAGACTCATTCTCAGTATAAGAACGACAAGCAGTAGCATCACCATCAACACTAGGCCTAACACTAAGATGAAAGGGAGCCCTGCAAGAACCCTCTCCAACACAACCTATGGATGCAGACTTAGATGCAGGTGTAGTTGCGGCTGTGGGAGCATGGGAGCCAATAGCTCTTAACCCTTCAAGTTGTCTTTTCTTATTTATTTTTTCTTGTTCAAATTTTTCTAATGCCACTATACAAGTGTGTTTTGCCTCAGGAGTTTGTTTAGTGCAAACCGTGATATCATGTCCAGGTATGGCCGCAATGTGGAATTTAAATCTATAAATGCCACCAGAATTTATTTTTTTACAAAACATACATTTTGTTTGAAATTTTATTCTTCCAGGAAATTCTTCTGTATATTTCCAACATTCATCTTTTTTACCCATTGTGGAAAATGAAATTGAAGACTGTTGCAATTAAAAAAATTCAAATAAAACCTCAAAGTTTGAAAATATTATACAAAACAACAAAGCCTACTTTGAAATTTACTAAAACTAAAAAAATTTCAAGATTTGCAAATGAAAACTAAAAAAATTTAACAAAAACTGAATAATACACTAACATAGAAAAAAAAAATGAAAACTTACCTCTTGCAAATGAGTTGAGGAGTGTTGTTGTTGACTCCTTAATGCTCCCAATGTAATCTATGACCTCTCCAAATGGATTTCTGATGTCTTTCGTGCTCTTCCTTCTTGCTAGTTGCAAACTTATGTTTTCTCTTTTCTCTTCTTCTCTCTCACTTTTCCTCTCTTGCAAATAGAAGAACCTTTAGGGTTATAAGAAAGAGGAATGACCTAAAAAAAGTTAAAAAAAAACAAGTGTTTTTTAATATTTTTTTGCTTCACTTTATGCCTAGCCATGCGACCAATTCATGGCGATTCCCGCGTGGCAATTCACGTGATTTTTTCATGAATCGCCGATTCATGCGATTCACGCCTAGGAATCGCTGATCTGATTCACCGACTCCCAAAAAATCGGGAAGGGTGAATCGAATCGCGATTCACGCGCAATTCTCGTTACATAAAATGAGTCTTTAATAGGGTCATTCAAGATGGTTTTCTGGTTGACTGGACTACTAGTGTAGTTATCCCTCTATTTAAAAGTGGGTACATTAATAATCTATCTAACTATTGCACTTTATGGTCAACCCTCTTTTTGGCAAACTTTTTAGGAGCATAATAGAAGGTAGAATTAGCAGTTGGGTGGAAAAGAAAGGAAAAATGGCAAAATGACAAGTGGGTTTTAGACCTAGGCACTCTACTATTGATCACTGCGTCACACTTAGGCATTTGATAGAGAAAATATGGAACAACCAGGGGGGAGAAGCTTATTGCTATTTTTTGGACTCTAGGAAAGCTTTTGATACAGTGCCTAGAGACAAGCTATGGAACATAATGGAAGAATTAGGCATTCTGGACATGTATAGAGCTGTTGTTCATAGACTTTATGAGAGGGTCCAAGCCAAAATCAGAACTAAAGATGGTATGTCCGAGTGCTTTGGTAGTGACATCGGTGTGAAGCAAGGGTGCCCATTATCCCCCACTTTGTTTGGTTTATATATTGATAAGCTTGAAGCCTAGTTAGACAGAATTGACAGTGGGGAGTCCATTTGGCAGGGTATGTGGTGAAGCTTTTTTTATATGTCGATGATCTTATCTTAATATCAAAAACAACTTAGGGATTAAGAGAACAGTTAGCGGCGCTGGAATGCTTTTGTCAAGAAGTGGGGGTGCAAGTGAACATTACCAAGACTAGAATTATGATTTTTTCATGGAAAAGAAATGAGACACATAGTATTTTTCTTTTTGAAGGCAACCCGCTAGAGATTGTGAAAGAATACAAATATTTAGGGATTGACATCCATTATAGGCTCAGTTGGGAGACTTGTAGGACAAAAAGGATACAGGAAAGTTGGAAAGATTTATATCTACTTCAAAATATATGCAGGAATGTTGAGTTGTGGGACTAGAAAAATAAGAAGACTCTCTTCGGTTTGCTGGTCACACCGGTTGTTATTTATGGCTGTGAGGTTTGGGGCACAACATGACTAGGTGTGGGTGGAGACAGTTAGAGAGGATTTAAAAGCACTTAATCACTAGCAATATCAAGGTCAAGGCCTCAGTACCTTATGAAATTCTATTAGCGAAAGCTGACATTTTCCCATTGGAGGCAGCAGCGGGGTGATCCCACAAAACTGTGTCCCACTTTTTGGCCAACTTTGACACTGAAATGAACATTCTGACAAAAAACTTCGCTTTCGAACATCTATTGTCATTAAACCATTAAGAATTTGAAGATGATGTAAACTAGTGAATTTTAGCATTTTGTTTCTAGTTTATAAATATATATTTTTTAAAAGAAATGGAATTTATTTGTATCCATTTTTCCTTCTCCTTCAAAAATTATTTTTGTGAAAAATCAAGATTTTTCAGGAGTGACACTTTGATCAACATAACTTTTTTTATAAAACTGATAAGAACATAATTATTTTGAATTTAGGTTTGTAACACAAATATCTAGGGAATCCATTTGGTTTCATTCAATTTGGTTGAATATTTAATATTT
>MU226743.1:1612096-1644535 GCA_018584345.1 Thuja plicata | reverse complement strand
GTCCACGCAAAGGAACCATGTCACTTGTGTTTTCTAGCACACGGTGCATAACTCCTTTTGCAATATCAAACTAGGGTGTGCTCTCCAACATTAACATGGTATCAATCCCACTATCATCATGTAGTTATTATTTGCATTTTAGTTAGGTCATATTGCACTTTGATTTTGCTGTTGGCAAAGGTTTCTATTTATTCCCCCTATCTAGTTACCTAAGTGATTTTATTAGACCTATTTGATACACACAAAAAAATGTCCTCATGTGTCTCATACTACATTCATTCATTAGGTTACTTTTATTCATTCAGTTCATTCATTCAGGTTGCATTTAGTTGCATTGTTCCTTCATTCATTAATCATTACTCATTAAGGTTGCATTGTTACTTCATTCATTAATCATTACTCGTTAAGGTTACATTGTTACTTCATTATTGCATTTACTTACATATTTTAGTTGCATTGTTACTTCCTTCATTAAATCCTTATTCATTATAGTTGCATATAGTTACATTTCATTTATTATCCATTTATCATTTAGTTGCATTGCTTAAGTTCTTAACATTGTTTTAGGATTCATTTCACAAATCATATATGCATTTACATTTATTACTCATTACATCAATACATGTCAAAATATATCCATCTATAAGCATTAACATATCACATCTAACATCTATATATATCTGCATCTCATCCTGCATGTCATTCATAAAACATGTGTAATATAAATGCATCCATACATCCTGTATAAACATCATATCATATAAGCATCATAAATAGAGTCCATACAGTCCCAATAGTCCACAAAGTCCATGTATATATCTCAAAATGTCACAATCATACATAATGTGTTGATAAAACATACAAAAATGTGTATCAAAACTGGTCTGAGGCAAATCATGGTAGTGGCCGTGATGGTCCTGCCCCATTGCTGAGGTGCGGTGGTAACCCTACTGATCCCTGTGAACCTCGTCCTGTGCTCTCTATCTGAGCTCTCTCTGAGTAATCCAGCTAGCATGACCTCTCTAGCACTGCACCAGAGTAGAGACCCATATAATATGCAGCCTCTCATCCCCTTCAACCAACCTCTCTTTGTGCTGCCATGGCATCTGCCATCATATGTCCCACACCTGCAGCCCTGCCTGCCAAATGAGCTATATCTCGATCTGCTCTGTAATCCTCTGCACATCTTCGTGCTAGGTCTTGCTCTGAGGTCAGAGATTCTATCTGTACTGACATTGCTGCCAGCTCCTCTAAAGGATCCCCATGCTCCTCAATAATAACAAAATCACCACTGTCCACCTGAGCCTATAGTAATTCTAATGCTCTCTGAGCACTATCTCCCTGAGCGGTATCTATTGCTAGCTCCCCCTGTATCCTATCCAGCTCTGTCTGTAAGCTACTTGATGTGGCCTAAGCAGTTGCTAGTACCCCTTGCAGCCTTTGGATCTCTGCTTGCGCACTCATCTCGGTCGCCCAAGATGTTTCTAGAAAGCCTTGTACCCTGCCCAGTTCAGTCCAAAGACTATCCCGCTCTGCTATAATAGTATCATGATTATCTTGGGCTACATAGCCTGCTAGTGGGACCTGTCTTGGTGGCCCCTGTCCCTATCCTTGTGGTCCCTGTGGCTGATCAGGTGGCCCCTATGGATCCTGATCCTGTCTTGTATCCTATCCTTGAGCACCTGGCACTATGGGAGGCTGCCTCCCTACTGGTAACTCCACTTGTCCTCTCTGCCTCTGTGCTACCACCCTAGGCTAGAATATCCTCCCCCCGGCCCCTCCTCCATCCTCGTCATCATCATCTCTGTCCTAGCCCTCTCCATCTCCTCCAACCCCCAGCTACTCATCCTCCTGCATGATCCCTGGTACTATCAATCTGATAGGTCTATGAGAAGCCCACCACTGAGCATATGCTGGGACTACACTTGCATCCTATAATGAATCCCGTGCTCTGATCCATGGGACCTTTATCATCCCCATAAATGATTCTCATGCTATGCGGGGATTTAACCTGTCCCCCAGATACTCCCCACCTCTCAGGTCACCAATGGATGTGGGAATCCATCTGGAACTACCTCATATACCTGTCCCATCTATCTCCATACCCTAGTTGGCATGTATCTGGAGATCATATATGTTTTCCTCCCGATCAACCAGCAGTCAGTCTGAACGAACCTCATTTAATACAAGTTATAGAACTCATCCTTGACATATCTGTCCTACTGTGGGATCTCATGACCCCAGGCCTCACACCCTGCATATGGTGCCCATTGTATCTCCCCCATCTCATCCAACCTCCGTCGCTAGTACCCAACT
Organism: Thuja plicata; assembly: GCA_018584345.1. Lineage (NCBI taxonomy): Eukaryota > Viridiplantae > Streptophyta > Pinopsida > Cupressales > Cupressaceae > Thuja > Thuja plicata. Next base: position 1,642,219 of record MU226743.1, on the reverse strand, counting down.
AAATCTGTGGCCTCATAGCTAATCGACGACCTATATCTTCATACAAACAACTCGTAAGCCACTCTGGTCTCTCGGTGCCTAATCGGTCGTATGACTGCAATATGCTCCCACACCCATACCAGAAGAAGCATGCCTCTGGGACCTAGTGCCCTACCCTTACGATAGGCGTACATGCGTAGATCATAATATAACTGACTGAGGATGGTATATCCCCAGCAGTACTGGTCTCCATCCTCCACCATGCTGCTCAGAACCTTCGCCCAGCCCATAGGAAATCCCTTGCCTGCATGATCAGGCATCAGTCATCCCCTATCAATCTAGCTAAATATAGGGCCACCCGATGCAACCATGGCTCCATCATTGTTGCCCCTGTCCAGGACATCCACTGCCATGTAGTAGGTAGATCTACAATTCTCTGACCAAATGCCATCTCCATGTATGGCTCCGACCCCTCAAAGTAGTACTTAGGTATCAGCCCCTGAATTGGCACTCTGTAAATCCTCCACATGTCATGGAGGGTGATAGTAGCTTCCCCCGTTAGGAAGTGAAAGCTTGAAGTGGTACTGTGCCACCTCTTGATCAGAGCAGACATAAGCACATTATGTGCTCGCAGATGTGGCCAATCCCGTACATGCTCTAGCCCGCACAGTGTGACTATCCCCCACTCTACTGCTGTCAACTGCTACTCCAATTCCATAGTCATTGGGTAGCACTCCCTCATCTGAAAAGTGATGGTCTCCTCCTGCATCCAACAAGCTCATGTCAGACATCAGATAGCATTCTAGGGCATTGAAAAATGTCCCAGGCCTGTTTGGGGCATCGAAAAATGCTCCCGAACCCTTGTCTTTCCTCTTCTTTCTCTTTATTCTTCCATTTTTGGGTCGATTCGTGCAGATGGCGGTTGACCCTCACAGATGGCAGACTTTTTTAGTCGCCAGTTTGCGGAGTCGGCGTATCTTCGCAGACACCAGTCTACGGAGACGACAATTTTTGCCGCCGCCTCTTTTCCATGCAGACGACGGAGTTTTAACTCTGCCATCTCCACTGTGCAATATTCTCTCCCCTTGCCCTTGCAGACGGAGATCCAACAATCTTTGTCTGTGCAGATGCTGATCCCTGATCGGTTGTCTGCAAGGATGGTGATCTGTCGATCGTCGTCTGCACAGACGGTGGTCAGGTGACCGTTGTCTGTGCTGTGCACCAGCTTTTGGATGCATTAATGACACCCTAAACACCTAAAAATGCATTAAATGCATAATTGACTAAGAGGCGATTGACTACTCACCAGTGGTCCCGTATCTGCTGGTCGTTGGTGCACCCGAATGCGCTCTCCAAGCTGTGTTCACTCTCGCTTTGCTGCCATCGCTCTCTTCTTCTTCTCTCTTTTTTCTCTTTAAGGGTGAAAATGACTTGTTTATGGGCCTTGGTGGACTATTTATAGCCTCTTGGGATCTATTTCTTCCGTTCTTCTCCCCGTTCCCTGTTCTGGTCCTCGTTTTCCCGCCTTTTTCAAGAAAGTTTTATTAAAAATTATATTTTGCCTATTATTTTCTTGAGGGGGCACACTCCTCTGCTCTTGCTGCCGTAGGTTCTCCTAACCTCTCTGAGGCATAGTATTTTTTTTCTTTGACGTGACGCCACTTTCGATGCCGCATCAAAGAGGGGCAAAATGTAGACGTCTAAAATCATCCTTATATTAATTTAATTAATATTCCCTTAGCATTATAATTAATTTTAATTAATTAATTATATTTATTATATTGTTCTATTTATTTAATTAAATATAATTCACTTTCCATATTATTTGAATTTAATTTAAATACTATCCCCCTTTGATGTATTAAGTTTTATTTAATACATTCCCCTTCATTAGTCCCCTTTAAATAAATTTTTAATTTATTTATTCCTCCATATGACTTAAATTCTACTAAACCAAATTAATCTAAATTTTAAATTTAGATTAAGCTAATTTGAACCTAGATCCTACCTCACCTCACATCACTTTCACCAAATAAACCTACTCACTAATTAACTAATGTTAATTAGGCTAATTTCTTGATTCCTACAACAATTAGTCCTAATTATTTGCTCACACATGTGTGAGCAAATTTCTAAAAATCACCTTTTCCAAGTAATCCTTATTTGGTGCCAACAAGGTTTCTTACACCCATGATGACACCTTCTTACACTTTCTAAAAGTGTTCTATTGGCCCAAATCTCTTACACCTCTTACAAGATCCTTCGCATGTGTACTTTAAGTACACTTTGACCCATCACATCCAAAGTTGCTCACACACGTGTGAGAAAAGTGGGCCTCTTGCATGGCTTATGTGTCCCTCATATGGCACCTATGTGGGTGCCACATGAGCTCCACCTCATCCAAGCCCTCTTTCTGCTCCAAACAATCTATAAATAGAGGCCATTGTCAAGAGCAAATCATCTCCCTTTTATGCATTGTTATCATGTTAAAATAGCTTTAGAATTCTTAGTTCACTTTTCATATTCATGCTCTCATGCTTTAGTTCATTTGAATCTAGATATTATATGTTAGGATTAATGGAATGAACTTAATTTCCTTTCATTAGATCTTGCATATCATTCTTAGCATATTTTTGCATCATTTTCATACTTTTGATGAAGGCTTGAGACAAGATCCTCATACTTGTTCTTGAGCTCTTCATTTCATTCATTAGCTTGCATTTTAAGTTCTTCATCCATCAATTAGTGGGATTAAGCATATTGTGTTGGGAGAGAACACCCACAAACCTTCTCTAAGAGAAAATCAACAAGGCATTGGGTGCCCTTGTTTAGCTCATTGGAGGTTATGATGGAAATCTTGTTGTTAGAGTATGTTTCTTAGATATGTTAATGTAGATTATTGATGTATTTCTCTAACATTTTCATGTCTCAGCGTTCTCCCAATAGGTAGGTTTACAACATATACAGATATTTCCTCCCAAATAGAGGCACACCCATTTCTAGTATTGGGGGCATAGATATTAATTATACACCAAGATATGTTATTCATCTTAAACTTAACTACAAGAAAGTTGTGAGAGAAAGCAATGGCTTTAGCGGCCAACTTACCCAGGTCCCAGATGGTTTCCACTCCACTTGAAGCCCCATCCGCTTCATAGTAGTAGAAACTCACACTCAACAAGAGACAATCAACGAGTTTAGCAAAGTTCTGGTGTGACATTTTAGCTTCTTGGATGAGCAACACCTCGATCTCCAGGTCAATAATGCTCTGTCTTAGAGCATTTTTTTTATGAGGGTTTTTCAAGCCCCTTAAGTTCTAAGATAGGAAATTCATCTTTTGTGTTTTTTATTTGCCTCCAGGGTTAATTTCCTTCCATTGGCAATTTCCCTGGCCATTGCCTTTGTTTTGAGTGTTCTTTTAGATGGTCTTCTAGCCCTATTGTCAGTACCAACATCCTTCTTCTTAGAACCTCTTGTTTTCCTTCTCGTCATCTGCCAGTCTCCCAACTCATTCCCTATTGGGGAGGTAGGAGCATATCTACTAGTCGGTAAGTGCATGGCAGCCTTAGTGATTTCCACCACTACTTCATAGATCGAGGAGCATCCAGTAGGAGTAGAACTATCCCCCTAAAGATTAGCATCCTCCATCCTAGTCCTGTCCATCCCTATTTTGAGAGTAGGTAAATTTCTATGCCTTTTAGAGTCTCAGTAGCCTCCATGGATGACATCCCTTCCTTCTCTCCCATGCCTATTAGGATTTCAACATGATTTCCTATCATATGGGGAATCTCCCCTTCCTCCAAAATCGGGCCCAAAATGGTTTCAACCCTGGTCAAAGATTTGATTTGGTTCTCCAATGATTTCATGAGGTCTAGGATTCCCTCCAAAAAGGGGTATTCCTCACCCACCTCCCCTTGGGAGTGCAGTCTGGCCACAGGTGCCTACGTTTCATCATTGCCATTGCTGGTAGGAGAAACCATCCCAACAAGAGGGTTCAACCTAGGGGCATCCCCCGACACTCCTATATGGGACACTATTCCCTTCAATTTGAAGTCTTTTTCCTGAGGGGCCTTGTAGTCTGAGATGACATGTCCCTTTTTAGAGCATCTCTAGAAAAACAAGGTAGCATTTTCATAGACAATTGCCTGTGTCCACTTGCCCCATTTGAATTTTAGAAAAACAAAGTTCTGGAGGGTTTTATCCATTGTGACATTGACATAGAATTTGGCATATACGAGTCTAGTTTTCTGGGTGATGACACTATCGATAGCAATGAAGTGCCCAAAAGAATCCCCAATCCATTTGAACACTCTTTTATCCTAGAACTCCAAGGGTAATACCGGCAGTCTGACCCAGACTAGGGAAAGCCTGTAGAGCTCCACACTTGGGTCAAACCCCAGTTTCTATGTAGAAAGAGCCAGACTGTGCTTCCCATAACTCCAGGAGCCTAATCTAACAAAGATGAGTTCCTCCTCAACTATGAAGCTAAACATAAAGAGCCCTCCTGACATGGATGAGAAACATACACTCCCTTTGAGCTTCTAGCATGAGGCTTCCCATCTTATGACCATATCAATCGTAGGCCTGAAGGATAAGAATATTCCCCCTAAAGAGAGATGAAGCGATGAGGAGATGTTGTCAATGATACTATTCGGGAGGGAGATTTCTGGACCATCATCCCCAAAGGAAACTTAGGGGTGTAAATTTACCACCTTAGAGGTGTGCTGACCCACCATAACACTTTTCTAGGCTCCATCCTGGGGGGACGAGGTACATCTTCCAATAGAATAAGTCTTGGGATCAACTTTGGTGGAATCTAGGTCCACCATAGGTTTATCACGCCCACACAAACCGCAGTCAGTGGAGGCAACCGAGTCAGCAGTGCGGGCACTAGGCAACAACCCGACAAGCACAGGATCACAGAATCTGGGGCCCCCATAAGAGCTTGGAGTACCCAAGAAAAGTAGCAGATTAGGAAAAAGGACCGGGAGTGAGGGTGGGGTAGGAAGGACTAAACCCTCCTCAGTGGCCACCATGGATAACGTCTATTCAAATTCAAACCGTTGCAGAGGCGGGTAAAGAAGTTGGAGAGCTTAACATGACAAAATTCCTTTTTGCAATTGTTATTTCTTACTCTAAATTCACTTGGATAAAAATTTAATTCTTGCCACAAACTCTCTCTGCTAAACTTGGCGATATTGTTTGTCACATCAATATTTAGTCATAATAAATATGCATTAAGATTCAAAATTAGGGTTTTTGAGAAGCCGCCATCAGTTCCACTTGTTTCATCCTTAAATAAAATCTTAGCATGATTATTCCAAAATTTCCACTAACATTTAGAAGAAAGTTTATTAGCAAACTCTTTAGAATACATCTAAAATAAATCCTTTATTATACCTTTCTGAAAATGGAAACAAAACAATCATACCTCTTGTTCCTACCTCCTTGATAACTGCTATCACAAATGCTTCCATAGTTATTAATGGAATAGAACATCAAGTTTGATCATTCTCAAGATCATAATAAATAATTGAAATATGCTAGATAAGACATCAAAACTAATTATTTTGAAATTCAAAATGAGTGGTGAGGGCCTAAAACTGATGAAGAAGCCCCTATAAAAGATTCAACAGATCATATCCTCCATTTCCCACTCCAACAATCTAATTAAAATGACAAATTATTCAAAATTGACACCAATAGTAATAATGTAGAATTTCAAAATAAAGATGAAAGAATCCTAAATCTGATAAAAATAGCTCCTAGCAAAAGCTTCAATGGTCCAAGTCCTTTATTGCTAGTGCTTCCCTACCAACAAGTCTATCTACAACCATTTCCTCGAGTGTGAAATTTCCAAGCAAATGTACCAAACTACTAAAAGAAATACAGGGCTATCATGTGATTAAAGATATTAAATCAGATTTTGTCCTAAGTTCACTTGTTTAAGGATCTTTTCATTTTCTCCCAAATTAGCCAATTCATCTACTTTTCCATTTTCTTCTCTATAGATATGATTAATTGTGAAATTATCAAAGAATTAGATTATTTCCAAGGCTTTACCTAATAACAACCTTAATCTCCAATTTGGAGTTTTACTAGTCCAAAGCGTATTTATAGTGATGATTGAATCTCTTTCAATTTATATTTTCTTTAGCATCAATTCTATACAAAGAGCCAACCCCTCTATTAAATCTTTGAATTATTCTATATATTAGTGTCAATCTCCAGTGGTTTAGCTAATTTTGCAATAAGATCACCATTCCATGAGTGGATCACACAACATGTCCCTGAGATCCCTGTATTTCCTCTAGAAGCTCCATTGAAATTAAGTTTGAACCATCCTTGTCTTGCTAGAGACCAACTGCATCGATTTCTATTGTTTCTACTATTATCTCCCCCTTTACCAACAAAAGGAGGGGTGTTTAGACCAAACCAATACTTTTTCATAGTATCAGCCCAACTGGTAAATTTTAATTCCTTATGACTAGAATAATAATCCCTTGAATTAACTACTACTATCAATACCCCAATCTTATTAGCTAGAAGCATCCAATCTATTTTTTCCCTTGAAATGGTCTATGATTTCTTTTCTTCCTGATATGTAATAGCATTAACAAGGGTGATATAATCCAAAGACTCGTAGATAGACTTGAAGAAGATAACCTTGGCCATCCTTGAAATGATGTCATGATATCATTAGGAAGAGCTAAAAGACATCCTAATTTGGCACATAACCACCACCAACAATTTTGCACATATGGAGAATTAAGAAAAATATGATTAATGAATTCTTCATTATTCTCGCAGAATGAGCATATTGGTAGTCTATGACAACCAATTTTTAAAAAAAATCCTACAATTAGAATTCTACCCTGAAGACTCGTCCAAGTGAATATTCCTCCTTTGGGAGACACAACTTATTCTAGCATGGGTTAATTAGAATCTCTATTTTTGGAATCCCTTTTTTCTCAATAATAGCTCTGCTCTTTAGAGTTATAAAATCTTATTTTGGCTCCATTCCATATGATTTCATCTTCTCCTCCCCTAAATGTAATTGTTCTATTTTCCAATTTTATTTTTAATTATTCTGGTTCTTGTGTTGGAAGATTGAGATTTTCAAATGCCTTCCAATGCCATCTGATAGTATCATTTGCATCTAATATTACATAATGTCCTCAAGAACGTTCACAATTTCCTCTAAGTCTAATTGTATCCATTTAGTTGTCAATGATTGAATATCCTATTGAAGAATCCTTCCAAAATAAAGCTTTGCATCCATCCACTATATTCCATGAAATTTGATCTAAGATCAAATCTTTGCAAGTAATCATAAAGTTCCAAATACGCGATCCTCTAGGATAGTTGGATATTCTAAAAATTTGTGTCATTGGAATCAGTAAAATATTTACTTTTTATTATTCTCACCCACTTCAATTGTGGTTCTTTTTGAAATTTCCAGAAGAATTTTTCTCCCAAGGTTTTGTTTGCCATAGTTGATTCCTTATTCCAACCTCACCTGCTTGAATAGGCCTACATATTTTATCCCATGAGATTAAAATATGTTTTTTATTTAAATTTATTCCTTGACAAAAGAAATTTCTCATCTTCTTAATTAGTTTTGTATAAGCTCCAGTTGATAGAGAAAGGAAAGACAAGAAAAAATAGGAATTGTAGATAAGGTTTCTTTAAGCATAGCGATTCTACCCAACCAAGATAACCATTTCTTTTTTCATGAGTCCATTTTCTCTCCTATCGGATCTTACACCTTAGTGGACCTTACATTTTTATCCAAACATAACCATAAATATGAGAAAGGAAACTTACCCTCCTTAAATCCCAAGAGATATAGAATTTCTTTTTGAGTCCTTGCTTTAACAAAGAAAAAGAAACTTTTTGTTTTTCCTTGACAAATATATTGTTCCAAAGTGTTTGAATAAAATTTTAGCACTTTTTAAATCTCTTCGGCTTTCGATTTATTCCCTTTCTCAAACAACATTCTTCTTCACCACCATTAGACCTGCAAAACAAAGAGACACACAAAAAAAATGGAAGCTAGGGTTTTAGAGCAGGTAAGAGAGGAGAAGGAAAGAGATAGAAAATGGAAGAAGTTTCCATTTGGGAATTCAAAATTTGCCCTTAACCCTAATTTTGAAATTAGGGTTATGACTGGGCATTGGGGCTTGTGAGCCAATATAATAGAAATATTTAATCATTCTTTTTAAAATTAAAAAAAAAACTCACTTTAGTGGGAAGCCCATTTGAGGGGATTTTATTTTGTTCCCATTAGATATGACATTTGTTTTTAAACATTAATTGTATTTTTATTTGGAATTAATATTATTTAGTGGTAAATAGATGGGTTAGGTGATAGAAGGAAAATAAAAGGGACTTTTAGACTAAACAGTATTTAATTAACTTATTTAAAATCGCATTGTAAATGAATTAAAATATTTTAATTTTACACGTAATTGAATATTAAAGTGGTATTTAATCTACAAGCTTAGGGAAATTAATATTAATGAAGAAAGTTATTTTTAGCAGATTTTAAAGGGGTTAACATAATACAAATTAAATAATGTTTTTAATATAGTAGTTGGAATAGTGTCGAATTAAAAAAAAATTTGGACAATAAAATATATTAATTAGAAAATTTTATTTGTTTAACTGTCAAATTTAATTATACGTGGAGGTATTTAGGATTCAATAATAGTTTAATTAAATCATAACGTTAAGACTTTATTAAATTTCTTAGGGGTGTAAATTATATTCAGATGAGGAATAAGTCAAGGGTGAAATTATAATCCAATTATAATTAGTAATTTAATTAATTTTGATCATAAAAATCTATTAAATAATATTTTTAAAGCTAAACTTATTAGGGATAACTAAATGTGTCAATAGTAAATTATCTGGTTAATGCAACTTTTAACATTGGGATAAGGGGGACTTTATTATCGTAGCAGAAATAGATATAAGGATGTACCTCATTATCTAACTGAATCAGAGTAATGTCCCCGATGAGGCACCTAAACTAAATTGAACTTGGTTGTTAAGTGAACCTTCTTCTAATGATCGTGTCAAGGGATGTTGACATTCGTCATGATTCCCCTCGACCTTTTGCTGAATGATTCCTTATACCTTTAGTAGGATATTATTTCCTTCATGGATGTAAACGTAGTAGAGAACATAGTAAACACTTGAACCAGTGTAACTACTACTTAGGTTAATTTAATATGTTAAAAAAATATTTGTTGGTGTGTTTTTGGTGTCATTTTTTGGGCACGATATTTTGGTATCAAAGCATAGATTCAACACTAGGAACCTAAACCCATTACGTATCAACTCTTAATATTTAAACATTTTGTGGTACTTGTAGGATGTCTCCCCTTACTCGACATGCTCGTAGACATGGGAGAGGTCATAGACATACCCCTCGAAACAAGAGGATGTTGAGCCAAAGGTAGAGGTTCTTGGAGGGGATCATGATCCCTCTCCTGAGCCCCCTCCAAATATTAATCAAGACATCTTGGTAGCCTTACAGAACCTTGTTGGTATTATCTAGGAGAGACTTCCAACAGTATTAGATCCAAAAAAAATAGAGAATCATAGGACTGCTACTAGAGAGTGGAGTAGGATCCCTCCACATAGTCATGCTGAGGGCCATGCAGACCATGAGGTTGAGTCAGTGCATATGCTAGAACCACCACTAGGGGTAGTGGCTCGAGAGGCTGAGAGAGCATCCCGAGATGTAGGGAACTAGATTAGGGAGCTTCTACACCTACAACCACCACCATTTACAAGGTCTACAGATAGTACAGAGGTTGAGGCTTGGTTGTTGAGCTTGGAGCATTGCTTTGGGTTGCATCCTTATGGGAGTAGCTTAAAAACATGATTTTCTATTCACTTTCTAAGAGGGACTGCTTCTACATGGTGGAGGAAAGAAGAGTTTAAGAGTAATTTTCTCATAGATACCCTCACTTGGGAGACATTTCTGGAGATATTTAGAGCCAAATATATGTAAGAGCACTTTAGAAATGATGAATAAATGAGTTCAATGAACTCTAGTAGAGGGGACTCACAGTGGCCTAATATGAGAGCATGTTTCTCGAGTTCCTTCCATATGTAGACTACATGCAGGATGAGAAACTACAAGTCAATCGCTTCATTAAGGGCTTGAATCATGCTATATTAGGTATGGTACACATGGTACCTCTAGGAGACTTACGTTTTACTATTGAGAGGGCCATGGTGGCCAAGGAGATTCATAATAGATCACATGATTCACATGATAGGTCTCAGAACCATAATTCCACCCCTCAGACTTCAAGATATTAGATACCCCATTGGAAGGGGAATCAAAGACATTCATCAGGGTCTTTTAGAGCCCCTCAGCCCTAGCAACAAAAGACACAAAAAAGTTAGAGGTTTAGGCCACCACAGGAACTACAAGGCTCTAAGCCCAAGCAGTGGCATTCACAAGGGCCCAAATGAGACCAGAGATCACATGAACCCTATACACCTCTAGCTAGGACTCATCACTCCACTAGGGGTGGTTTCAGTGGGTCCAAAAGGACTGGGGACAACAAAAGTATAGGCCATAGAGGATACAGATGCATGCATGAGGACCTTGTTACACATGTGGTGCCATGGGCATATAGCTAGGGACTGTCTGATGGGGTAGGAAACTGACAGTCAGAGAGTGGCCACTTCAGAGCGCATAGTGGGAGACATGGGTAGATCTCACAGAGTTTTTGCATCAGCTGATAACTGCTAGGCTGAGCACTAGGCCACTATTATAGAGTCTAAAAGTATGATCCGTGGTAGTAGCATTGTTATTTTGTTTGATTCAGGAGCTAAAGATTCATTTATTTCTCCATTGGTAGTGGAGCATTGTAGGCTAGTGGGAGCTAGGGAGGATGTTAGTTGGGAGATTGGGTTAGCCTCAGGTGTTAGAGTGTCTATTAGATCCCTTGTCAGAGATTTTCAGATGTAGATAGGAGTCATGACCACTACAACTAACCTTCACACTACCCCTCTAGGTTCTTATGATGTAGTTCTTGGCATAGATTGTCTTTTCACCCACAGTGCCAAGATGGATTGTAGACAAAAGAGGGTAGAGTGTGTGGATGATTATGGTACTCCCGTAGTTATTTCAGGAGTTCATAGGCCCATACCTCTTTGTGTGATCTCTGTTATGCAGATTAAGAGGTGTATGCATAAGGGATGTCTGTTATTTTCCATTACCATCAGTGATAGAGAGGAGGAGAAGGAGGGGGGGAATTCCCTTGATGACCATCCTATATTGCAGAATTTTTAAGATTTTTTCCCTTCAGAGCTACCTAGTATGACGCCACCTAAGGAAGTTGAATTTCATAAAGATATTGTGCCAGGATCTGAGCCAGTATCTAGAGCACCTTACAAGATGACCACTCACGAGCTTGATGAGCTCAAGATATAGTTGGAGGAGCTCTTGGAGAAAAGGAATATTCTTCCTAGTGTGTCACCTTGGGGTGAACCTATCATCTTCGTTAAGAAGAATTATTGATCTCTTAGGTTGTGCATGGATTGCCGCTAACTAAATAAAGTAACCATTAAGAATTGGTATCCACTTCCTAGGATTGATGATTTGTTTGACCAGTTTCAGGGTGCCCAAGTGTTCTCAAAGATAGATATGAAGTTAGGGTACCATCAGTTATGGATTGTGGAGAATAATATCCACAATACTGATTTTCATACAAGGTATGGTCACTATGAGTTTACTATGGTTTTAGTTGGCCTCATGAATGCTCCAACTATATTCATGAGTCTCTTGAATGAAGTATTCCATACATTTTTGGATAGATTTGTAGTAGTGTTCTTGGATGCTATCTTGATTTATTCTTGGAATGAATAGGAGCATGAGAAGCAACTGAGATAGGTTTTGCAGTGTTTAAGAGATAACTAGTAATATGGAATCTTGTCAAAGTGTTCATTTTTTAGATCAGAGGTCCACTATCTTGGACATGTGATATCATGTGAGGGGATCATAGTTGACCCATTGAAGATTAGAGCCATTATGGATTGGCCAGGACCTACTACTATGACTGAGGTCATGAGATTCATTGGTTTAGAAGGATATTATAGATGGTTTTTTGAGGGATTTTCTAGAGTGACACACCCTATCACATCCATTCAGATAAAGGGAAAGAAGTTTGAGTGGACGGAGAAGTGTGAGAGAGCGTTTCAAGAGCTCAAGAGAGCTCTCACTAGCGCAGCTATCCTTGCAGTGCTAGATCCTTCAAAAAAATTTGTGGTATGCACAAATGCATCCTTAGATGGCCTAGGAGTAGTCCTTATGCAGGGTGGTCGAGCTATTGCCTATGAGTCTAGGAAACTTAAGACTCATGAGATTAACTATCCTACCCATGACCTTGAGCTACTGAGATGGAGACACTTCCTCTTGGGTCACCATTTTGAGCTTCATTCAGATCGTCAGAGGCTAGAGTATATATTCAGTCAGTCAAACCTTAATTCTCAGTAGAGGAGATGGATGGAATTCCTATGCGAGTATGATTTTGATGTTCATTACATAAAGGGGAAAGAGAATGTGGTTGTAGATCCATTGAGAAGGATGAGACATGACCTTTCTTTTATGTCCACTAGCACAGATTTGAGAGAGCATATATTACATAATTTTTAGGAGGATAATTTTTATATAGAGATATGTCAGTTAGTCTGATCTCAAAGACCCCTTGAGCGAAGATATTCAGATTTTTCCCTAGAGTCTGATGGACTTTTATGTCATAGGGGATGCATTTATGTGCCTACTACCGGAGGGTTGTGTGATTTCATTGTGCTCGAGGCTCATAGAGCACCTTATGCAGCACATCCCATAATAATGAAGTTACATGCAGATTTGAGGCAGCTTTATCATTGGCTAGGTATGAGATTGCAGATTGCTGGGATTGGCTAGATGCCTGGAGTGTCAAAGGGTTAAGGAAGAGAAATACCATCTTGGTGGGCTTCTTCAGCTACATGAGATACCAGAGTGGAAGTGGGACACTATTTCTATGGATTTTATTGATGGTCTTCCTATGTCTTCTCGCCGACATGATGCCATCATGGTGACGGTTGACAAGTTGACCAAAGTTGCCCACTTTTCACCCATGCATACTACATTCAAGGTACCAACAATGGCGTAGGTGTTCTTGTGGGACATTGTCATACTTCATGGTATACCCTATAAGATCATATCAGACATGAATTCTCTCTTCACATCCTCCTTTTGGAGAGAGTTACATGAAGCATTGGGCACTAGGCTCAATTTCAGTACAATCTATCACCCTAAGACATATGGGTAGACAACGAGGGTCAACCAAGTGTTAGAAAATATGTTACGCATGTATGTGATAAATGATCAGTCTTGATGGGAAGAGTATTTGCACTTAGTTGAGTTTTCCTATAATAATGGGCATCATACATCATTGGGTATGCCACCTTATCAGGATTTATATGGTAGACCATGCAAGATACCTTTGAGTTGGGATAGGATTGAGGATAGAGTTTCCATTGGGCTAGAGCAACAGGTAGTCTTGATCAGGTAGCGTCTTAGAGAGGCTAAGGATAGATAGAAGAGATATGCAGATGCAAAAAGGGTTGATAGAGTATATATGGTTGGAGATAAAGTATTCTTGAGAGTGTGTCCACACAAGAGTCCAATCTATTTCAAAAAGGGATTTAAGCTTGCACCTTGTTTTGTCAGACCATTTGAGATCTTAGAGAGGATAGGTCCAATTGCATATTGTCTAGCTTTTCACCTAGCTTGTCACACATCTATGATGTGTTTCATGTTTCAGTACTAAGGATATATATTTATTATGAGTCTCATATTATAGATTGAGATGCCTTGCAGGTGGATTCAAAAAAATAATTGGCTTTGGAGCCCATCCACATATTGGCTCGATGGACATTGGCCCTTTGAGACAGAGAGGTGGACCATGTTAGAGATTAGTTGGATTGTTATGATGAGGTCATCACATCATGGGAGGACACAACACAAATGAGACTTGAGTACCCTCATATTTTTGATAAAGTCTAGGAGGAAGTTCATGCGTAGGGGGTAGGATGTGAGGTCCTACCCCAACCCATCATAGCATGAATGCCATTCTTATATTTTAATTATCTTGTTGATACACTATGTTGATACGTTAGACTTATTTTGACAGTGATTTCATATGATTAGACAGTATGTGATGATTTTTGCATTATGATGATGATGATGTTAGGATATACTTTTATATGCTTATGACTGATAGATCTTGATGATATGATATAGGTGAAAAATGGATTATGAATCTTATGATTGGATTTTATATTGGCATATGAATTATGATTCTAAGTGAAATTGATGTTGATTTAAATAATATAATATGCTTCTAGGATACTTGTGATAGTTGATTTTAGACATTACATGATGATGAGATTTAACAATAATTGATGAGTACATATATTTACATGTGCAAATTTAATTATATATGCTATTTTAACTTATGATGAATCTTGTGAAATGCAAAGTGTTAAAAGATATGTGAATAATGTTATCATTAATTTTACATTTTTATATACATGTTTTATTTCTTGAGCTACTGATATTTTGATCAAGTGTGTAGGAAATTGACCAAGGATTTAAAATGCGGGGAATCAAGAATGGATCAATGTGAAATTAGTGAAAAAAGCCAAGGTTTACTCTATAAAGAGATATAACCTCATTGTTAAGTGTTATATTTAGTAAATGTGATGTTTGGATGTTTTATTAATGTAAACTGTGAATTTGTGATTTATCCAACTTGGCATGCCATGTGTAAATGTAATGTGATGAGTTTGATTTGTTGTGTTAATTGACACTTGTACATGTGAGTTGGCATGACCAAGTGAGTTAGGTAGAGATTAGACATTCACCCTAGAGTCACCTTATAGTGTCCCCATGTAGGGTTTCTTGTTTGAAGAGCCAAGAGTGGAATCCCAATATGTAAATTTGTAAGTCAACTCTTAGAGAGTTTTTAGAGGGATAAATGGAACCCTAGGAGGTGGTTTTGGATTAAAATTATCTAGAACAATAGGTGTACTATGGGTTAGGGGTTAATTTTTGACCAATAGAGTGCCCAAAACACATTTATGACCTTGAAAAGTGAGCCCTTGTTTAGAGTGGAGAGTTTGAAAGTCTTGTCTCATTATGAGGGTTAGGTGTGAGTTTCCCTTTTAGTGGAAGTTTGGAGGAGTTTGTGGGTTTATTGCCCACTCTCCAAACTTGGAGACTTCTAGGTTGAGTTAGTGGGATTGGGAGATTTGGCCAAGGGAGAAAAAACTAAAGAAGCAAAAGCTCAACTTCAAATTTCATTTTGCCATTGTTGGAGCAAGGTCGGTGCTCTCTTGCATGTTTTTGTATTGTGTTGTAGTAGTAAAAATTTATGTAGTATGTTAGTTGTGATGTGTATGAATTTCCTTTATAAGATCATGGTGTGCAAGGCTATACTAAATCTTGGGAGGGAAGAGAGCCTTGAGGGTAAAGGGAGTGAGTTGGGAATTCCCAAATAGTGTAGAGTCGCTTCTCATGGAGAAGAGAGATATGGCATGGAGTATGGGTTCTATGTTGCCATTTTTGTTCTATAAATTTGGGGGCCATAAGAGGAGATATTTTGTGTATGTGAAATGAGAAGAATGAGTTGTGTTAAGAGACTTGGGAAGGAAATATCATGTATGTACTATTTTTATGGTTTCTCCTATTTGGGTTAATTTTCCACCTTCACCCCTTTTCATGGGTTGAAGGTGATCCATTGCAAAACCAAGGGTTTGGGAGTTCAATGTTGTTATGGTTGATATATGTGTTGTTGCATATGTGTATTTAATGTTTATTACCCATCCATTCTTGATTCCCCAAGATCGGGGGTGGCCTTGTAAAGGCCTAGGTTGGGAGGTGGGCTTCCATGGTCAACCTTTTGTAAATTTGTAGGTTTGCTTGGATTCTTGATGAAGAATGTGGAAGCTTGAGAAGAGAAAGGGTTTTGTGTTGGAAACATCTTTGTGTAAATATGAAAACCAAGTGTGTAAAATCAATTTTATAGTTTCTCTCTCTTTGTAGGGTTGTACCCTTCAAGAAAACTATATATGCAATATGTAAAATGATGGTTGAAGAGAGATATGTTATTTTTTAATGAGAAGGAGTTGCAAATTTTTTTCTAGTATAAAGCTCAAATAATGTAAATGATGTTTCAAAAGATATCATATATGTTTGTCCTCATTATCGGTTGAATTACAAAAGTTGTATTTAGAAAAAAAAATTATGAGGTCATACTATGTATTTTGTTCTTTCATTAGAAATAGTGTTTCAAAAAAGAGGTGTTGCAATAATTTGTTGTTGAAAAGATGCATTTCCTAAGTTGATGTTCTAGACATTGTTTCAAAAAAAAGAAGATTTGTTTTAAATTCTAATTCTCATAACAACAAATAAAAGCTTAATATTACCCACCTAGTTCATTTAATATCAGTTAAACAATACATGTTACATGCAGATTTTTAAATAAGCAAGTAGATTAGAAAAATGAAAGAAAATATAGATGTAGTTATTTTAATATCAAATAGATCTCATTTTCTGTTACTTCCTAGTAAATCTATCCAAAGTATGTAAAAAAAAAAAATATTTAGCTGCATTCATGGAAAAATATATATAAGGGTCATCTAGATTAGAATGCAAATCATTTAATTATGATTTAAACTTATGGCAAATAAAATCATGTATATATATACTCATTACTATTATATAAACTCCTTCTATTTCAAAATAAAACGCATAAAAAATACCATATTTGCGTAGTATGTTTTTTTTAAAAAAACAAATAAAAATTAATTGCATTGGGGTCAAGGGCGGCCGAAGCTCCACCCCGTGGCCCCCCTTTCATAAGGGAGGGGCGGGGAGGGCCGGCCTCCCCCGCTTTGTGGTGGTCGCACCAATGACAATGCCACAACAGTTTCTCGAGGGACATTGTTTGTGGTGGGGTTGCTGGGTGGTGGTGACCGACCCTTACCCCACGCCCTCACCCATCCACCACTTCCATTAAAAAGAAGCACAATCGAGAGGGGATAAAACTAAAAAGCCAGGTTCAAATATCAACCCGCACAGCCAAGGGTCTCCAAACTGGCGCTCACTGCTTCCTCCTCCATTAAATCTAGAAAACACACACACACACAAAATAATAATAATAATAATAAATAAATAAATAAAATAAAATAAAATGGAAGCTAGGGTTTCAGAGTAGGTAAGAGAGAAGAAGGAAAGAGATGAAAATGGAAGAAGTTTTCATTTGAGCATTCAAAATTTGCCCTTAACCCTAATTTCAAAATTAGGGTTAGGGTTGGGCATGGGGGCTTGTGAGCCAATACAATAGTAATATTTTATCAGTCTTTAAAAACAAAACTCATTTTAGTGGGAAGCTCATTTGTGGGAATTTTATTTTGTTCCCATTAGATATGACATCTATTTTTAATAATTGATTGTATTTGTATTTTTTATTAATATTATTTAGTGGTAAATAGATGGGTTAGATGATAGAAGGAAAATAAAGGGGACTTTTAGAGTAAACACTATTTAATTAACTTATTTACAATCACATTGTAAATGAATTAAAATATTTTAATTTTACACCTAATTAAATATTAAAGTGGTATTAAATCTACAACCTTAAGGAATTGAATATTAATCAATAAAGTTTTTTTAGCAGATTTTAAAGGGGTTAACGAAAAACAAATTAAATAATGTTTTTAATTTGGTGGTTAGAATAGTGTGGATTTAACAAAAAGTTTGGACAATAAAATATATTAATTAGAAAATTTTATTTGGTTAATTGTCGAATTTAATTATACGTGGAGGTATTTAGGATTTAATAATAGTTCAATTAAATCATAATGTTAAGACTTTATTAAATTTCTTAGAGTGTAAATTATATTGAAATGAGGAATAATTTAGGGGTGAAATTATAACCAATTATACTTAGTAATTTAATTAATTTTCATCATCAAACTCTATTAAATGAGATGTTTAAAGCTAAACTTATTAGGGATAACTAAATGCGTCATTAGTAAATTATTTGGTTAATGCAACTTCTAACATTGGGATAAGGGGGACTTTATTATCGTAGCAGAAATTGATATAAGGATATACCTCATTATATAATTGAATCAAAGTAATGTCCCTGATGAGGCACCTAAACCAAATTGAACTTGGTTGTTTAGTGAACCTCCTTCTAATGATCATGTCAAGGGATGTTGACATTCATCATTTCCCCTCGACCTTTTGTTGAATGATTCCTTATACCTTTAGTAGGATATCATTTCCTTCATGGATGTAAACCTAGTAGAGAACATAGTAAACACTTGAACCTATGTAACTACTGCTTAGGTTAATTTAATATGTTAAAAAAAATAATTGTTGGTGTATTTTTTGTGTCATTTTCTAGGCACTACAATTGTGTTAGAGGTAATGTGTATCCAAAATTATCGAGTACTCAATAGCTATCAACTATCTGATATTATCAGATACTCGATAAACATTGGATACCTGATATGTTGTGTAAATTTATTTCCCCATTCTTCACACACACACACACACACACACACACACACACATATATATATATGTTATTATATTTAATATTCTATTATATAATATATTATATTTAATGATATATTAGATTATATTATATGATCTATATTTTTTATAAGATATTACATATAATATATTATATTATATTATATTATATGATTTTTTTTTTTGGTCGGTAAAAGGCCAAGGCCAATGTTTTTTATTTATATTTTTTTAATTTTTTTTACTGTTATGTCTAAACCTTAATCCATATTAAAAAGGGGAAATTTATTTAATCATAGAGTATATATGTATACATTTTAACTCAATTTCATTAGAGTAGGCATTCATAATTATGTCTTTTAGTATCTACATCTACCCACATTTTGATATTTGGTGATGTTTATAAATGATCTTATCCATCTAGTTTTAACTACTCCTTTTCTGTTCAAGCTTCTAATTATACACATAGATGAAGATGAAAATTAAATTGACTATATAAATACATTTTTATCACCATTCATACACACATGCTTACCTTTACGTATGCACCTGTATTATTTAAATCCCATTTCTCATTCGTATGCATATTCTTGGTTTAAGATATCAGTTTCATGTTAATATTTGTCTTGAGGTCCAACCATACTAATATGTTTGACTTCAAGATAAAAGATTATCATGTTATCTCTATCTAAATCTCTCTTGATCAATGCTCCCTGTTTTAGTTTTGTGAGTCTCTTATCTCTTTTATAGATCCCAAATCATGTAATAAAGTGCTTCAGTGCCTGGTGTTATGATCCTACTGATTTACCTATCTGAATTTTTCAGATACTGAGGGGAATATCTTCCTGTGTTGTCAGAATAATTTCTTGCTTTGTTTTATCTCTATTTGAGTCTACAGTTGTTTGTACCCATAATTCCTATATTTATCCCTACTTTAATTTCCATCTGAGTTTTATTATAGGTTCTCTCAAGTATACCCTCTGTTGTGTCATTTGTTTATATTCCCTTCTTTAGTATTGGTATTCCATATTCTTATTTTACACGTTGTTTAAATCAATGTTAATCAGATAATAAATGCATTTGTGTATACAACTATATATATAAATATAAATATATATAAATATACATATATATAAGTTTATACTTATATATATATTTATATATATTTAGATTTATATATCTATATATCTGATTTAACTAAGTGTATTAAGCATATATAGATATATACATACATACATATATATATATATATATGTATAAATAAATAAATAAATAAATAAATAAATAAATATATATATATATATATAAGATCTGGTATTAATTGCATCTTTTGATTTTCTGGTACTGAGAAGTCTATCTAATATTTACATATTATTCATCACCATATTTTCACAGTTCTATATTTTCTGTCCCTTCAGTTAGTATAATCTATAATCTATACTTACTACTATACTTATTTACAAGATATACATCTTCATCCTATACCATTTTATAATCATACCCATGAGTATTGTCCTGATGTTTCCTTACCGCTATACATACCAAAAAATAGTAAAGCCTTCCTTCACTGTTCTTTATTCCTCTCTTTTGACAAACATTATTTATTCATTTGTATCTTCATCTGTTTCTTCTTCATGCTTTTGTCCAACTTTGGTTTTCCTGGTTTTGCTCAGCCATCCTTTCTTAATGAATATCATTGGGTTTCTCTATATTTGATCCATGTCTAACTTCTCCATAGTTGGTGGAATACTGAAACCTTCTTCCTTAAAGTATTGTTTTAGCCACATAGGCTCCGTTACCTTCCTAACGTGTTTCCAATGTATCTGAAAGAAAATGTTCCTCTTGACTTCTTCCCAATTGCTATCAAAGATGTCGATATCCTTTATTATTAGGCAGGGTCTTCATTTAACCTTCCCATCGTGTTCCAGTGTGCCTACATCCTTGTTCATATAATCCTCCGGGAATGGGACCATATGACTAAAATTTATGCTACTTACTACTTGCTCCAGACCTTTCAAGATTTTACCAATGAAGATTCTTTTTCTCAGTTCTATGGTTTCTGCCTTGGTATACCCTTCTCTCAACATACATGAAATAAAAACCCCAACAATATCCTCATTAGTGCACATTGTAAAACTATAGTCGTAGTTCATATCTCCTATGACTCGTTCAATGACTCTTCTAGCCAAGTCATCCATGGGCCTGAGGATTTTATTCCATCTTTCTGGTGTGATTTTTCCCATGAAAGCCATGTCTTGGGATAGTTTCTTATGAAATGTGTGCACATTTGAATACATTTTGTACAGAGCCCTGGGATAGTTTCTACTCTAAAACTATACCCTCTATAATTCACTCTGCTTTACCTTGCTTTTTCAATTTATCTATCCTAATGGCGGTCACTCAATACTTATTGAGGCCGTATTGTGATTTCTATTGGGTTTAAATGAATTTCATGCTTTCTTTTCATATCCTTCATTACTTCATTTATTGCTTAGTAAGTGCTCTTAGCTGTCGTAATAATTACTTTCTTTAATCGGTGATGTGATATTGGTTCATTATTCACTTTATCCAACCTTTGGCTTCATACTTGTTGTATTTGTTTGTCTTAATCTCATTATGATAGTTATGAAATGATTGCTTTTTAATCATTGTTCTTAAAAATTATTCCTTTCTATGATTGCTATTTAGCTATGATAGTTCTGGTTAGCTGTCTAATTTGCTGGGCTAATGGCCCGCTACTATCTTCTCATCTATGTTTAATGAATCCTCATATCAGTATCCACTACATCTTATATTAATCCCTACATGTATCACATATTTGCTAAGTTGTAGCTGATAACTCATTTCCTAACATATATGGATAACAGAATTGGTTTTAGTCTATCTTATCTGGAGAACTAGAGATCATAATTACTATTACTACCCCTATTTATGAGTGGGTAATCCATCTATGAATATGCATTAATACCCCATTTCTCCCGTGCACTAATCCTGTATTTCATTATATTGATGTTGGTTGATCATCCTTCATTATATCTATGATCTTAATGATTTCTTGAGTGACAGTGCATTTCATAATCATCATTGTTCTTCCTCCTGGACTACTCTCATATACTATTTTGATACTTACTTATTAATATATAATGGGAGAATAAAACCATATATAACTTCACGCCTATATTCAACATATCCACATATAAATATGCCAAATCTCATATTCATACATGCATACATCCAATATTTTGTTAAGTTCTAGCTGGTTATTCATTTTCCAATTATATATGTAATCTGAAGATTAGAGGTACCTTTATGTCTATCCTGAGTGAGTTAAGGTTTATTATAGTCAATTATAATGCTTACAAATATACTGATTAACATCTTCTTACGTCCTGTGTATTCATACTATTGTGTCTAGTATATCAGTTTCCATTTTTTATGTACTTCCTAATTATGAATTATCTATATTCAATATAACCATATAAGAATTAGCCATGATCTTTTGTAAATGTCTTTATCCATTACCCATTTATTTAAAACTTAATATACATTATCCATTATGAAACTGGAAGACAAGGTAAATTTTAGTTCTAGCCATACTGCATACTTAGCTATTAGGAATGAATATAATGCCTTCTACTTGCCATTTATATTGGGAAAATAACATCATTTATATTGTTCTGCCATTATTCAACATATCCACATATAAATATGCCATAATATTCATATTTATACATGCATACATTCAATAATCTAGATTTTGTTATTACTCTTCTTCATACATTTCATCTTGATGAATATGCAGTCCAACCTCATCCTCCCTTACATATGCATCAAACCATTCAGGGTTTCTGGCACTTCTAATATGCATGAGGGTAAATAGAAAGTCTAGATTCCTCTGGATGGATGGTAGTTCTGCAATGTATCTATCCTTATCCTCCAGCATAATTATTGGGAAGGATTGCACGCTAGTAATCCTTCTCCTATGTAGTTGATAATATCGTGGTCTAGGAATTGTTAAGTCATCTCTGAATCTTGCAATAACCTTCTCCAAATCCACCAAATACTTCCTCTTAAAATTTTTCCTACACAGCCTTCCAATATCCCGAATATCAGGATCCGCATGCAGGGCTGAGGCAATAAACATTGCAGGAATATCTAAGTATACTCTATAACCGTTATCATTTTCAATGTAATCACTCCCTAGAATAATATGAACCTCTCTAACAGTTACATCATAAGTAACAAGCATCATTTTTTTGATTATTTTTAGAGTAATCTTTCCATCGAAGGCCAGCTGAGCTTTGGTGCATCTTAATTTAATTATTGTCACCATTATCCTACTCACTTGCTAGCCCTATCTTTTATGGCTTCCCTTCTTCCTTATATACCCATTTTGAGGTTACTCCATATTCTGGCTCCTAAAGAAATGAAGCATTTGGTTTCTGGCTTTCTATCGCTTCATATCCTATGTTCTATTTGTCATGTAGTTCGTACCTCGCACTACAAGACAAGATAACTTACTCCTATGTTGTCTTATTCTATCTTATTATTACTTGTTTCCTTATACAATATTTCCAAGAAATAATAATTCCTTTATCTTCCTTGATTATAGATCTATATTGCCAAGTTGGGTCCTCCATTATTTCTTCATCTCTGCCTTCTGCCCCTATATTTGCTAGATGATCAACTATTTGATTCCCTTCTCTATATGTATGATTGATAGTATATTGTTTGAATATTGTTAATATGCCTAGAGCCCTCTTAATTAATCCATTTAGTTTCCAATTTTGTGTACATCCCGCTCTGATGTCATTGATGATTAATGACGAGTCTCCTTCTATTTCTATTCTCTCTAAGTTCAACCTCTTGCACATCAATAATCCCTCTATTAAGGCATTACCTTCTGCCTCATTGTTTGTTGCCACATTAATGAATGTAGATTTGGAGGCAATCAATTTCCCTGATTCATTGTGTATGCAACATCCCACTCCTAATCTACCTGGGTTTCCTTTAGAGGCCCCGTCAAAGTTCAGTTTGAACCATCCTTCCATAGGTGGCCTCCATATGCACTTGCTCCTTAGCTCTATTTTATCTACATTACTTTGTCCAGTAAAGGGAGGAATCTTTAGTCCATACCAAAGTTTAAAATTTTTCTCATCGTAATGTGAAAAGACCGTATCTCTCCTACCATTCATGTTTCAATTGTTTACTATCTCTACTATGATTGCTTCTATTTTATTTAGTAGTTGATTTATGTCTATTTTTTTTTCTTTGAATATCCTTCTATTCCTCTCCTTCCATAATTCCCAAATCATTATGGAAGGGGCAATAGTCCATATTTTCCCATATAATCCTTTTTCCACTTTTCTCAGCCATGATGTTAGAATATTCCCTAAATTATTAGGCAATGTTGTTTTCCATCCTAATTTATTGATTAGCCACATCCAACACTTGTATGCGTATTCACAATTGATAAGTAAGTGATCTATAGTTTCACTCACTTTTTCACAAAAACACACCTTGATGGTCCACTATACCCTATCTTCTGAAACCATTCAGCTATCAGAATCCTATGCTGAACTGCTGCCCAAGTGAACATTCTGGCCTTAGGTAGATAATGTTTACTCTAGAAAATATCAATAGGCAAGTTTGTCTAGCTTTGTTCAGCTTTGTTCATAGACATATAACCACATTCCATGTTATATTCCCCCTCTTTGGATCTAGCCCATATAATTTGATCTGGGTCCATTGAGGGATTAATTTTCCTAATCCTAATAGCCTCTTCCACCTTATTCTTAAAGTTTACAGATATCCCAATATTATTGAGGGGTTTCCATGTCCATCCTAAAGTAGGGTTATCATTTATCTCTAAGTAGTCTTTAACATATATGCCTCTTGCTTGTTTAATCCTTTCTATTTTTGGGTCATTATTAAGGGTGGTGTTAAGGGAGGGGCATGCATTCCATGAGCCTTCCCAGAATAATGTCTGGCTTCCATCCCCAATATCACATGTTACATTATCAGTTATGATATTCCTGCATTCCAGAATCAAATTCCATATCCTTGATCCTTTGGGAGGGTAGTAATGTCTAAAAGTACTCAATGGATCCCTACCATCTAAGTATTTGTATCTAAGAATTCTTACCCATTTAGCCTTCAAGTATCTGTACATTTTCCAAACTAGTTTAGCTCCTAAAGCCATGTTTTGATGTTTGATTTTTTTAACATTCATCCCTCCTTCCTTTAAAGGTTTACATATCTTTTCCCAAGCAATTAATGCTATTCTTTTTTTATCATTAGCTCCTTGCCAGAAAAAGTTCTTTAGTTTTTTGTTGATGTCCTTTTCTATCCCTTTTGGTAGAATCATGCACATCATTTGGTAAGTAGGTATAGCTGAGAGTACAGATTTGATCATGGTTGTTTTCCCAACATTTGTTAACCACTTTCCTTTCCATGATTCATATTTTTTTCAATATTTTCTAACACCTTACTCCATAGGTTTGTTGATCTATTTCCTTTATCCAAAGGTAGTCCCAAATATTTGCATGGGAATTATCCTATTTTGTATTCTAGGAGTCTACATATTCTTTGTTGCTCCTCTTTGGAGGTATTTAGGAAGTATATTTTAGATTTCTCTTTATTAATTTGTTGGCCCGAGGCAGATGAATACAGGTTTAAAATATTCTTAATAGCCCCATCTTCTCCTACATTAGCTTGTCCGAAGATGAGATTATCATCAACAAATTGTTGATGGGTGCATGCCTCTAATTCCTCAGTTATCTTTATACCACTAACTAAGTCCTCATTATTTTCTTTGGTCAGTGTTCTACCAAGGGCTTGAGCCATGATAACAAAGAGAAATGGTGATATAGGATCACCTTGTCTTATGCCTTGGGTTATATTAAAAAAACCAGTAGGGTTACCATTGACCAAAATAGATATTTTTGGTCTAGAGATGCATTCAAATACTAAGTTAATCCATTTTATAGAGAAACCAAAGGCTTCTAGACATTTGCACAGAAATCTCCAATCAACCTTATCATATGCTTTCCTAATGTCAAGTTTTATGAACATGCTAGGGTTATGGTTGTGTTGAACAATATGAATGGATTCTTGAGCTATAATTAATCCATCTAGTATAGACCTTCCCAAAATGAAACCCGATTGTTCTTTCAAGATTATTAATGGCAGGAACTTTTTAAGCCTATTTGCCAAAGTTTTAGTTAATAGTTTATATAGTGTGTTACATAATGACATGGGTCTATAGTCATCTAAACTACCTGGGCTAACTTTCTTTGGTATTAGTGCTAAAAAGGTATTATTTATCTCTTAGATAATCTTGCCTAAGTTCCTCATTCCTTCTAATGTCAAGACCATTTCATCCCCTATTAAGTTCCAACACTGTTGATAGAAGAAATTAAGGAACCCATCCAACCCCAGGGATTTGTCAGGATGAAGTTGTTTCAGAGCACTTTTTACTTCATCTTTGGTGAATTTTTGCATTCAAGATTCTTTTATGTTCTGTAGTTATGACCTTAGGGATATTATTAAGAATCTCATTTTGAGCTATTTTGTTTGATCCCTCTATATTATTCAACAATCCTTCAAAGTGTTCAACTATTTCCTTTCCTATGTTCTCTGGGTTTTCAATAATGGATCCATTATCTTTCTTAATACTCATGATTTTGTTATATTGTCATTTGTCTTTAGAGCTATTATGAAAGAATTTGGTATTCTTATCCCCTTCATTTAGCCATACTTCCCTAGACCGTTGTCTCTAGAATGATTCTTCTTTTGTTAAAATATCCTCATATTTATTTAATAGATTTTTTTCCTCATGATAAGTCTCTATGTTCATCCCATCCCTAAAATTGACCTCGTTCAGTTCCTTTATTTATTTTTCTATTTCTTCCTTTTGTTCAAATATATTTCCAAAATGTACTTTGTTCCATTCAATTAATCCATGTTTTAAGTATTTCAATTTTGCGTTCAAAATAAAGGTTTTAGATCCTTTAAAACTTTTTTCGTTCTGCCATTCTTTTATTTTGAGCATGCATTCATCATCCTTAAGCCACATCTTTTCAAATTTGAAAGGTTTTTTCTTTGGTTTAACCTCTTCTTCTAATTCCAGTTTAATCGGATAGTGATTTGATCTTGAATGTGCAACTATATTAGCTCTAAGGTTAACCTTTAATTTTGTTAAGTCCCCAATATGAAGAAATCTATCTAATTTCTCAGTGGTTAATTCAGAATTGATTCTCTTATTTGACCAAGTAAATGTGCCATTGTCTAACACAATGTCCATTGCATTGATCATTTGTATCCATTCCCTAAATTATATCATTGTTTGAGAACTACTTTTGGATCCACCCAATTTCTCTCTTAGATCTAAAATTGAGTTGAAGTCTCCTCCTATAAAAATATTCATTTTTGGGTAGTTTTTAATGAACATGTCAATTTCCTTCCATACGATTCTTTTCTCATGCAAAACATTTGGGCCATATATATTAATTATAATAAATTATAAGTCACTGTTATAGTTCTTGATTTTTACTGCCATCCATTGGGGTTTAGATTCTAAGAAAGTTGGTGAGATAAACCTCGGGTTCCAAATACAAGCTAGGCCCCCTGAAGCCCCTGCTGAATCTACTCCTTTAATTTCCCATAATCCTAATTTTTGATTTAGATGTTCATATCCTTCTATTCCTAATTTAGTTTCTTGGATTAGATAAAGATGTGCCTCTAGTGTAGTAAGAATTCTCTTTAAGAGGCGTTTCTTGTTAAGGGCATTTAAACCCCTAACATTCCATGAAATTATTTTCATAGCACCTTGGGAAGGTGCTTCCCCTTCCCTGTATTCAGAATATCTGTAATTTTAGCCTATCCTATAGCTGCCCCATCCTTCTTTCTTAATTCCTTTAGGGATTTCCTTCCCCTCTTATTTATCTATATTGGGTATTCTGGGGTTTCCTTACCAACATAGGTTATACTCAAACCTAGATTCCTGTCCTTTCTCTCCTCATCTATATATGTTAGTTGATCATTATTTTCTAGGTTACCTTCACTCATAGATTCTATTACTCTAAGAATGAGCATATCCTCAGAGTCATTGTTGAGTCCTAAGAAATCATTAATTTCTTCAAGTTCATTCTCTTCTAAATCTTCCTTAAAACAACTATCATAATTGGGATTTCTTTGTTCATTTTGATTACTGCGCTTTAAATCGTTAACACTGAGGTCATTAATAAGTTGTAAAGGTTTGGGTCTGAAATATCCAAATTGTTCATACTTATCCTCTAGTTCATGTTGGTTATTATTTAAACGATCTATCTTATTGGTTGTTAATGCCCCTTCCTCCAAATGGAATTGGAGAATATCCTCTACTATTATTTTTTCATCTAACTCCTTTATTTTCTTAATCAATTTTAATTTCATCCTATTATTTTCCTCAATATCACTTGTTTCTTCATCCGATGAATCAGTCATATCTATGTTACTACATCTTGGTTCCTTAAAAGCCTATTTATTTTCCTTATTCTGATTCTTGGTTCGAGGTTTCCTCATTTTAGTTATTGGGGTTTTGAAAGTCTTGCCTAAGTTCCAGTTTTCTAAGTTTGAATCTTTATTTTCTATCAGAATATCATTGTTACTTTCTGTGATTTGGTTATAAACTGTCTTGTTTACAATTTTCTCTTCTGAGAAGTTTATCTCATATTTATAGTCTCACATCTTACGTTAACTAGGGATCCCTGCAACTTATTATTCTTGTCATAATATGGTTTATTATTAATTACAAAACCCCCCATCTAGGAAGACTACCCCACGAGTAATTTTAATAGTTTATGGAAATATGAGATACTTACACACTTCCCCTTCTACAATGAGGACATTATTTGGTGGTGTATTAATATTACACAGAACCTTCAGGTCTGTGGTATAATCTATTATATTTTATTTAATGTCTTGACTAGGGATAATCCAGATTTTGTGGTGAATATTACCATAAAATTTTCTATTAACTTGTATGTTATATGGTTTGCTAAAAATTTGATATTGTGGGGAAGGACATTCTTGTCATCTAACTATACCAGTATTTTAACCTCAAATGAATTCCATAAATTAAGTTCTAATCCTATCATGCTTCCAAATCTCCTTCCAATTTGTGAAATAATTTTACTATGCATCAGTTCTATCGGCATATTTACTATTCTCACCCAGATAGGTGCCGAGATGTTATCAAACATATTACAACAAAAATCTGGTTTCCATTCTATAAATTTGACTACAAACCCTAAATAATAAATATGAACAGCAGATTGTAATTTATCCTTTATAGAAATAGTTTTACATTCTAGAAAAAAACAATTATTATTTAGAAGAGTCATACTTACCTGTTCTCTGAAGGATTCATAGAGACACATCTTGATGTCATTATCTTTTAACCCATCACCATACCATTTACCATAAATCCCTATGGATTCATAGTAATCCCTTAATCCATGATTGAGTTTATAATAACCTTCAATGGTTAGGTCTTCCATAGAATTCTTAGGGTTACAAGTCGTTTTGTCTTTTTGGGGCACCAAGAAGTAAACCCTAGCAGGAGGAGTAAATTTGTTGTTATGTTTATCTATAATCCACCTATGGGGTGGGGTATAAATTATTTCTTCCTTATCTCATATTCCATGTTCCATCTGAAGATACTGAAACCTATTAAAGGTGGGCATTAAGGACTTGCCTTCTTGCGATTCTAAGATTTTTCCTAGTTTTTTTATTCTTATATTGCTTGAATCTCTGAGCATTTTGTGCATGGGCCGGAAGCCATTCATTCTCTATTGCTAAATTAAGTGGAGGTTTCACCTTTAGGGAATTACTAGGTTGGGTATATTTAGGTTTTTAAATATCCTGACTATTTCCTAATTTGAAGTCCAGTGTATTCCTATTATGGATGGGTTTATTATATTTTGCATACCTGGTTCTGTTAAATACAAATAATTGGGCATTAAGATCGCTAACCATCATCAAATTCTTGGATCGTTCTATCCCAGAATGCCTCTATGAAAATAGATTAGAGGTCCATCTATGTCCTACCTTTTGGGGCTGATTTACCCTGATTTCATTGTGGGTGAGTATCCTGTGATTCCATATTGAATTCAAAAAGAAACCCTGATGTGAAAGCTTATAAATATCACCATGAGAGCCATGATTTTTTTGAAGGAGGGCATACACATAATGAGTTGGAAAATAATTCTCCTACCAGAGCGAGTCCCTCACCAAATTGCAAGACCTAGGCTGTGACAAATTAGGAAAATCCCCAATCTACTTTCGGAGGAAATCGGGTTTATGTGCCTGCTTCGAGATTCGTACCTGCTCAAATTTTTGTGTTTGCTCTTCCATCTGTAGGATTTTGCAAACATGCAAATCCACAGACCCCGAATACACCTGCATGCAAGAACCTGATACAAGGAAGAAGCAAAGAACGAAAAAGCTGAAGAACTCAGAAGTTGCTCAGAAAATGAGAGCTA
>MU226743.1:1568606-1608844 GCA_018584345.1 Thuja plicata | reverse complement strand
GACCTTATAAAGGTGAACAAACCCTAAACCTAAAAGCTAGGATGCGCAATATAATTAATATAAAGTATTAATTATATGCACCTAAGTGAAAGCATAAGCCAAAAAAGAGTAATAATACTCTAACACCATCGAATATTTTGTTTTTGATCTTAGAATATTAATGACTATATTAGATGATATTAAATAATATACATTAAATCTATATTATATAAATTATATAAACCGTATAATATATATTATGATATAATATTTAATATATATTATATATTATAATTTAATGTATATTAAATATTTTAAATTTAGAAAAATGGCTTAAACCTAATTTTGTATCTTAGAAGTACAAATTAAACCTATTTTGAGTTGCTTCAATGTGCGAAGTTGCAACAACATCGATGGACAAGCCCACTTAGAGCTCTTTGTGATTGCCATAGTTTTCACAATTAGGGTTTCCAATCTACGAATATTTTGTTACTATCATAAGGGGGAGAGGGGGAGGAAGAGAGGGAGAGAGAGAAAGAGGTGGGAAGAGTGAGAGATAAAGAGAGAAGGGGATCTCTCTCTCTCTCTCTCTATATATATAGATAGATAGATAGAGAGAGAGAGAGAGAGGTATGTGTGTGTCATATGACACATTAATGTATCTTAGTACCCCTTAAGACTCCTTACGACCCCTAATATGTACTCTTAGGATTCTTAAGGGGTCATAAAGGGGTTGTAGGACACATTAATGGGTTATAAGGCCTATTGAAACACCTTAGTACCCCTTAGGAACCATAAGAATACATATTAGGGGTCCTAGTACACATTAAGGGGTAATAGCACACATTATTATGTCTTAGGACCCCTTACAACCCCTATGATGTATTCTTAGGCTTCCTAAGAGGCCGAGGGGTCATAAGGGGTTGTAGAACACATTAATGTGTCCTAGAACCCCTCAAGATACCTTAATACCACTTAGGATCCCTAAAAATATATCTTAGGGGTCCTAGTACACATTAAGGTTTCTTAAGGGGTCATAGGACACATTAATGTGTCTTAGGACACTATAAGACCCCTTATGACCCCTAATATGTACTCTTAGGCTTCCTAAGGGTCACAAGGGGTTGTAGGATGCATTAATGGGTCATAGGACCCCTTAAGACACCTTACAAACCCTAAGATGTACTCTTAGGCTTCCTAAGGGGTCATAGGATGCATTAATGCGTTATAGGACCCCTTAAGATACCTTAGTACCCCTTAAAAACCCTAAGAATACATATTAGGGGTCCTAGTACACATTAAGGGGTCTTAAGGGGTCATAGAACACATTACTATGTATTAGGACTGTTTAAGACCCCTTACGACCCCTAAGATGTATTCTTAGGCTTCGTAAGGGGTTGAGGGCTCATAAGAGGCCGTAGAATGCATTAATGTGTCCTAGGACCCCTTAAGACATCTTATAACCCCTTAGGATCCCTAAGAATACATATTAAGGGTGTTTAAACACATTAAGGTGTCTTAAGGGGTCATATGACACATTAATGTGTTTTAGGACATTGTAAGACCCCTTACGATCCCTATGATGTGCTCTTAGGCTTCCTAAGGAGTCACAAGGGGTTGTAGGATGCATTAATGGGTCCTAGGACCCCTTAAAACACCTTACGACCCCTAAAATGTACTCTTAGGCTTCCTAAGGGGTCATAGGATTCATTAATATATTATAGGACCCCTTAAGACACCTTAGCACCCCTTAGAAACCTTAATAATACATATTAGGGGTCCTAGTACACATTAAGGGGTCTTAAGGGGTCAGAGGACACATTACTATTTGTTAGGACCCTTTAAGACCCCTTACGACCCCTAAGATGTATTCTTAGGATTCCTAAGGGGTCGAGAGCTCATAAGAGGTCGTAGAACACATTAATGTGGCCTAGGACCCCTTAAGACACCTTAGAACCCCTTAAGATCCCTAAGAATACATATCAGGGGTTCTTAAACCCATTAAGATGTCTTAAGGGGTCATATGACACATTAATGTGTCTTAGGACACCATAAGACCCCTTACAACCCCTAGGATGTACTCTTAGGCTTCCTAAGGGATTGTGAGGGGTCTTAAGGGGTCATAAGATGCCTTAGTACCCCTTAGGAACCCTAAGAATACATATTAGGGGTCCTAGTACACATTAATGGGTACTAAGGGGTCATAGGACACATTACTGTGTCTTAGGACCCCTTAAGATCCCTCACAACCCCTAATATGTATTCCTAGGATTCCTAAGGGGTTGAGAGGTCATAGGAGATTGTAGAATGCAGTAATGTGCCCTAGGACCCCTTAAGACACCTTATGACCCCTTAGGATCCCTAAGAGTATGTCTTAGGGGTCCTAGTACACATTAAGGTGTCTTAAGGGATCATAGGACACATTAATGTGTCTTAGGACACCATAAGACCTCTTATGACCTCTAAGATGCACTCT
Organism: Thuja plicata; assembly: GCA_018584345.1. Taxonomy (NCBI): domain Eukaryota; kingdom Viridiplantae; phylum Streptophyta; class Pinopsida; order Cupressales; family Cupressaceae; genus Thuja; species Thuja plicata. Next base: position 1,606,389 of record MU226743.1, on the reverse strand, counting down.
TAGGATTCCTAAGGGGTTTGTGGGTCATATGAAGTCATAGAATGCATTACTATGTCCTAGGACCCCTTAAGACACCTTACGGCCCCTTAGGATCCCTAATAATACATCGTAGGGGTCTTAATACACATTACAGTGTCTTAAGGGGTCATATGACACATTAATGTGTTTTAGGACACCATAAGACCCCTTACAACCCCTAATATGTACGCTTAGGCTTGCTAATGGGTCGTAAGGGGTCATAAGAGTTTGTAGGATGCATTAATGGGTCCTAGGGCCCCTTAAGACACCTTAAAACCCCTAAGATGTACTCTTAGGCTTCCTAAGGGACTGTAATGGGTCCTTAGGAATCCTAAGAGTACATCTTAGTGGTTGTTAGGTGTCTTAAGGGGTCCTAGGACCCATTAATGCATCCTATGACTCCTTACAACCCCTTAGGAATACTAAGAGTACATCTTAGCAGTTATAAGAGGTCTTATGGTGTCTTAAGGGGTCATAGAACACATTACTATGTCTTAGGGGTCATATGGTGTCTTATGGTGCTCTTTCTCTCTCTCTCTCTCTCTAGTAAATTTTTCATTTTATCCATTTTGGATACTTGATACCCAAACCAATGGAACCAATGCCAAATTTTTGGTGGTAGGCTAAAGGCATGTAAATATTCATACCCATTAGGATCGTGTATACAATAGGTATCAGGTAGCCAATATGTTCAACACACAAAAGGGATAGTGGTCCATACTATTATTCTCTTTCCCTACATCCATTTTTCATATGACAGCCATGGGTTCTAAGACAGTTGCAGACAAAATAAGCCATTTTGGACCATCTTTTCCAGAATGTTTTGATTAGCAATCATTTTCATCAACTTTTTGTTGTCACAATGGCGAGTAGCAGTCATCAAAAATATAAATGAAAGAGAAAGCTTAAAATTGAAGAAATTGAAGCATATAGAGAAAGAGATAGAGAAAATCATCGAAAGAGGAGATAAGGTGTTGAACATTAGTGAAGGTGATGTTGAATTTAAAAGTAATGAGAATAATTTTGACAATGAAAATGACATGTTATAAAATGAAAATGTAGAGTTGGAGAATAAAAATGAAGACATTGGGAATGAGAATGTGGGGATTCAAATTAAAAATGTAGAATGGAGAATGAAAATGTAGAGATGGGGACTAAAAATATAGTGGTGGGGAGTGAAAATGTTGCACAAGTACCAAATGAACGTTAGACATCTCCAAATTATATGAGAAATGAAGTCCCTTATGAGGAAGAAAGACAAAATTCAAATCCAAGATGTTCAAAAATACCAAAATGATTGCTTGAAAATGATGAGAATATTATGAGAAATGTTGAAGGAAAGAGATAAGAAAGGACCATTCGATTGTGGGTTTCAAGACTTTTTGATGAATTTTTTAGCAAGAGGACATTGATCGAGAAATGCCAAATTTTTGTGCAATTGTTAAAGATGCAAAAGACGAGACCTATACTAGAAAAAATGAAGATTCATTTAAAAAAGAAAATGGAGAGAAATTCAATTATTGTGAGAAATATTTTTATTTCTCTCAATTCTATAAGGAAGACTAGAAAGGAAAAAGATAAGAGAGTTGCCCAGAGGGTTATTACAACCTCCTTAGTAAGTCATCATTTGAGAAAGGCTCGCTTTATGAAACAAACTTGTGTTAACTTGAACATAAATCATAAAACTTTGGATAGAGCACTTACAAGAAGAGAAAGACTTGATGATCCTCTTCAAAATGATAAATGGGATTATGGTGGGAGGCTTCCAAATTTTGATAAGAAGCTAGCAGATAGTGTGAAGGATGAAATTCAACTATTTTGGCACTCTAATTCAAGAGTGTCACTAAATGTGAAGGATGTCTTTGAGTTAAGAATTGGTTATTGAGATCGCATACCGCATCCTAAACATTATTTTGAAGTAAGTCAAAAAATGTTGTTCAAAATGTTTTGTGAGGAACATCCAACATTTCAAATATCACAAAGGGATTTTGAATCCTTTAAGCCATTTTATTGTGTACCACTTAAGATTTGAAATACTTGTTGTTGGAAATATCATGTGTATTTTTCAATGCACCATGAAGTAATATGCCACATTCATTCTACTTTGAAAACTAATGGAATGTTGCAGGATTGTGGTGCAAGTCATCTTCCAAAATAATCAAGAGACTTTCTAGATCAATTTTTATGTCCTAGATATGATGGTTGTTTCTTTTATAGAAATGATTTATTAGATGAGAATTGATCACAATGTGGTGGCTTTTTGAATTTTGTTTCATGCTTTCATGAAGGAAATGAACACAATTTTAGAAAGACAATTGTCCAAAAAAGATATATGAGACAAAAAAAAAAAAATACGTTGAAGAGTGGAGGTGAAGGATCTAGATGTGAGTTGGTTACAAAAGAATGTAGTGTTGTTGATTTTATTTCAGATTTCAAGAAAAATATTTTTTACAAGTATGCAAGGCATAGTCATAGGTCTTAGTAGTTGGATCAGAAATTCAGGATGTGTAAGGACTCTTTCCTGATTGGCACTATTATATCAGTGGTTGAATTTGCAGAGAACTACACATTACAACCACAAAGTGAGTTCCAAGCTCAATATTACAATTCCATTCAGATTTCTATTTTTGTCCACATAACATATAGACATTCCCTTGATAGTACAAAACATGAGTGAAAGATAATCAGAGAGTACCATTTGTATATGAACAATGATAGATCCCACTCTTTTGAGCATGTTCAATATTGTTTTGAGAATTTTTTTGAGTTCTTGCAGGAAAATGATATTACTATGGATAGAAACCTGTTTTGGTCAGATAACTACACTGGTTAATTAAAGAATGCTCGATATGTCTTATCGGTTGAGTAGAATGCATATAGAGAGGGGTGTACCTCAAATTTGGAGTTTTTTAAGGCCAAGCATGGGAAAGGGGAGCATGATGGATCAAGTGTGTGTGTGAAGAGAGCTCAAGTTAAGGAGCAATTGAGGATTTCAAGTGCAAAACTTCATGATGCTCATTCTATTGTTGATTGGTGTAGTTTAACATTTTCACAGGGTGAGACTCTTGATTCAGAAGTGAATAGTTTCTTTCAGTTGGTTGACAAGGGCACAATAGGGGATAGATCATATTTTTAGAAAAATAGATATTCTTCAAATATGCATTCATTTAGAAGCTCTGATGCAAGTACATGGACCATTTAGACATGAGAGTTGGCTTGTTTTTGTCCCATGTGTTTTCAGTGTGATTGGGATCAGTATGAGTCAAGTGAGTAGGTGGATTCATGGGTTACACAATATCTAACTCCTTTATCTCTCACAATCTCCTTGAGAAATGATGACATGGAAAGTTCAGTTGAGAATGACCATCTTTCAGGTCTTCTACAATAGGACATGTTTTTGCATTGGTTGCACCGCATGGGAATGATGAGAGATAAGATTAATGGCTAGCATGTTGTGTACAAGGAAATCATAAGCTTGCACAATTGATGATAGATGATTATTGGTTTACGTATCCTAATAGTTCAATTGTTGTTGCAGGAACATGGCTACGAACATACATGATTAGAAAGAATGTCAAACCTACATATAAAGAATATGAGAAGCACAAAACCATTCTCATGTACTCACACCTTGTTATAGAAGAAAATGTTAAGTTGTTGAAGCATCAAGGAAATCCAAAGACAAAAGAGCTTTGGACTATTAGTACTAATGATCATGAAGCAATATTGGATACCCTTAAGCATAGAGATGAATCTTCAGGCACACTTCACTAGGTAATACCAACTCACTACAAGGTTTATTATATTCGTTATGCTTACATTCATTACATTAATTACACTTTTCCTCTTCATTTTTTGGGTCAATAAACTTGGTTCTCTCATAGATTTTAAGTGTATTTCTATACAAATATGATAGATATAGAAGATTCAAGCATACTTGATTAGCTCATAGAAAATGATGGTAAATTTTGTTGTGCATAGGCTCATCGTGTTCTTTGGTCCATTTTGTTCGTTATGTTCATAATTTATTTCTCTTTATAAAATTTTTGTGTTCCCAATAAACTTAGTAGTCTTGTGCCTTTGGAATGCAGAGATTACAAATATGATGGATGTATGAGATTCCTCTATCATGCTTGGATTATTTCTTACTTTAATTGTTTGTCTCACCACTTAGTTAGTATTATTTCTCTAATACTGATGTTTTGTGCACTATTGCAATGTAGGTGTCATCGAGAGTACCACTGGTTGGAGCTATACATTAAAGAGAAAAAATATCACACCCAAATGTAATAGTTCCCTATCTAGGATGTTTGATATCATTAGTGTATTTATGTACATAATATGGTTACATATCAATGATATACAATGTATTTGTACATGAGACATGTGTGTAAGCATGAAGATGAGTTGTATTTATGATATACCATGTATTTGTACATGAGGACACCGAAAAACATAAAGAAAAAATAGTAGCTACTATTTTTTGATAGCAGTGATGACTTTGTAGATGGTGTATTACATTATTTTTTTCAAGTCAAATGAGAGAGTAACAACCTCCAATAGGATTTCCTGCTAACGTGTTGATGAAGCTCTTATAATGTCTTCATTTTGTATCATAATTTGTTTATTTTAGAGATCTGATAATTTGTTGATTTAAATGGTAAAAATTTCACAGTAGTACTTTGAATTCTCATTCCAATGGTTTTTGTTCAAGGATGATTGGTCGTGTCTATAAAAAGAAAATAAAACTGGACGTGTTGAATGCCTTTGATGGTTTTTGCATCGAATAAAAAATTGATGCCCTAGAAAAACCACTTGGAGTCTTAAAAAACTGAGATAAAATATTGTAGAGGGGCCACTCATGGTACTACATCTTTAGACGGTTCATACATAAGTGCCCCAGATTGAGAGAAATACCTTGGCAAAGTTTTTCACTTTTGTGCACTTAGGTCACCTAAGGGACACTGTCAGTAGGGTATGGAGCCGAGTGTTCTAGCGAGTGGGGACCCAAAAATAGACCATTCCTTGGGTAAATTGACCCACAAAGAATGGATAGAGGTTTGAGCGACCTTGCACCTTTCCATTGAATGTCTCTAACAATTTTTGCATTGACTGAAAAATTGCCGCCCTAAAAAAATTACTTGGAATCTTGAAAATATGAGATAGGATATTGTAGAGGGGCCTCTCATGGTCCTAAAACTTCAAATGGTTCATACAAAGGTTCCTCAGATAGAGAAATTCCCCAACAAAGTTTGTCACTTTTGTTCACTTTAGACATTTAAGGGACATTGCCAATAGGGTATGACGTTGAGCGTTCTGGGGAGCCAAAAAAAGACCATGCCTTGGGTAAAAATTCCCTACCAGATGCATTTTTGGTGGTGGTTCGTACCCACAAAGAACACACAACTTTGTAAGGCCATTCTGCCATTTTGTTACCTTTACGTCAACTAGGTTATGAGTGGGTCAACTATGATCTACGCCTCCAGAGTTGCCCAAATGTGAATAAAAACATATAATTCATGGTTTTAGGCCATATTTGACATTTTTGAGAAGTCATGGGTTTATAGGGATTCATTTGGTTGAAAAATGAAAAAATGTCAAAATTGCTCAAATGTTGCTATGACAACTTTTGCAATTTTGTGCAAAAAGTTGCAACTTTGTTCCCCAATGACCAATTGGTTAAAAAAAAATGGGAAAAGTGTATCCAAGGTCTAAAAATCATCTTTGGTTCAAGGATGAATCAACATAGTGAATGATTTTTCTTGGAAGGAGGAAAAGTAAATAAAATTGTGATTTTTGTAATGTGCTTATACATTTTTTGTTGTTGATCAGAAGTTTGTATTGGACTGGTATTGATTCATCTCAACCCCAAACCTGTAAGGATTTAAGAATGATGAGTTACTTCATTCTAGAATTGGTTGGATCCTTTGCATGGAGGATGAAGGTAGTTTGAACAAGTTACTTCAAAACAATCTTAAAACTCTCATTGTCAACGGTTTGGTAATAAATTGGACAATTTCTCATATGATACACCATGCAAAAATTCTATAAATCTAGGTTTTATAGGAAATTGGATGATATAAAAGATGATGGTGATATTTTATTGAGAGGTTGTGTCTATTGGAAGAAAGTTGGTGTCTTTATGATGAAGGTATTCCAAACCCAGATGTCTAATGGTTGTCAAGTCCATGTGTTGGCACTATCATATGAATGTTTTCAGTTGTTGATTTGAACCATTGTTCCATTGTTCCCTACTATTCTATTGATAAAGAGTATTGTGTCTTTGAGATCATGTTGTTCTTTTATTCAATATTTTTAACCATGAATGCAAGCATGAAGTTGGTCCTAGTTTTGTGTTAATCCATTAGGTTCTCCTACACCAGTTGTGAACAATCGTAGAAGGATGCTGACTTTCTGTAAAGGTTTTGATAATGAAACATTGTTACTATCTCATCATGAAGATAAAAATAGGAAACATGTTATAAAAACAAATATCAAATTTTATGTAAACACAACAAATATTTCCAAATGCATCAAAAATTATTGAAACATAGTAACCGAGACACTTCCATAACAAAAAAATGCAATGACTCCATAAACATGAATGGTACATGTGTACCACACATGATGAAGAAATAATATAAAAATGAATATGTTCTATATATATGATTTTTTAAAAAAGTATCCCCATATACAAATATGGGGAAAATGTCAAGTCAAACAAATTTTTACAAAATGGGGCATATGCCATCTCAAAATCTCTACAAAATCTACGTGTCTAGATACAATGTGGCATATGCCATCTCAAATTATGCCATATGGAATCTCAGAATAAATATGACGAAAACTATCTATAGGACATCCTATGCTACTAGTGGATCATCAAAATGTAGCCTCTTTGAAGTACTCTTTAGCTTTGATGGATCCTGCATGAACAAAAATGTGAAACCCCAAGTTAGATTACTTAATTTATATGATTTGTACATATAAAAAATAAACATTCAAATTCATATTGAAAATTAATTTAACTAAAATTTAAAATTTAACTCTCATGTACCTTGCCTCTCTTTCTCCTCATGCGCTCAGGAGTCCTAACATATGTCCTTGGTAGAAAAGGGACAATTACGCTACCAATGCCAACTATGACCTATATATGTTTCCATCTATAGGATTGATCTATGAGTTATCCTATAATGTTTTTCTTGATAGAAAAATAAATTTACAAAATAATTGAATTAAAATTAAAACTCACCTGTGGTGAACTTTCTTCTGGCAATGTCGAATGGATTGTCAAAGATAGTGTTGTACCTCCCTCGCACCAGGTGTTACCTACAAGAGTCAAAAAGATACTTGATACAAAAGTGCAAACAACTAAATTTAGAAATATATGTACTATGGGCATTCACTGCAAAATAAAATGCCTAACAGTCTAGACTCATGAACCTGTGTCACGACATCGTCAGTCACCACCCTCTGTACAAAAACCATGTAAAATAAACATTAGTACACACAAGTGACAAGTATGTATGAATAATCACTCTAAAACACTTAATTACCTCCCCCTTGTCAACGTGCGATGACTGAAACCCCTCACATTGCCCCTGGTGGTAGCAGGTGAAACCTGCAAGAGTAAAATAAGATGAAAATATTAATTAGTACATATGATTATGTTAATTTTTATGAGAAAACATGTATACTGATATAAAAAAGGAAACCAATGAGTACATAAAAACATATCATCATGGAGGTGTCAAGGCCAAATGAAACGACCGAGAGAATTTTACCCTCCACCTGTCTCATCTACTCCTCTATCATCAACTGAACATGAATGTACCACATATACATACATAAGTGTGCAGTCACTAAAAGTAATCTACTAAAACTATTCATTTTAAATTAAATACACTGTGACAAATAAAATTTTGTCTTACCATAACAGTAGGAGTCCATGGTTTTTCTTACTCCTAATCTCTTGCATGAGAGACCTCTCCATGAGATGATGCACTCCCTATAGAAATTATTGTTGTATCGTCCAACTTGAAAACATAGTCATATAAATCAACATCACTCAGGGGACCCAAGTATAAATTCTTGCACATAATGCAAGTATGGGGCACACAGACATGTGAAATTGTAGAGGATGTTGAAGTGCCAACATCATTAACATGAGACAACAATAATGTTGTAGTCTGCCTAACCAGTAGATTTCTCAAGGTGTGAATGATCCTATAGTCTGTGATTCAACCTTTGCAATAACATCTAGATGTTGCACTAGAGGAGGGGGTGAAATGTCAATGGGGGGCATAAGTGTGGGAATTTACCTAGCGTGCCCATGGCCTATCCTGACGAGTGCCTCTATTTATGCCCATGTTTGGTCTCATGCTCCAATAGTTTATTTGTGACCAAGCACAAATTCATAATAATTTTTTTAATAAAATATAAGGGGACCTCCAAATTACTGTGGGATGGTCTATCAAAATTCATCCAGGAACAATCCCAGAAGTTCTCACACATTTCATCATTTGTGCATCATTGGATAGACAACTTGGGATTTTTAGGGTCCACTTTTAATCCTGTTTTCCGATTCAAAAAAAGGGAAAATATGTCATCTTTAGTTATATTAAGGGCCTGAACCCCATTATAATCCAATCCATCATCATACTCGGCATATATGGCCTCACGCCAATGAAGTGAAATATTATGCTACATTGTAAGCTTCTCCATATTTTCAACAATGGAGTTCAATGTGGAAAACATGAGGCATAATGAAGGGATTTTTCCATATGTATTTTGGAAGCCCCTCAGTTGATTTGGATTTTTTCCTGTGAGTTCCTCTAAAGGATGAGGATTTTGAGGGGGTTGCAGATTGTTTTTAGGTTTGTTATTTGGTGAGGGATGGTTTTGAGGGGATTGCAAATTGTTTTCAGGTTCGTTATTTGGTGGGGGAGGGTTTTGTGGTTGGTTTGAGTTATCCATGCCTGGTTACATGAGAAATAAATATACAATTACAATCAAATTTAAAACATTATAAACAAATTCAATAAAAAAAACCCTATTTTAAAGCAAAAACAAGATTTTCATTTAAAAACATCGAGAAACAATAAAAAAATAAAAAATAAACATACCGGTGATGATTTGGGGTGAAATTAGAAGAAAATTAGATCATATACCCATAGTCGTCTACCCTTTCTTTCCTTTTGATGTTTGAAAAATGAGGCAGAATTCATTTTGTCTGTGATTTTATATTAGAGATATTGGGTATCTGATAACTATTGGATACTTGATAGCTATCAGATACTTGATAAATATCAGGTATACAATACCTATCGGATACCCAATACGGTTTGTGCTTTGGTGTTACCTTTGGTAAGGTGTACTGACACCCAGGCCCACTAAAAAGTTAACACACTTTTTAGTGCATTTTTGGATGGCTTAAAAAGGGATTTTTTTTCACATCACCACTTTTTGCCATAACATGATCCTGCACATACCCATTATCCTCTGACACCAATCTTGGAATATTTTATAACAACAACCTCTACGAATTATAATCTATCCCTTTCAAGTTATTCAAAATTTCTGTGAGAAAAGTTACTGTTTTCTTAGTTGTTTCCTATAGATCTTTAGTCATTATGCCATTCCCATATTTTACCTTGTGGATTATATTAATGCTTCTTATTTTCCTTGTGCTATTGTGTAATAATTTCAATTTCTTATATCCTTCCAACCGTACTTCTCTAGATTTTTGTCTCCAGAAGGTTTCTTCTTTTGCCAAATTCTCCTCATATTCCTCAAGTAATTATTTTTATTTAATAAACCTACTTGAATCCATTCCATGTTGAATCACATCTTCATTAAAGTCCTTTAAATTATGTTTAATTTCGATCCTAGAGGCAAAGATATTTCTAAAATGCTCCCTATTCTATTTAATTAGGTTATTTCAACCCATTTTTTAGTTTAGATACAAAACAAAATAATTTTGATTTTTCAAATTGTGTTTTTTTCCATTATTTTTACACTATGTTTAGAACTCTTCATTCTTCATTCAAATATTTTTAAACTTGAAGGGACAATGCAATGGTTTTCTTTCCCCTAGAACTTCTAATTGAATTGGAAAATGATCCGACCCTGAGATTGGAATTATAGAAGATTTAAAATAGAAGGGGAATGAAGTAAGATCCCCCTTTCAAAAGAATCTATCAAGTTCCTCTGCTATATGAGTGAATCCTAATCTCTTATTATTCTAGGTAAATATCTCAATCTCCATTTCAATTTCCATTTGATTATTCCTTAAACCCTAATTTCTAAAATTCATCCACGGTTGGAATTCCCTTTGTATGCCTCCCCTTTTTTTCTAATAGATTCAAAATTGCATTAAAGTCTCTCCCTAATATAATATAATCATTTTAATTTTTTTGAAAGAAACAACTAAACTCGATCCATAATTCTAATTTTTTCTTCATTGAAATTGGTCAATAAACGTTGACAATATAATTTTTTAAGGTGCTATTTATATTGTTAGCTATTCCCCTTGCCAATTATGGCTACCACCCAAATTTTGAAAGGATAGTCTACTTGGATTCAAGATTATGGCTAGCCCTCCTAAGGTTCCCGTTGCCTCTACTTCAAATGCCTCCCAAGTCCCTACTCTCTTTTTGAAATTAGCCCACTGATTTGCATTTTGTTTGGTTTCTTGAAACATGATAATTTCTACTCTAATTGATAAGATGCAGTGTTTGATCATAAAATACTTGTTAGGAATGTTCACGCCCCTAATATTTGATGATAGTATTTTTATGGCCCCTTGGAAAGAACCTTCCCCTTCCCTGGATTCTAGAAAGATGTGATTTTAACTTGGTCAGAATCTTCCCCATCCACCAACCTGAGTTCTGACATTGACTTCCTACACTTTTTTCTTTTAGTCATTGCCACAATTTGGTTTATCTTTAGCCACCTCTGAATCATATAACTAGGACTTGTTTCCTCATGGAAATAAACTCCTTTGGCATATTTTGACCTGAATCTTAAAAATTTGTTTTCATTTCATCATCCTCCATTCTGTCCATCTCTGGAATTATCTCTATCAAAGACTGTTTAGATCCTCATTATTGACCTCTCTATTAGGACCAATTAGTCCAAAAAGGTCACAAACTACCTCAAATTCCATTGACATATTACTTTCTTCCTCCCTTGTACAATGATTATTGTCTTCATCCATTATTCCTTCCTTATTCTTTGTTGACCCCCTCTTCTTCATCATACTCAATGGAAATAGGCCTCCTTTTATATTAACTTCTTTTGTAAAATCCCCAACATTCACATCTTTGCATTTTTGTCCACTCTTACCCTACTAAGATGCCAACATTTCATTAAAATATGTATACTTATTCTTCATGTCATTCTGAAAAAGAAATTCTTTTAAAATACTACTTTCCAAAATAAAATTAAAACCCTTTTCCTTGTTCTTCTCTTTTACTCCTTTAACACTTTCTCTTTTGTCTTGATTCACTGACATTGATTTTGAACCCTTGAGGTTTTCTTTCTCCTTTAATCTAATCAATTTCCTCTAACCCAAATTTAGGCTCCTTGTTTCTGGTGAGAAATGATTCTCTCTTCGTGAAATCTTGGAAACCTCTTTCTTTTTAGAACTTTTTGGAGGTCTTCCCTTCTTGTATTTGACCGGAGTTACTTCCCATTCCTTTGTATCAATCTTGTTTGAATAAGATATTAATTCTTTTGGTAGAATCTCTTGAGCCACTGATCCTTTTAGATTCATGTCTTCTACAAAAACTTGATCCACAATTGCCTCTATCATCCTGTTTTATGCATCTTCAAGAAAAAAATGAAAAAAGTTTTCCATTTCTTCTAAGGGGTTCATGTTTTGAGATACCTTAACATCCTTTTCTATATTTTATTTAATATTCATAGATCTGCAAATTTCTCCTTCTTTATTAATCTTCCCTCCTGCAATAACATTGTTGGATCTAGGATCTCCTTCACCTACACTTTCCTTTCCTATTCCATTTGGAGATATCCCTTCTTTTTCATGATCCCTTATAGATCCAATATCATTTGATGAAACTTACCTTTCTTTCTGTCCTTGTGAACTTTTGATGATTGTATTGTTTATCATAGGAATTAAGTCTATCATTTTATTGATAAAAATTCTTATAATGGAAATTAGATCTATTTATGTTTCCACTTTGATTTCCTCTTTTAAAATATTATTCCTTATATTTTTCCATTTGAAGTTCACTCCTTCTCCTCCTCATTCTAAAAAAAATTGATCTTGATCATCAATAAGCTTAGTAAAATGAGTTACCTCAACAACTACATGGGAGCTTGAAGAATACATTAATACGAAGACGTCCTTTATATTTTTTCCTTTTTGGTTCACCACCAATCCTTTCTCCAAACATCTTTCACTTCTACTTCTAGTTTCACATCCCTTGTCAATTCTTTCTCCCCATTGGTTAAATATATACCTAATCATGTCCTCTAATAATGATACAAAGCCCCAAAAAATCTCCATAAGAAGACCAGGATATACTCCTTTTATGACATCTTAACAATATTTTATAACACCATGTTAATCATCCTCCTTGGTGAATCTTGAATATTTCTTTGCCTCTTTCCATTATCTATATGTCCCCTTAATAAAGATAGATTAGTATATTCTAGTTTACTTCCCCAATCCTCTATTTCTAGGAATAATTTAGATGTTCTTATTCTATTAGGAATAGATCCAATTTGATTGAAAGGGTGCAATCTACTAGGTCTATGTCTGTTGTTCCTGATAAATATATTGATGCATGATAGGGCAGTTATTTACCAAGTGATATGCTAAATGACATTTATTTCATACCATTTCCAAATCCTTATAATAAATTCTTTGAATCCATTCCCCATATCTAGATAAATTCTTCAAGGAAGGCTGTAAATATTTTCCTGTATCTATAAGCAAGCACACCCTAGGGGGAAGGTTTATATTCCTGAGAGAAAGAGGATCAATTTTCTAAAAGATCCCTAGCCTGTTTTCTACAATTTCTAAAATTTATAAATCATTGTATTCTAGAGGAGGATTATGAAATTTCACCCAATATGGAATAAATTTGATATTATGGCTGCCCACACTGAAGTTAGGAGTCCATGATTGCATATGAAGACTAGAGTTGTGGTAGAACCAATGTTTATCCCTGAAATATTTCTCCATTCCTTCTTTTGAATTGAAAATGACTATAAAAAACCTTGAGCATAGTCTAAGAAATATACACCATTGATATGTACTGAATTATAATCAATCCACCTAATCAACTCTTTTAATGAAAATTTAGTTTTTCTATAGATTGGATCTAATGAACTGGTGGCTATCTTCATGTTCTTTTTCTTAATTTCTCCTAATAGGCAATGTTTTGGATTAAATAAAAATTTTGTTTTGAAGGGATCCCATGACCCTTTACATCTTTACTGAATATTTTATATTAAAGAACCCAAAAAAATAGTCTGCCAAAGCCGCAGTCAACCAACAAAAAAACCAGCAAAACCCCCAAACAAAACCAACAGAAACTCCAGACAAAGCCAACACAAAAACAAGAAAATAGAGAAAAACCTAAATCATATCTTAGAGGATCTTTTCAACCTCCTCCCCAATTTCAAATATATTTTTTACAGTCTCCCTCAGAGCGGAGACATCTTTGGAAGCATAAGATTCCTTCTTTTTCAAACTCGCTCTCGTGAGCTTACGTGGACCAGAAGATGCTACAATGTTATCATTTGATTCCACATCGACATCCATAATGACTTTGTAGGGGTTGTTCCCTTTGAGGTAGAAGACAAGGGCATCTAGGTTCTTAGCTAAGGTCATCATACCATCATAGTGTGCCTGGATGATCTTCCTCATTATGTCAGCTCCATTATCCACCATTTTGGTCAGCTCAGTAATCCTCTACTCTAACTTTTCAAGCCTGTCGTTGCTACTGATATACTCCCTACACCACTTCTTCACTTTCTCCTCCAAGTCCTGGGTCTTGATGACCAGACTCATAATTTTTTGGAACACCCATCTGCCATACTTCAGAGCAGCCACCGAATCAGACCTAGCCAGCTGAATTTTGGAATCATCAAAGGAATCGGGGAGCTCAGAATTCAAATCCTCCAAAATAGGGGACCCCATCTCATGCTCTGTATAATTATCATAGTTAACTAAGGGAACAATATTAAAACCATAACCCCTTCTCCCAATAATAGGCAAGGAGGAGGGATCAACAACTTCCTCCAGTACCAGAAGTTTCTTTATCTGTTCCTCTGCCTCATTGATGGAAGGAGTCGGCGAGCCATGCACTAAGGTTGAAATCTTATTTTGATCATTCTCCAAACCTTCACCATAGATATCCACATGAATCCTAATCTCCTTCTCTTCCCCAAAAATGTCTTCCATTTCCTATTCCTCATCTCCTTCCTTCTCTCCCTGCCATTCAACCTACTAGGCTATGTTAACTAAATTAATCAAAATAATTGTGTAAATAAATTGATCTATAAAAATAATATTACCATTATTTCTTATGTATGGATAATTAATTCTAATGTCTGGTGTACATATTATTTTGGTATTTTTAATTGAATTTTTTTATTTTTATTAATCTATTAATTGGTGATATTAAAAATCAGACACACATATAAACAAGGACATCAATGTGGAGTATAGTATAACTTTTCATTTTTGACATTATTTACTTTCTATAATAGACCTATGTTATTTATAAAATTTATATATTTATTATTTATTTTGATTTTTAATTTGCTAAGAATAAGTACTATGTATCCACACAATTTTGTCTTTGGATGACTTGATTTTTTAATTAAAAAATAGGACATCAATGTGGAGTATAGTATAACTTTTCATTTTTGACATTATTTACTTTCTATAATAGACCTGTGTTATTTATAAAATTTATATATTTATTATTTATTTTGATTTTTAATTTGCTAATAATAAGTACTATGTATCCACACAATTTTGTCTTTGGATGACTTGATTTTTTAATAAAGAAATAGAAAACAAATGATATTTTTGTTAGCATTTAAATAATAGTAAATAAAACCCGTTAATGGGAATAGAAGGGTGCATCCTTTAGACCAAGGAATTGTTGGGAAATTGACAAAGTGGAAACCACCCTCTCCTGGTTGGGTGAAAATAAACTTTGATGGGGCCTCGCGAGGCAACCCAGGCATCTCTGGAATTGGGTATGTGGCCCACAATGATAAGGGAGAGATTTTGGCCTTAGGTGCCAAAATATTGCGAGATGGGACTAATAATGAAGCCGAATGTCTGGCGGCAGTCGAGACCATTCTTATGGCAAGAAGATTATAGATTAGAAGGATCCATCTGGAATGGGACTCATTCCTAGTAACAAATGGGATTGCAAGAGGGAATATGGATACTTGGTATCTAAACAGACATATTAGGAGGTTCAGAAACTTGATTGGAGAGTTTGATGACTTCAGAGTTTCGCAAGTCCCCAGAGTGGCTAATGAATTAGCGGATAAAATGTCAAACATTGGGGCCAATGGCTCTCTCAAAAATAAATTTGAATTATTTGAGGAGTTTCAACTTGAGTCATAGAGACCACTTACTACCCTTAGTGGTAGGTTTGATCATGCAAACACAAGGTTGAGGTGGCAGGGTACCACCGAAGTGGCAGATTCGTACATTTAAAAAATGGAAATGATGTCAAGTTAGATGAGTTTTTTAGAATCAATGCAAATGTCACAACTTGAGACCTCGCATCAAAGGAAGGCTAACATAGTACAAAAATATTAATGAGACAAGATGGAAGATGAAGTCATGACGATGACATCCCAACAATCTAGAGGCTTCGAAGCCAAGTGTAAAATAACGAAGGCAATACACAATTCAAGCTGTGAAGGATTTCTTTGATTACAATGGAAGCCAACTTCTCTTTGTCCACAAATGGCCAAATCCCTACTTTTGAAGGTCCCATCACCATGAATCAGCTGAGTCACTTTTTTACTGAGGATGGGGAGGACTTCTAGTTTGCTATCAGGGAGGTATTTAGGGAGCATTTTCTACAGGATGGGTGGAGGCCGAGAACAAACCTGGATATCTCTTCTTTGTTTGTGGGCATTGGACTCATGGTGGCTGAGTCAAAAGAGGAGGTATGTCAGGTGGTAAGGCAATGTCTGGTAATCAAATGGGCTGATGGGGTGGAGGAGATCACTAATCGGGTAGAGGTTGGGTTAGGGTTGAAGATGGTGGATGCTCCTTTCTGTATGGTAGGACATGGCAGCAAAGGTTTACAGCCTCTGGTTATATGGTCTACGACGTGTCCACAAGACATACACCTTGCTCGAGCCTTGTGCAGATGGAAATATTTGGTGACTATGTTGGAGAAGAGGAAGTTGGAGTCAATAGAGATGATGAAGGACGGGTCTGCAAGTGGTCGAAACAAGAAAATGACTCCCATCAAGTCTGTTGCACCTGTCAGAGAGGATGGTCGCCCACAAACCCATCGTCAACTGCCAACAACCAAGAAAATGAAAGGGGCTAATGCTACCCATGTGGCGGGGGATGATTAGAGTGCTACAAGGTCAGGGAGAGCTGAGTCAAGGAGCAATTATGATGCTCTGGTGTCTAAAGGTGGAGCATTTAGCAACTTTACTAAAGAACAGGCTACCAAGTGGTTCAGCTAGATGGGTCACTATTTTTTTTGTTTTTTTCTGTTGATAGAAATACTTCATGTTTGTTTGGGGTTTGTTTTGTCTTCTACTACATAGTCAATTATAGCCATGGAAGAAAAATATAAATTTGAAGTTTCTGTTGTTTTTGAAACTGATAGCCGATAATGGCCAATGTAATTCTCAATGTAATTTCTTTCTATTACTATCAATACAATCAATATTACCTATCAAAAAAAAAAATAGTAAATGAAGTAATTTAAGAAGCTCCACAAGGGTGTTAGATATAAATCTTCTAGTCTTAGATTGAACTCCCATGTATTTTCAATTATGACATTATTTTAGGCAACATGTAAGGTTGGGCAACTAGAGTAACACATTGTTATGCTTTTTCTTACATGTCATTTACTTTCATGTGAGTAGTTTATTTAACATGCTTCATAAATAACTCACATGGAAGTTGAATTAGAACCAAAATTATAGGGTGAAAAGTTCATTTTTAATTCTTTCTTTCATTCATTTTCAACTCATTTCAACTCTTTAATCCCTAGTGTAATGGTCTAGTGTTCATTTGTTTAAAAATATAAAGGAACTTTTAGTATTTTTATTAAAACCATGATAACATCTATTCATGCACAAGCTAAGTCAACCCTAATTATTCATTAATTATTAATTAATAATTTATATGATTATGGAATATTTATAATTTAATAGGGATTATGAAATTTCACCCAATATGGAATAAATTTGATATTATGGCTTCCCACTTTGAAGCTAGGAGTACATGATTGCATATGAAGACTAGAGTTGTGGTAGAACCAATGTTTATCCCTAAAATATTTATCCATTCCTTCTTTTGAATTGAAAATGACTAGAAAAAAACCTTGAGAATAGTCTAAGAAATCTACATCATTGATATGTACCAAATTATAATCAATCCACCTAATCAACACTTTTAATGAAAATTTAGTTTTTCTATAGATTGGATCTAATGAACTGGTGGCTATCTTCATGTTCTTTTTCTTAATTTCTCCTAATAGGAAATGTTTTGGATTAAATAAAAAATTGGTTTTGAAGGGACTTTGCGACCCTTTACAGCTTTATTGAATATTTTATATTAAAGAACCCAAAAAAATAGACTGCTAAAGCTACAGTCAACCAACAAAAAAACCAGCAAAACCCCCAAACAAAACCAACAGAAACTCTGGAAAAATCCAACTCAAAAACAAGAAAATAGAGACAAACCTAAATCATATCTTAGAGGATCTTTTCAAACTCCTCCCTAATGTTGAACATATTTTTTACAGTCTTCCTCAGAGCGGAGACATCTTTGGAAGCAGCAGCTTCCTTCTTCTTCAAACTTGCTCTCGTGAGCTTACGCAGACCAGAAGATGCTACAATGTTATCATCCGATTCCACATCGACATCCACAATGACTTTGGAGGGGTTTTTTCCTTTGAAGTAGCAGACAAGGGCATCCCAGTTCTTAGCTGAGGTCATCATACCATCATAGTGTGCCTGGATGATCTTTGTCATTATGTCATCTCCATTATCCACCATTTTGGTTAGCTCAGTAATCCTCTACTCTAACTTGTCAAGCATGTCCTTGCTACTGATATCCTTCCCACACCACTTCTTCACTTTTTCCTCCAAGTCCTGGGTCTTGATGACCAGACTCATAATTTGCTGGAACACCCACCTGCCATACTTCAGAGCAGCCACCAAATCAAACTTAGCCAGCTGAATTTTGGAATCATCAAAGGAAGTGGGGAGCTCAGAATTCAAATCCTAAAAAATAGGGGACCCCATCTCATGCTCTGTATAATTATCATAGTTAAATAATGGAAAAATATTTAAACCATAACCCCTTCTCCCAATAATAGGTGATGAGGAGGGATCAACAACTTCCTCCAGTACCAGAAGTTTCGTTATCTGTTCCTCTACCTCATTGATGGAAGAAGTCGATGAGCCATGCACTGAGGTCGACATCTTATGGTGATCATCCTCCAAACCTTTGCCATAGAGATCCACATGAATCCCAATCTACTTCTCTTCCCCAAAAATGTCTTCCATTTCCTATTCCTCATCTCCTTCCTTCTCTTCCTGCCATTCAACCTAATAGGCTATGTTAACTAAATTAATCAAAATAATTGTGTAAATAAATTGATCTATAAAAATAATATTAACATTATTTCTTATGTATGGATAATTAATTCTAATCTCTGGTGTACATATTATTTTAGTTTTTTTAATTGATTTTTTTTTATTAATCTATTAATTGGTGATATTAAAAACTAGACACACACATATAAACAAGGACATCAATGTGGAGTATAGTATAACTTTTCATTTTTGACATTATTTACTTTCTATAATAGACCTATGTTATTTATAAAATTTATATATTTATTATTTATTTTGATTTTTAATTTTCTAATAATAAGTATTATGTATCCACACAATTTTGTCTTTGGATGACTTGATTTTTTAATAAAAAAATAGAAAACAAATGATATTTTTGTTAGCATGTAAATAATAGTAAATGAAGTTATTTAAGAAGCTCCACAAGGGTGTTAGATATAAATCTTCTAGTCTTAGATTGAACCCCCATGTATTTTCAATTATGACATTATTGTAGGCAACATGTAAGGTTGGGCAACTAGAGGAACACATTGTTATGCTTTTTCTTACATGTCATTTACTTTCATGTGAGTAGTTTATTTAACACGCTTCATAAATAACTCACATGGAAGTTGAATTGGAACCAAAATTTTAGGGTGAAAAATTCATTTTTAATTCCTTCTTTCATTCATTTTCAACTCATTTCAACTCTTTAATGCCTAGTGTAATGGTCTAGTGTGCATTTGTTTAAAGATTTAAAGGAACTTTAGTATTTTTATTGAAACCATGATAACATCTATTCATGCACAAGCTAAGTCAGCCCTAATTATTCATTAATAATTTATATGATTATGGAATATTTATAATTTAATAGAAGAGTGTTGTATAAAGGACAAATCCTTACATCATAAAAGATCATCGAACAAAGGATCAGGTAGAAATATTGTATCATCAAGAAATAAAATTACCGCAACATAGAAATATTAATTCTTTAATATAGATAATTTTTAAACTATTGTCTATAAAAAATTGGCCCTAATATCCTCATTTTATAGAGTAATTTTTGTTATTGTATATACTCACTCCATTTAATATAGTTTAAAAAAGTTATATTGACCCATAAAATTAGAAATTAGATCATCTTTTAAATTATATATTTAATATAAAAATTTCATGAGTAAATAAAAAATTATTTAAACTTAAATGATTGGAATCTATTTTATTTATCTTTGCTGAATAAGTTAAATAGGACTTTTCATTCGCTAAAGAATAATAATACACTATTTAAAAATCTGAATATGACAAAAGACACCTTCAAAATCATAATATATATAATATAAAATAAATAACAAAATATATTTTGATTTAAAATATTATTATTTTTCTTAAATTATATAGCTTGAAAGGAAAAAAAACAAGAGAAAAGAAATAAACAAGAATCCAAGAGAGGTAATTGCATAGAAGAGTGTTACCACGAGAAATGCATAAAATTGGAGCATACACCAAAGAGCCAAGACAAGGAGACAATAAGTTTTGAAAGGGGAAAAGAAAAGAAAAAACCCTTGTGAATTATGAATGAGGCAGTCTGAGTGAGAGAGAGAGAGAGAGAGAGAGAGAGAGAGAGAGAGAGAGAGAGAGAGAGAGAGAGAGACACACANGGGAGAGAGAGAGAGAGAGAGAGAGAGAGAGAGAGAGAGAGAGAGAGAGAGAGAGAGAGAGAGAGCCTCATTTACAATAACATCAAAAGTTAGAATGAGAGAGGAGCATCTCTTAAATAGAGATGAGGAGAGGAGTTACAAAGTAACTCACAAATATATGAAATCTACCATTCCTAATAGGTGTGTGCAAATTGGAAACATCCTCTTAAGGAGGATACACTATTTTTCTTAATAAAGGAATTACAAAGAAATGACATGTCCTCCTACTTGTACTTGTAGACACCCTAAAATGGACATACTTGCGACCTTACATTAAAAACACTAATTTTCATCTATTAATTAATATTTTTTTAATCATCAATTAATCATCTATTTTCTTCCAAATTCATTCCCCAAATCATCTAATCAAATCCCCAAAATTAAATAAATAAATAATTTTATTTAATTAATTAACCTTAATTGATTAATTTCCATAAATTAATTAATTAATTAAAGTCAATTTCCTATAAATTTAAATATTTACTTATTAATTAATTCTTCCAATTAAATTAATTTAATTTCATTAAATAATGCAATTCTAAATTAAAAAGAATTCAATTATCTCACATGTTGAAAACTTTAATTACAAAAATGAATAAAATAATCAATTATGTTCAAAGAGATAACTCCTAATAAGATCACATGGGTTACTCCACCCACCTCTTCAGTTCACATGGGTTTCTCCACCCACCTCTTCAATTCTAAAGGTAGCTCAAAATTAGCTCTTATGTTAACCAAACTCTATCTCCTATCTCTCATTTGAAGAGGTGGAGTTTACTGATGGCTTCTCCAATTCCCTTTGATTTCAACCGTTCATCTTCCTATCTCTGGGATTGATCTCAACCATGTTAGAGTAACTGAGAGTGGGGGGGGGGTGAATTAGTGGCCTAAACAATTAATCCAATAATTCAATCCAAAATTTTATACCACATATATAAACCTCTAGTTATCTTCAGTCCTACAAGATGTATTCCTTTAAATAATCTTATCAAATAACTACTGCTCAGAGTTCATTGTTTATCATTATTCTTAAGCTTTACCAAATAGCAGTCTTAGATTTTACAGAAATACAATAAATAACTTACTATTTATCGATCAATCCAATTTTAGTAATGTACATTAAAGCAATGAACCATATACACATTTGACACGTGGATTTTTAACGTGGAAACCATGTTAAGGGAAAACCACTTGGGACCGGTAACCCAAAATTTTCTCTCTTCTGAAGTGAGCTCAGTGAAGAGCCAACCCTGTTAAAGGTTACAAACACACTGGTAAGTGTGACCTTGTTAGAGGATTTATCACTAATAGTTTATCACTTGACCTCGCATTCACTATGGTGTCAACATTGAAAACCTTTTGATACTCCTTGGGATGTATCTCAATATATTAAGGATGGTTAGATCCTACTCTATTAAGAGATTTTCTGAATCAATGGTTAAACTGAATCAATATATGTTCTATTCATAAATACAACTTAATCTTGCAGATGTTTAGATCTATTTTAAGCTCATAATACCTTTCTAATCAATGTTTCTCTTTTGTTCCTTTGCTCCACTTCTTTTTTCTTGGTGAATACTATTGCTTCTTTGTTGCTCAGTGTCTGTAGAAATCTTTAGCACTATTCTTCATCTTGTACGATCAGGTCTATATGAAGACTTCTTATCTTCACCATAATTCTCTTTAGCATCCTCTTTTCATAATGAATTATCTTGTCTCTTTTATAGACATGATTTAACCATTTCTAAGTCCTTGTCTTTCTTGTTCTTGACGTGATCCACAAATCTCACCATTCTTGCTTTAAAGCTTTCTTTAGTTTTATCTTGTAGATTTCTTCTTGACAACTGGAATAAAACTGGCTTGAAATCTCTAGCTTATCATTAGCTATTAACTGGTCGATGAAAATAATGTAATCAAATAGTTAACTCTATATTTAGCTCCTACCAGCTAATTCTTTTAGCATTTCTAAACTTCAGTTCTGATCAGTGTTTAACTCCTTGTTTTCTTAGTCTTGACTTCAGTTGTCCTCGGGCATCTCTGTCCGTCGGGGTTGTCTGTCTATCGGGCAAAACTGTGACCTTTAGTTTTTCTCGGGTATCACTTTGATTTTTCTTGGTAATTATTTCTCGGGTGTCTTGCTCGGTTTACATTGTGACTCTTCTCGGGGTTCTTTATCCATTGGTGTGCACTATCCGTTAGTGTTTGTTGTCACTTGGTGTATACTAAAATTTTATGCATTACTGATAACATAACCTTTATTTCTTTGGTTCTTTTAAGTCTTTGAAAATATGAATATGACCAATCAGAGTATATCAAGCTGACATCAACAAAAATACAATACATTAACTGATTTAATGTCTTGCATTAACTTTCTACATCTCAGTGATCATCAACTTTCTCATCTTCAAACACTCAATCAATTATAGTTCATTAAACCATTCATCTCATTCTCAATTCTTATATAACAAACCCTTCATAACCATTTGAAGGATCTAGGATTTCAATCTCACGTGCAACATTACTCTGTCAGATTGGTTCAAGCATCAAGCCATCTTGTGATCAAAGCAATTCAATATCATATTCTTGACGCTCCCAAGTCATAGATGCCGCCCACACCAATACTGAGCATCGCACAAACAATGTTTCAGAAGGAGTAGAGAGAGATAATAGAAGCTTCAAGCAATTGGGTTTGCATTCATTTTTTTTCCTCTTATTTTCTTGTATATCTTATTGATTCATAGTTTTGTTATTATTAGTTATTTCTATCGATTTCCCCCATTGCAAATCAGTGCTACTAACCCCACTCGTTAATTTGAGAGGAGCATATTTCAATCCATGCGTACATTTTGGTGAACCCAACATGAATCAAACAACACAAATATCACTTCCAGATGATAGACAGAACCTTTTTGCCATGATCGTACGGTTGCAGAATTTATTTTTATGATTTTCTCGATAAACATGTAATTTCACAGTCTCTGGTATTTTATCGTAATTGATAGAATATTGCCGCAATCGTCTGGTTTATTGCCGTAATTGTTGTAAGGGTTTCACAAAAATATTTTGTCATCATTCAAGGTTCTATTTTCTTTCTCTATGCCACAATTGCCTGATCTATACCACAATCAATATCAGTTTACCGTAATTGCATAAAGTTTGCCGCAATCGATCGATCCATGCTGCAATCGACAACAATTTTTTGCAATAAAAAGTGCTTTACCAAAATCAACAACACTTCACTGTAATTGACATTGATTTTCCATAATTGACAGTGCTTTACCACAATTGATAGAATTATGCCTCATCTGATCCAATATCTCTATTTTTCTGTTTAAAATATAACTTTTTCTTTGTTTCTGTGCAGGACTGGACAAATCACTAAGCATGGAGAAAAATAGGCCATTGTGAGTATCAATTGTTTCAAAAGAACTTCTCGATTACATGTATCTTGATTGCAATATTTTATGGTACTAACTTATCATTTTAGCTTGTGGCGAGGAAACAATCTAACAAAGCAACCCTAAAATCAATTCATTTGTCATTTTAGTGTTTAAAAAGAATTTTGTATGCCAAACAGCTCAAACCTCACTTTTCCAAAATTGGTGCTTAAAATTGATGTGGAGATTAAGAATTAAACAAATGCAAACAATCTTTCAATTTTGGTGCATTAAAATTGAACAAGCAAATCATCATCTACTTTGGGCTTGAAATCAAACACTTGTGCTTGTATGGATGATATCTTAGTTCACATTTCTATCTTTGGGGTTTAAACGATTAACCTTGTGTCTTGAGTGTTTGGTGCACTTTCATAATATGTTAGATTAAACACCTTTATACTTTTTAGAAAGTCTTGTCTGGGGAATGTGCTTCTTCCTCAGAGAATGACCTTAAACCAGTAATCCTTTCGATCAATATATAAACAAGATGCGAACCAAAGTTCCATTTTATATATAGCCAAGATCAAGTGAGGTGTGTTGATGATAGTCTGGATTGGTGAATTATCCCTAAGGAGCCAACATGGTCAACTAGGCTCTTAAGTGAGTCACACACATACAAACTGATTGGATAGATGCCACGGACCCTTATTATAACCTTGTTAAAATAGAGGCCAACTCGATTCACCTCTGAACAAATACCTTATTATAGTGAAAGGGGTTGTAGAATCTCCCCCCAGGATTCCCAACATATGTGTTCTAGGGTATTGTGTTAGTGAAAGAGATCTTCACTAGAACAACAACAATATTTGGCAACGAAAAAAACATGGATGCCTACATCATGGACCTTCGTGTCCTAGTAGTGTGACACTTATTGTGTGAGCTAATGAACATTCAAGCATTGGGATTATAATATTGTATTTGACAACCAAAATTGCCTTAGATTAATCTATTTGTCCTTGTGTCAAAACTGTGCTAGATTACAAAACACTTTGTCCATTGTTCTTGTTCTTTGATCAGTTTCCAAAATGCAAAACAAACATCAAAACTCTCAAAATGAGTCCGACGTGTTAAACTCTACGGTGTCAACAAGCAAACTGTTATGCAAATTAGAAGCCTTGTTCTTGAAAATCAAATTTATCAAATAGTGAAGCCAATTGTTAGTCTTTTTTGAGACTGTCTCCCCTTTACCACAATTTCCCACATCTTTCTACAATTGACAGAATTATACTGCAATCAACCCATTTATTGTCTCACTGAAACCTTTAATTACCACAACCAGTGGTTAATTATCATAGTTGACCTATCACTTTACTGCAATTGGTGGAAGTTTTATATACTTTGGCAGGAACTCTAAGCATTTGTTTTTACCTTAAAACTTTGGAGAGATTCCCCATTTGGTGTAACAGATCAGTGTCTACATCCCAAAAAAATGTGAAGAATATTTTGTGAATCTTTAAACATTAAAGATCATCCATTCTTTGAAATCATGATTATTGTCTAAACATTGTTAGTTCAAAGTTCAGAATCGATTATCTTGATCCTGTTATCTCAAAATCATCAAATCTCTATCTGTGACTTTGTCCCAGGTAATAGTTAAAGAATACTATTCTTACATCACCAAGTCTTTGTGATCAAGATAAATCAACATCTGTCCTTAAAATTACCCTTGTCCAAACATAACTCGGACTCTCCTAGAAGGTTGTCCTTTTTTGTTTTCATTATATCACTTATTTTAGTGAAAAAATCTAGATAACACTATGTCTCACACACCTTATGGAGGACCTTACACTAGGTTGAAGGCCGGGACACAACCTGATGAGTCCTATATCAACCAATTTACCCCATGGATAAAAGAGCAAGATGATAACCCATTTCCTCCATATGAAGAAGAACAAGAACCAAACTACTATGATGACAACAACCCTCTTGTCTATTCAGAATGTTTCTCTGAGTTGGCACATGAACAATGTCAAACTAATATCCTCATGAAACAAGTGCAAGACCTACAAAATCAGCTAGATGCTCTTCAAAGTCAAAGTCAGCCAAAGTCTTACACTGTAGAGGACTTATGTCCCTACCCAAATGACAATATATCTCAGATCACATCACAAGTCAATGAATGTCATCTTATTTCCTCAAATCCACCACTGATGATTTCCCAAATAAAAACAATTGAAAATATGTCATCTTTGGGAGACCAATATAAACCTTTCAAGAGTTTAATTCAAAATTTGGTTCATAGAAATCAATCTATTGTTAAGAAAGATCAAAATCATCTACCTATGTCTAGCAAGGGTCCATTCCAAAACAATAACATTGTTGAAACATCTATCTCCTATGAAGAAGTTGTCCCACAAGAAGTCTCCATGTTTCCCATTAGTCCTTCATCCCCTAAAGAGTCACAAGAGAAATATTTTCCATTCCTATCGAATGATATATCTAGTGATGAGACCTCCCAAGGGCTATCCACAATAGATTTCAATGTTAATCCCTTTTATGACTCAACTATCCTAGATCCAATGCCACCATATGTTCCATTCCCAGACAAACCTACTCCAGAGAATCCCATTCAAAATCCTTCTCCCTCATGTCAAAAAATTTAACCCTTCCAAGAATCCACCATACATATTCCAATTGATACCCTATGTCAAGAGGATGATGCAAAACATGAAGAAACAAGTCCTAAATAAAATCAAGATCAAGACCCCAAGAATGACCAAACCTGTGTAGTTTTTGACCAAGATCTTATACTTCTAGAAACTCATGAAGATTCCACTATCCTTGTTCATCCTATCCAAGCTTCTCCCCTTCCATCCCAAGAACAAATTTTCCTTCCAAGTCTTATGGACCTTCTACTTCCCATGCCTAAGCAAGATCATGACATCCTACCCATTCTCCCAAATGATTCTGTCCAATTTCATGAGAAATTCACCCTTAAAATTGAGTCAAATGTTCGCCTTCCAAGTATTATGGACCTTCCACTTCCTATTCTTAAGAAATATCATGACATCCTTCCTATTATTTTCAAGGATTCCATTCGGAGTCAAGAGAAAATCACCCCTAAAATGGAGTCTGATGGTCCTCTTCCAAGTCAAGATCAAAGTATCCCTTCACCTTCATCTCAACCACAAGATCCCATCATCCCTCTAGATCCTCCTCATGATCCTACCATTCCTTCTTCTTCATGTCCTAATCGCTCTCTCAGTGAAAACCTAGCAAACAGGCACTATTGAGTAGGTAACTTGGTGAAAACCTGACAAACAGGCGCCAAGTGTTCAAATCCAGCTTCACCATCAATGACAAAGATCAAAGCTTGAGCAAACTTTGTGTGCAAGACTAACTACCCAAGATATTTCCAAAAGCACAATCCCAAAAGCATCAACACTTATCCATGGTTAGTAATGGTCCACCAAACTAGGGGGAAATTCTAAAAGTCCTAAAAAAAATCCCTAAAAATCCAAAAAACTCATCAAAAAATCCTAAAAAGATCAAAATGTCATGAAAAAAACCAATCTTCGTAAAAAAAAAATAAAAAAACTGCAAAATCTCTAGCAATAAAACCAACTCGATTATCAACAAAGAAAAGGGTGATCAAGCCAAATTAATCAATGTCAAAATCATAAGCTTTGCATATCAGCATTAGGCCAATATGACAAAACTTTATCAACTATCAAAATCTATCAAAAATGAAAACTAGCGACCAAGAAATCAGTCAATGTCAAAACCATTAGTTTTGTGAATCAACAATGGGCCCATCTGACATATCTTGATCAACTATCCAAAATGATCAAAGTCAATCAACCAATCAATGAAATCAATCATCTTACACAGTGATGGATATGCTCAAAACCAGACAAATCAGTATTATATGAGTCATCTATTACTGAAACTAGACACAATCAAGCAATTCAAGAGAATCAAGCTGAATCAAGGAACAAACAACTGTTGACTAGGTCATTCATTCGGTCAGATGTTAGTCTATATTTCATGGTTATGACCTTACGCTACTTCAGGATCCACCAAGTGAGGAGAGTAGCTATCATGGATCATGACTTCTTTTATTTGATTGTTGTTTGTGGAATGTTTCACTTTGATTCTTGGGCCATGATGATTTAGGATAAATGTGGTAGGCATTGTCACTTATCTAGCAGCCACATAGTTCCATGATATGAGCTTAACCCTTGGAAATAATTGGATATTCCTTCTCTGTTAGCTTCTTTTTTGTTACCAATAGAATCATAGTGGTATCTAGATGGTCTGAGATCTGGGTGCATTGGATTTCTATCTTGGTTTTTTTTTCCTTTCTTTTCAAAATTGAGAGTTCATAGCGGTATCCAGATGGTCTAAGATCTGGGTGCATTGGAATTCTATCTTGGTTTTATTTCTTTTTTAGATTGTTCATAGAGCAAAGTGGTATCTAGATGGTTAATATCTGGGTGATTTTGAATCTCTTTCTTTTCAAAACCAGAGAGCATAGTTGTATCTAGATGATCAATATCTGGGTGCACTTAATTATCTTTCTATTCAATCTCTCTACTCCTTCTGGTTACCAAGAGGTCATAATAGTATCCAGATGAGCAATATCTGGGTGCATTGGATGGTTTTCATATTTTCATAATAAGATGCAATGATGAACAAAATTGGAAACACGACAGTGACTTGGGTCACCCATCCATTCTATCAATTCATATCTATCAATTGTCAACCATCCTTTCTGTCAATTCATATCTATCAATTGATCCTAGAGAAAAAAATTTGCTGACTTTCTTCTAACTAACACATGCATTTACATAGATATTTTGTTCATAGTAGATTGCATTCATTTATTGCATAAGAAAAATCCAAAACATGAGCATAGTAGATCATATAATCAATGCATACATCATTAATAACATCAAACTAAGGGCTTTCTCCCAACTAGGTAAGTACCAAGAATGGTGCGGGAACAAGAGAGGGAGCGGAGCGGGGAGCAACTGGGGAGCGGGAATGTTGGTGCGAGAAACTTGAATCCCCCAAAAGATACTGAAACTATAGGAGGTGCTGGTCCTTCTATCATAGAGGATTCCACGGACACTGTTGGAAATGAGGATGGTAAATCTCATGATCTCATGAGAAGCAGGGACCTAGGTGGAGGCCCCATCACGGGAAAAGAGATAGTCAAATGGGCATCCCTTTTTTGGGTGAAACCTTCAGGTAAGTTTATCCATCCGCCTATGAGAAACATATATAATATTTCTAAAGGAAGATATTCTATTGCTATTCCTAATCAAGTTATAGACCATAATATTAAAAAAATGGAAAATGCCCTTGTTGGGAGGTTTATTGGGGTTAGACCTAATATTGAAGTGATTAGAGATTTTTTTGAAAAGAGATGGAAACTTAAAGGTCAAGTGGAGGTGATAGCTATGAATAAGGGTTACGTGTCTTTCTTTTTTTCTTGTGAAGACTATAGAAAGCAAACTATTTGTGGTGGACCACGGAGTATTGGTAAAAATACAATGATTTTATAGAAATGGTACCCTAACATGGCCCTTCATGAGGACTTCATATTCCAAGTCCCTATATGGGATAAGCTACCTGGGATCCCTCTTGAATAATGGAATGAGGATATTTTTGTGGGTCTTGCCAATTCCTTTGGTGAACTTCTATCTATAGATCTAGATACTGCTTCAAGAAGAAGATTGACACATGCAAGAATCTGCATTGGTATAATACCAGATGTCGATATGATAGAACATATAGAGATGGAATCAAGGTTAGGGAAATGGACCCAAAAAATTGAATATGAGTCAGTCCCTTTTTCTTTTTTTAGATGTAAAAAATTGGGCCATTGGGCAAAGAAATGTCCAATAAACAGTGCCAAGAAAACTCTCCAAAAAAAAGGAATGGAAGCCTATAGGAAAGATCAGAGAAGCTTCAGAAGGATAAATTAGTATGGAACTAAAAATTAGAGAGAAAAAGTTAGAAGAGAATGAAGGGAAAACAAAAGAAAAATAGAATGAAGTCAAAGAGAAAAGGGAAGAACAAACACACTTAGAGAAAGCATCGCCCATGATATCTAAATATGAAGAGACTAAGAAGGACCAGACAAAGAAAAAGAATGAAATGGATTATGATAAAAATGATATGATGGGTTTTGTCAAGGACACTCTAGAGGACAAGATTGATGATAACATTGTTTCTCAAGCTGAGAAAACATAGATATCCCAGGAGGACAATCAGTCCACTATGCAAGATGCAAGAGAATTTTCAAAGATATAGGGAGAACCATAGCTCTATTATGGGAATAATATGTTCCTAGATGCGCAACAAGATATAGTGATGGGACCTAGAATTTTAGAGATGACACAAAGATCATCACATGAGGAAAATATATGTTCAGAGGAAATAGACAAGCCAAAATGGGGAGACCAGGAGGATATAGATAGAGTACTAAATAAACAAGATAAGGTTAATTCAATCTCTTTGACAGAGAAATCTAAACATAAGAAGGGCACAGCTGCAAAAGGCCAAAAGAATGCTAAAAAATATCTACCGGATGTTGGAAAAAGCCAACTATCACCACTAAGGAGACCACCAAGCTCAAGAAAATAACCAAGAGGCGGCTCAAAATATACCAGATGGAACTTAGAAAACTATTACCCAGTTGGGTTTAACCAAAAAGAAATGAAGATTATCTCTTGGGATATTCAAGGGTTAAAAAACCCTCACAAGTAGGATCTCAATAGAAATATGGTTAGAGACAATAGACTGGATATTATTCTTATTTAGGAAACCAAGATGGATAAGGAAAAAGTAGAATAGCTCAAGTTCTACAAAAATAATGTTAGTAGTGGAGGTAGCTCAGAAGGGGCCTCAGGTGGAATCACAAATTTTTCGAATGGAAATATTATTACAGGTGATATAATCATACATGATAACAATATGGCTTGTATTAGGTTCCATCATATTAAGGAGGGAAATTCTTGGATGCTTACTAATATTTATTCCCCTAACACTAAGAGTAGTAGAAATTCTTTATGGAATAAATTGGATCAGGCCAGGAAGTCCTTTGATAATGAAAGCTAGATTATTATGGGAGATTTCAATACTCCTCTAAAGGAAGATGAAAAAATTGGAGGATCTCAACCTAATCTAGATAGTAGGTTGGACCTGATGAATTTTATTTCCAGATAAGCTCTCACTGATATTGATCTCCAAGGGGTCAACTATACTTGGTCTAACCAGAGGGTGGGTGATGACCTTATACATGTAAGATTAGATAGAGCTTTAATCTCAAATGATTGGTATCAACATTATAACTTCTCCCTGATTGCCTTTATCAGAGCTGGTTCGGACCACTACCCGCTTTCTTTTATTGCTGACCCTATTACTAAAGTTAGGAACTTCCCTTTCAGATTTGAAAAATGTGGACTAATCATCCAGAAATGCACCTTAAAATCAGTGAATGGTGGAAGAATAAGATTGAAGGAACGTCTATGTATAGATTGACCTATAAACTTAAACATGTTAAACATAATATCAACATATGGAATAAAGATACTTTTGGAAACATTTTTTCCTCCAAGATGGATATCATGACTGAGCTCAAGGATGTTTAGGACTCTATACAAAGGGAAGGATATACTAAAATTCCCAAAGAAAAAGAAAGTGAAATTTTGATAAAATACCATGATATAGTGCACAAACAGGAAACCTTTTGGAAACATATATCACAAAATACTTGGCTTAGAGGGGGGGACAAAAATACTAAGTTCTTTCACATGACAAAAACTAAGCATAAGGGTGCCAATAGAATATCTATGCTCAAAGTTGAAGAAAGAGAAGTTGAAAAGGAGGAGGACATTTACAAGGAAGCTAAGAATTTTTTTTATAACTTACTCTCTTAGGAAGAGCAGCTTGACCAGAACCTTCAATTGAACCTTCTAGAGAGTATACCTAAGATTATGATGGAAAATGACAATCAGTTTCTTATTGCTATCCCTTCTAATGATGAGATAAAAAATGTTGTCTTTTCCTTTGAAGGTAGAAAATCTCCTGGCCCTGATGGATTCCCCATGTTCTTCTTTCAAGATTACTGGGATATTATTCAAAAGGACGTTATTGATGCACTCAAAGAATTCTTAGGTTCCAAGAGAATTTTCAAATAAATGAATGGTACTTTTATTTCTCTTATTCCTAAAAAGGCCAGGGCAGAAACTATGGATCTCTTTAGACCTATTACTCTATGTAATTCCTCCTATAAGATTATCTCTAAAGTGATCACTTCTAGAATTCTAAATCTTCTTCCTAAGATAATAACTCATCAAAAAATTGGCTTTATTTTGGGAAGACAGATTTTAGACTCAATCATTACTATCCATGAGAACATTCATTCGTTGACAATGGCTAGAAAATAAGGGTTTATCCTGAAAATCGATCTCTCTAAAGCCTATGACAGAGTTGACTGGACTTTCTTGCAGAAAAATATGTTGGCCTTTGTCTTTAGCTCTAAATGTATCAAATTGCTTATGCAGATGGTTACTTCTCCCTCTTTTTCTATTTTAGTGAATGGCTCCCCCTCCCCATTTTTAAAATCCTCCAGAGGTTTGAGGCAGGGAGACCCTCTATCTCCAGTTCTGTTTGTGATTATTGTAGAGTGCTTGGGGAGATATATTGACGGTGCTGTTAGAAATGGAGACCTTAAAGGGATAAAGCCTTCTTCTTCCAATCATGTATGCTCTCACCAATAATTTGTGGATGACTATATTTTTATGGGTGAAGCTACTATAAATGAAGCTCGGAATCTTAGAAAGATCCCCAACAATTATGGAAAGGCTACTGGTCAGCTCATCAATTGGAATACAAGTTTTATTTATTTTATAAATATCCCTAAGTATAGACAACACAAAATAAGAAGAATTATGGGATGCCAAATTGGCGAGCTCCCTGCTACCTACTTGGGTCTCCCACTTGGGCTACATCCTCCTAAATCTTTCTGGAGCTCCCTTGTGGATAAATTTCATAAGAAACTTGCAACTTGGAAAGGGGCAATGCTCAGTTAGGGTGGTAAATTTCAAATCCTAAAATCTTCTCTTTAGAGTATGCCTACTTATGATCTTAGCCTTTTCAAAATTCCTAATAAATTCACTGAGGCTATAGAGAAAATCCAAAGGCACTTTCTCTGGAATGGTGTGGAAAAAAATAATAGATTTGATCTTATTTCAATTAGGATGAATTTAGAATAACTAAGAGGGGGGTGAATCAGTTATCCTCAGGTCCAGATGTGCCCATATAAAACTTTAAACCAACTTCAACAACTCAGATCTACTCGGCATCAATAAACAACAAAGGTGTGCAGTTTACTGTACTAATGAAATAAACTTGCAAAAACTTAACAGTAAAACACAACAATAAAATTCACACATTTTGACACCATGATTTACTATGGAAACCCAATATGGGAAAAACCACCAGTAACATGCTACCAAAATTTCACTCTTCTAAAGTGATGCCCTGTTAGGAGCTAACCTTGTAAAAGGTTACAAAACACATAGTCAAATGTGACCTGGTTAAAGGATTTAATCACCCTATTAGGAGTGGCCTTGTTAGAGGACTTAGAACATTCCAATCTGAATGTCACCTTGTTCAAAGGATTTATACAATGACTGTTAGGTCAACCTAGTCAAAGGATTTGAACTGATACAATGGTTAGAAAGTAATCAACAAGTGTGATCTGATACATACAACTTACTTTGCAAATCTAGATCCAATTTCAGCTCTAATGCTAATTCATTGAGTGGCCTCTGTTTTCATCTCAAACTTCAGATCTGCTTGGAAATCCATCAAGCAATCTCTCTCTGCTTCTCTGCTCAACCTTCTTTTCTAGATCTTACTAATCAGTCAATTAACCATGCACTACTCTTGCATTCAAACTTATCCTCCCTTAGATACAATGACAATAACCATAGTAGGTTATATTATACCTCTTCATCTAGGTCAGATAAATCTTTTGCCGCTTAATCAAGATCATAGATCATAGATTAGGTCAGATCCAATGGATCTTTCCATCATTACATTTAATTTAATTCTCTAATATAGTCATTAGTTAAACATTGAATCCATGCTAATAATGGTTTCCTATGCATTAAATGAGTGTGGAACAATCTTAATTAACAATGCATATCCCAATAAAATCAACTATGTCAGCCATAGATCTCAAATCTCATCAATTAACAAAATACTATTGCTCGGCTTTCTCTGCCTCCCTCGACATTTCACTGGCGCTCAACATCATCTTTGATTTTCTCAGCATCACCTTTGTCTTTTCTTGGCATCGACTTTTCTTTGATTGGCATCGACCTTCCAGTGAACTGTTAGTGATAGATAATGTATCACCTTGCCAAAGTGCCAAATGATCAAGTACCCTGGTGTATACTCATAACTCAACCATTTCTTTTGTCTTCTTGTTATCCCATTCTTTTAAAATCTTCATCAATCAATAGATAAGGTACTCAAACATACAAAAATAGTCTCACCAGTTAAGGTTTGACATTAATGACAAAATAACAATTGTCTACATTGTAGCAATCTTTCCAACAATCTCCCTCTTTGGCATTGACAGAAACACTAAACTGTAAAACAATAATTTCCAACCAATAGTTACCATACAATCCAAAAAGTGCCTATGTTCTTGATATGAAAAAATCTTCATTAATGTCTTTAGCTTCATTCTGACTCCCTCTATGTCTATAATAGAATTGAAATGTTTTTTGTTACTATTCAGCTCCCTCTTTCAGTAATATCTCCCTCATATATGTTTTAGTAATAAAATGTTTTAGCAATAATCTCCCTCTTTGACAACAATGCCAAAGATGTTGACATCTTCATTATGCAGATTCTTCTGTTCTAATATTTGTATCATGTTATTTCTGTCATCTTTGTTTATGACTGATCTTCTTTTCTATTCTTGTCTTCCACTTCACAGTTTTTAGGTAACATCCTAAAAATGTGACTTACTGTGCATCAATGTTTCAAGTGTTCTGATTAAAACATTTGATGCAACAATACCGTTCCAAACTAGTTAGCCTCTGCTAGGGAAATCACCTCCAATTTACCTCTTAGATACTTATGATCATCCTTGGGTATTGCTTTTGTAAATATATCTGCCAACTATTCCTTAGTGTTCACATATTATAGTCTCACTTCCTTCTTCTGAACTAGCTCCCTCAAGTAATGATACTTGATAGCTATATGTTTTTTCTTAGAGTGCATTATAGGATTTTTAGAAATATTAATGGCACTCGTGTTATCAAAATATATGACAACTGGTTCTATGATCTCCTCCTTCATACCTTTCAGTAATATCTTCAACCACACAATGTTTGAACAATTAACTGCTGCTACCACATACTCGGCTTCAGCTGTAGATTGTGAGGTGCAATTCTATTTCTTTCTTGTCTAGGAAACTAATCTTTTCCCCAAAAGAAATGCTCCTCCAGTGGTGCTTTTTCTATCATCAACATTACCAGCCCAGTCAGAATTAGTATAGACTCTAAGTTCAAACTTGTCATTCCTTTTGTAATATAGGCCATAGTCTTCTATACCTTTCAAATATCTCAGAATTCTTTTCATTGCCATTATATGTGTCTCTTTTGGATTAGCAGAAAATCTAGTAGTAATTCCAACTGCTAATGCAATATCAGGTCTACTGTGTATAACATATTGCAGCTTACCAATCATTTATATGTACAGTGTTTGATTTACCTCTTTTGTATCATCATTCTTTGTCAACTTCTATCCAGTAGCCATGGGTGTACTCACTAGTTTTGAATTTTCCATACCAAAAGTTTTCAGTATCTCCTTGACATATTTTGATTGAGTAATATAGATACCATTCTTCATTTGATGTATTTGTAAACCAACAAAGAATTTTATCTCACCAAACATAGACATTTCAAATTCAGTTTGCATCTCTTTTGAAAATGCTTTACATATCATATCTTGTCCACTGAATATGATATCATCAAAAAAAAATTTAGCCAATAAAATTCCTTTACCTTGCTCTGTTTGCAAATACAAATTGTTGTTGTCATTTGTTCTTGCAAATCCAATCTTCATCAGATAATTGTGCAATCTTTCATACCATGCTCTGGGTGCTTGTTTCAGTCCATATAATTCCTTGTGCAGTCTGCAAACCATGTTCCTCTTGCTTGGGTCAACAAATCCATTAGCTTGTTCAATATATACTTCTTCTTCTAATATCCCATAGAAATGCTAACTTCACATCCATTTGATAGACTTTAAATCCTTTGTAGGCTGCATATGAAAGTAGAGTTCTTACACCCTCCAATCTTGCAACTAGGGCGAATGTCTCTCCATAGTCAATTCCTTCCTCTTGTGCATATCCTTTGCATACCAGTCTTTCTTTATTCCTTGTCACCTCTCCATGTTCATTCAGCTTGTTTCTAAATACCCACTTTCTACAAATTACATTTTTGTTTTCAGGTCTTGGTACTAGTGTCCATGTCTTGTTCTTTTCAATCTGGTCTATCTCTTCATTCATGGCTTGAATCCAGTCTTCATTTTCCAAAGCATCGTTTACTGTCTTAGGCTCAAAATCACATAGAAAACACGTGTCTTCTCTTAATTTGCCTCTTGTCATAACTACATAATCCTTTGCTCCTATGATTTGATCAGGTTTATAGTTCCTTCTTATGTATTGTGCCAAAGTAGGCTCTTTCTCAGCTTTAATTTGATCATTCAAGTTTAGTTCAGGGTGAAACTATGACTCAGCATCTCCATTAGATAGCTTAGCAGTCACCTCCTTTTGCCCAGAAATTTCATTCTTTATCTCAGCAGGTGTAGACTGTTGCTCGACAACTTCATTTCTAGTTTCATTAGAATCCTCCTCTTCAGGATAAGTGAATGATCTGTAACTTTCAAGCTTAATCATGCTTTCAGCTTCATTTCTTTCTGCATATTCATCAATTCTAACATTTTCACTTTCCACAATTTTATTAGTGTTAGAATTCAAACATTTTTATGCCTTACTCTTAGTAGAATATCCAAGAAATATTCCTTCTTCTCCTTTAGCATTGAGTTTACCATTTCTATTATCCTTTAGTATAAAACATCTACTCCCAAAGACTTTAAAATTACTTACAGTAGGTGCATGTCCATACCATAGCTCATAAGGTGTAGTATTTGTACCTTTCTTGACTTGTACTATGTTCAAGGTATAAACAGCTGTACTTACAGCTTCTCTCCAATATTTCTGTGCAACATTTTTCTCCATCATTAATGTTTTGGCACAATCCATGATAGATCAATTTCTTCTTTCAACTATAGCATTATGTGGTGGTTTCCTAGGTGCTGACATCTGTCTTTTTATCCCTCGGTCATTGTAGAACCTGTTAAACTCATTAGAAATGAACTCACCTCCTCTGTCAGATCTCAGACATTTCAGACTCTTACCTATTTCCTTTTCAAAATTTTCTAAGTACCACTTAAATAACTGAAATGCATCATATTTTTCTTTGAGAAATGTTACAGTCATCATCCTAGAGTAGTCATCTACAAATAGAATAAAATGTGTGTCTCCATAGTAACTTTTCTCACCAATAGGTCCACATAGGTTAGTATGAACCAATTCCAAAATATTCTCAGAAGTATGAGTTTTTCTCTTAAAACTAGATTTAGTCATTTGGCCAATTGACATTGCTTACACATTGCATTCTTAGGTTTCTTTAACTTAGGCAGCCCTCTAACCTTTTTCAATTTACTTATGCTTACCAAGTTATCAAAGTTAACATGACATAGCCTCTTATGCCATAA
>MU226743.1:1476484-1540575 GCA_018584345.1 Thuja plicata | reverse complement strand
CAAAGGGGGAGATTGATGACATTATTTTGCCATTAGTATACTCAGAGGAAAAACATAGTCAGAAAGCATTACCGGCAGACAGCAGGCATCACCGGCGAACCATAAGCAGTACCGATGAAATTCAAGCATACCTGACAGCACAAAGAATTTTTGGGAAAAATGCTAAGTATAAATGTGACAAGCTTCACCGACGAACACAAGCATTATCAGCGA
Organism: Thuja plicata; assembly: GCA_018584345.1. NCBI lineage: Eukaryota > Viridiplantae > Streptophyta > Pinopsida > Cupressales > Cupressaceae > Thuja > Thuja plicata. The sequence continues at coordinate 1,540,362 of MU226743.1, read as the reverse complement.
ACACAAGCATTACTAGAAACACAGTTTCCAAAATCAACCCGACAGGAACAGACAAGCATACTCGATGACATGTTCAAGAAGGAACACCGACGATCAAGAAAACTGACCATCAGACCAGACAGACAGATCAAGAACCCGCAATTTATGGATCTGAGTTTTACACGTCGATTAAAGCAATGTAAATCAATTTATAGAGTTTTATTTTTGTTTTAAATCATATTATATGGTCATGCATGCTTTATGTAAATGATTTAAAGCATCCTAATGGATAGAAAGCATATCTAACTACAGATCAAGATCAAGTTGTATATCTTGAATCTAGAGTTAACCTGTAAATGCATGAATCAAGAATTGAGCCTAGATTAGTATAAATAGATGTTCATATCATTTGTAAGTACATGAATTCCTACTAATTGATAGCCATGAAGAGAATCTAAGAAGCAGAAGGCAGAATTCATGCAAAGAGTAGAAACATAATACATTAGTTAAACAAGAACACACAGAGGCTACTGACAAGCAGATAAAGGTAATACTCAATCATGGAAGGATGATTAACAGTATTTTTGGAGCTTCATAGGATTTGTTTTATCACCAATTGAAGATTTCATTTATCATCAGATCAAATACTTATGTAGTTACATTCTAACAAGTGCATCACATCTAAAATCCTTTTGTAGAAGGTGGACTTAACCATCCTTTGTAATTCTCTTAACAAAGTGCACACTTAACAGTGTTGCTAAAGCTTCAAATGAAGTAGATCTTAACAGGTCTCCACTGTAATACTCCTAACAGGGTAGGTCATCAGAAGTGACCAAATTGTAAGCCTTAACCGGCTCTTCTTATCTGCAGATAGTGAAGTTTGTGGGTAACAATCCCCACCGCAGTTTTTACTTCCTTAATAGGAGTTTTCTGCAATACCATATCTTGTGTTATGTGTTATCAAATTTCATGTATGTTTCTTTTACTGTTACACATCAAATGGAATGATATGATTTCATATACATAAAGAAAGATGAACAGATAGATAAGTTATTTTTACAAACTGATGACTAAGGGTTAATGGGCTAACCAAGAAAAGTTTTTGAGGTACTGATTCACCCCTCCCCTCTCAGTACATCATCTCAATATAATTCCATCACATCTGATGCATTTTCTATGCTTAATTTGTTGAGGGGGCATATAGTCCACCTGCTGTCACTGGGGCAAGCTATGGTAGGATCAAATTTGAAAATACTTTGACACAACGTGATGAATCACATTGTATCAAAGAGGGGCAAAAGTAGATACCCTAAAATGGACATACTTGTGACCTTACATTAAAAACACCAATTTTCATCTATTCATTTTTTTTATAATCATTAATTAATCATATGTTTTCTTCTAAATTCATTCCCCAAATCATCTAATCAAATCCCCAAAATTAATTAAGTAATTAATTTTATTTAATTAATTAATCTTAATTCATTAATTTCCATTAATTAATTAATTAAAGTCAATTTCCTAAAGTTTAAATTTAAATATTTAAACCTATTAATTAATTCTTCCAATTAAATTAATTTCAATTAAATTAGTTTAATTTCATTCAATAATGCAATTCTAAATAAAAAAGAATTCAATTATCTCAAATGTTGAAAATTTTAATTACAAAAATGAATTAAATATTCAATTATGTTCAAAGAGATAACTCCTAATCAGATCACACAGGTTTCTCCACCCACCTCTTCAGTTCACATGGGTTTCTCCACCCACCTCTTCAGTTCTAAAGGTAACTCAAAATTAGCTCTTCAGTTAACCAAACTCTATCTCCTCTCTCTCAGTTGAAGAGGTGAAGTTTACTGATGGCTTCTCCAGTTCCCTTTGATTTAAACTGTTCATATTCCTATCTCTAGGATTGATCTCAACTGTTCATCTCATTCTCAATTCCTATATAACAAACCCTTCATAGCCATTTGAAGGATCTAGGATTTCAAGCTCACGTGTGCCATCACTCTGTCAAATTAGTTCAAGCATCAAGCCATCTTGCGATCAAAGCAATTCAATATCATCTTTTTGATGCTCCCAAGTCATAGATGCTGTCCACACCAATAATAGAAGCTTCAAGTAATTGGGTTTGCATTCATTTGTTTTCCTTTTATTTGCTTGTACATTTTATTGATTCGTAGTTTCATTATTAGTAGTTATTTCTATCGATTTCCCCCATTGCAAATCAGTGCTACTAACCCCACTCATTAATTTGAGAGGAATAGATTTTGATCCATGCGTACAGTACTAGAGGACAAAAATACATGTAGGATACCTTGGTTTATCCTATTTAAATAAATACAACCAAGGAAAGATTAAATATTCTACACCCCCCTTAATCTTTACTTAGGGAGTTTACATCAATGAGTACCAAACCCAAATTTTTACAATGAAATCAAACTTTCTCTAGGCTTCATCAAAATATCAACAACTTGATCTTCTCCCCTGCAATAGATAAGTGACACTTTCTTGTTTTCAACTTCTTGTCTAATGAAGTGATGTTGTAAAGCAATATGATTTGTTCTTACATGAAAAATATGATTCTTTTCCAAGGAAATGGCACTTTGGTTGTCACAATACAAAGGTGTAGGTTCTTGTTGAGGTAGACCCAAATCTTCAAGTATTCTTTTCATCCATAAAGCTTCTTTAGAGGCATTAGTACATCCTTTATATATTCAACTTCAGTAGAACATAGAGAAATAAAATGTTCCTTTTTTACTTTTCCAAGACATGACACCTGAACCAACAAAAAAACAATATCCATAAGAAGATTTCCCATCATTGGGATCTCCTCCTAGATCTGAATCAGTAAATTTTTTTAAAGTAAAATCATAATTTGTATAATAAAATAAACCAACATCAATAGTGCCTTTAATATATCTTAAAATAATTTTTGTAACTTTGAAATGGGTTTTTTGAGGTTTAGACATAAATCTAGAAACTAAACCTACACTATAAGCAATATAAGTTCTAGTAAGAGTTAGATAATTTAAACTACCAACTAGTTGTCTATACAATGTAGCATCAACTAAAGGAGTTTTCATATCAAGCATTAACTTAGTTCCCAATTCACATGGAATGGAAACATGAACAACAACATTCATCTTAAATTTTTCTAAAACATCATGAGAATGTATTTACTTTGAGATATAAAAATACCCTTAGGGGTTTTCCAAATTTGCATTCCTAAGAAATAATGTAAAATCTCTAGACCAGTCATTTTAATTTTTTGATTAAGTTGAAACTTAATATCAAAAATTAAAGAATTTGAATTTGAAGTGAGAATCAAATCATCTACATATAAAATGATAATAACAATGTCATCTTCAGTATGTTTAATTTATAGATTAGGATCATTTTTACTTCTAATGAAACCTTGAGAGATAAAGAAATCATTTATTTTGGAATAACATTCTCTAGGTGTTTTTTTAAACCGTAGATAGATTTATTTAATTTGAAAACTAAATGTTCATTACCTTCTTTAATAAAACCAGGAGGTTGAGCCATATAAGTTTCCTCATGTATGTCACCATTTAGAAAAGAACTTTTAACATCCATTTGGTGAATAGGTCAATTTATTTGAGAAGCTAAAGCAAGAACAAGTTTAATAGTAGACATTTTAGCAACATGAGAAAATGTCTCATTATAATCTAAACTTTCAATTTGAGAAACACCTCTTGCAACTAGTTTAGATTTAAAGTTACTAATTTCATTATTGACATTTAATTCTGTTTTGTATAACCATTTTCATGAAACCAAATTCTTACCATGACGTAAACTAACTAAATCCCAAGTGTTATAAGAAATCAAAGTATCATATTCTTCTTTCATAGCTTTTTGCCAATGAGGTTGTATGTTAGCTTGTTCAAATGATTTAGGATAATTAGTATGTATAATAGAAGACATAAAAGCATAATTGCAATAATTAAATCTCCTAGGTTTAAGTCCACCCAATCTAGTTGTGTAATCATCACTTTCAAAAAAATAAATTTTAAACCAATTAGGGCGTCTCTTAGAAGTAATAGACTCATCATTAGAAGAAGAATCATAAGGAGTAGAGTTAGTATTATCATCATCACTATCACTAGAAGGAATATAAATAGATTCATTCGTAGTAGGGTTTAGAGAAGGAGGTTTGTCCTCCACAACCACAAATTTACTTCCACTAAATTCATCATCTTGCACTTTAGAGTAATCATGAACTCCATTTTCTACAATACAAACATCTCTTGCAACTTGAACTTTGTTAGTAGAAGGATTTAATATAAGAAGAGGATTTAATATCTAATTTATGCCTCTTTTGTTTAGGAATATGAACATAAGCAATTGAACCAAAAATTTCTTAATTTTTTTCAATTTGGGCTTCTTAGCAGACCAAGCTTCTTCAGGAGTTTTATCTTTTAAAACTTTCGTAGGAGTCCTATTAATGAGATATGTAACACAAGCCATAGCTTTAGCCCAAAACTTATAATCCATTTTTTTAGAATGCAACAAACATATAGCCATTCAACAATAGTTCTATGCTTACTTTCCACTGCACTATTTTGTTGTGGTGTATAAGGAATGGTAAGCTCATGTTTTATACCAAAAGATTTCAAGTATTAATGAAAAATATTATTAACATATTCCTTTCCATTGTCAGTTCTATTGGCTTACCTTCAACACCCAAATTTTAAAATTATAAAACTGATCGCTCCCCCCCAAAAAAGATTTTCAATTGTCCCATATCTTGTAACGATTTTTGCTAACAATTCCTTTGTAAAGTTGATATTTTGTTAAAAAAACAACATAAATCAAAAGAAGATTTTGAACTTGAACCTTGAACCTCAAGTTCAAAGTTCAAAGTTCAAGATTCAAAATGCAAGGGTCCGGAGGTACAGATTTAAATGCAATTTCAAAAGGTGCAATATGCATTATCAAACTTGAACCTTGAACCGCAAGTTCAAAGTTAAAGATTCAAAGTTCAAGTTCAAATTTGTAGGTGCAATATGCATTTTCAAACTTGAACCTTGAACCACAAGTTCAAATTTCAAGGTTCAATATTCAAAAGGCAAAGTTCATAGCAAGAGCAAAAAAATGGGAAGTTTTACTAACTGTCTGACAAGGATTGCATTCAAATGGTGGTAGTGCATAATGTGATAAAGGAATTTATAATAAAATCATGTCACATTGTATAAATGATGGAAGAAACAAATGAATGTATTGAACATATAAATTTGGAGTGAGAAGCTTGATGCAGTTGTAACCTGCAAAAATGAATTTTTTGAATTTTCTCACAAAAATACTATCATGTTACGAGGAGCATAACTTTCAAATCCACCGTTCGATTTGGCTGATTTTTGGATACATTTTAGGAAACATAATTATATAAATATTCACCAAAGAGATTTCCAAAATTGTACTTGGTTTGAAAGATAAAAATAACAAAATAAAGGTCTATAAAATTATATGTATTTCTAGATTTTCTGATGACATGAAATCCTGTCTCGGTACGAGCCCTGTAACTCCCAAGTCAACTGTTGGAATTTTCTCAATGTGGGATATGTTGTTAATAGCCAAGTAAAGAATCTTTCCACCAGAGTGATTGAGAAAATATTGCATGGTCCAAAAGTTATAAAAGACTGTGTACAAGTCTATATAGAATTCTAGCAAGTATCTAATTTGCAGAAGAATTTCTTCCAAGAACCAAAGACAAAGGAAGTTAATAAATATCATCAAAAGGAAGTGGATTGGGCCAAGATGAAATGTTTTGAAGCTAATATAAATAAGGTAAAATGTAGTAACATCCAATAAAGATGGTCACATAGGTGTAGTGATTATAAAATACACCATATCAAGGATCAACACCAAAGTCATAACAGATAAAATTAGAAAGTTAAAATTATATGCAACCTGTCCAAAAGGGATATATGAAATTTTATTTTTAAACATATCTACTTGTGTCCATGTAATGAGAAGGACTAAAATAAAGGACGTAAAGAAAGAGCTTTCAGAAATAAAGGGAGGTGGTTGAAAGAATCAGTTATTAAAACTGATAAAAGTCATCCGAAAGAGAGGAAGTTAAAATTGCAACTAAAAACTAGAAGGAGGGTTCTTCTTTTCCAGGAAGTCAGTTGGTTACTGTGGGAAGTTGAATGTAAAAGAGAAATATGGAGGAGATTATTTATTTTTCTGCAAATTTGATTATAATTACATGGACAGAGAAATCTTGTGGTTTTTCTTGTTATGTGTTCAGAATGAAAATAAATTTATATTTATTAGATCTTGTGGTCTGAATGTATACTTCTTGGATTGATACTGATCATGTGGTCACTTCTTACATATTTTAGATCCAGTTCTATGTTGTCATTTATAGTTTGCAGAATAAAGTAATGTTTTTCTTTATTTTCTCAGTGATGTAAGGGACTGAATAGATAGTCTTGTGGCTGTTTGTTTACTGTTACCTCTATTTGACTCAGAAAATCCATGTGATCGCATTCATTCCATAGTGATGGGTGAATGTCAGAAAGCCTTTGTGTCTTTAGGTTAAAGACATAATCTGTTATATTATTCTATGTAAATTAGAAGAAGGGAGTTGTACCTTCATATCAACATTCATAGAGCACTTGACATAATAATTGCAAGTGACTCAACTGTTGGTTGTAGAGCTTGTCTTACAATTTGGGCATTTAGGAGTTATTTGTGAAGGTATTTTGAAGAAGACAAATCTTCTCACTAACAGATTTTTGGTGACTCTGCTGGGGACTCTGAAATAAAAGATCAATGCTTTATTTCCTTATTTTTATTAAATTATCTTTGCGTGCAGGAGATTGGTGACTCTGTGAAATGACCATGCTGATTAGAAGGGTTATAAGAAAGAAAAGACCAAAACCTACTATTCTTGAAATTATTCAAATGAATGACAATGTGCTGCAAGATTTCTAGAAGCACTACAAAGAAAGCATCTCTCATGCTATAAAGACTAACCTCACCATTGAAGATGACCATACATCTACCCTTCTATGGAGAAGTCTGTGTTTTAGATTTCACAAGCTGAAATATTTACAAGAATACAAAAAAGAATGCAACAACTTGAAGAAGAACTAGAGGTTGATGATGAAGAAGCCACAGTAATTTCATCTAATTACATTTCTTGTAATTTTTTAGTTTTAAGTGAGCAAGAAATACAAAAAGAAGCATCTCGGCCCCATGAGGATCAAGCATTGATAGGAAGGAATGGTGTAAGTGAGGAAATGTTTTCTAATCACATTCTTTTTCCTAAGTTAAAAAGTGATGAAAGTTATTCTTTCTCTAGCAAATTTAAAAATAAATATTTTCAGCCTTGTGTAAAATTAAAATATGATTTCATTTTACGTGAGATAAGAATGAATATGGTTCTTCAAATCAAACTATTATGGAATCAATTTACTTTGAAGATGACACCACATCTTCCCAAGTCTGTTTACATGAAAGTCCTTGTGCCGAGAATGAGACTAATGTGTGTCTGGTTGAAAGATTTTTGGATTCTACAAAGTTAGTAGGAAAAGGAAAGTATGAGATATATCCAGAGCTTGTTGATGGTGAGATTGTTAAATTATTGCAGCCTCAAGAGTTGATGGTTGGTTGGGACAATGGTGTTCTTTGTGAGGAAGAAATTGCACATGGGTTCTTATCAACTATTAAACAAGGTAAATCCCTTGCACAAAGAAATTTGGGTATCAATCCATCTCATATCTCTATTTTGAATGAAGAATTTTCAGATTTAGTTTCAACAAAGGATGACCAAGTTATCTTTATTCTATGGATGTTTTGAATGATGAAAATTCTTTTTAAAATGGTGATCTCAAAAATGTTGATTATGACAGCGATGTAGTCTTTTCTATGGGAATGTTTGAGCATTATTTTCTTCAGTTGGAAGTGGAAATTTTCTGTTTCGAAGACCCTAAAGGTCATCTTAAAGATGAAATTTTTTAGATCAACATGCTACCAGAGTTTCAAACTTTTGGTTTCTATGAAACAATGAATAAAGATGGTTATCTATACTTGGAAGTTTGTAACCAGCCCATTGTAGAATCTTTTCATTTTTAAAATGGAGCTTGTGTTGACAATAAGATAAAATCACGTTTTGATGAAGATTCTTCTAATTCTCAAAATCTGGTTAAAGAAGTGAGTTTAGAAGTAAAGCGAGATGATTTTTCAGCTAATAAAGTGCCACAGTCCCAAGAATCATTGGTTGAGTCAGATAGCTTATATATTTGTGAAGAAGAGGTCATAGAGCGGTTCTTTCAACCCATTAAAAGAGAAGATGCTTCCACAAAAGGCCCAGGTATTAACTTAATTTATGCAGAAAATATTATGCCAGTTGAAGAGTTTTCTTTTCATTTGCTCAAATTTGATGCTGCCAATTTAACTTTTAAAATGAGGCTGAGAAATACAATGGTGTATCTAAAAATTTGAATCGGAAAATGAGTACTGTGCATTAAAAATTTAATGATGATTTTACCTGTGATAGAAATAAAGAGGTTATATTTCTTAGGAGTGATCCTATGTTATATGAAATGTCTCTTTATTCTCAGATTAGTCAAAATGCTGAAAATTGTATGAGGTATAATGGTCTTAACAACAACAGTTGTGAAAATTTTGCAACCTTTTTTCATGAAAATTATGAGCATTGTTGTTTTCAACAAGGGATAAAAAATTATTCAAGAAGAAATATGCAAGAGGTTTCAGAGGAATCAAAAGTTTATGAAGAGAGATGGCTCTTTGGGCATGATTATGTATTCACCAATTTTTAGCACATAATAAGCTTGAGTATTAGCATTGAGGATGTTGTCAACATACAATGGTTGTGTGCCATGCCATAGGGACACAACTTATTAGCAAGAAAAGGTTCATACTTTTCTCAGCCAGTAAATGGCTTTGTGTAAGTATTCTTTTCCTCTAATCATCTTTGTAGGAGCTTCCTGCCAATGTGTATATTTGTAAAAAAACTTTCAGTTCTGCAAGTTTTGTTATGTGTAGCTTAGCCGGCCTTGGTTTCAGCTTTGATTGCTGGTCTAGTTTGGTTAGTTCTTTGCTGCTCTTTAGTTTTAGCTTGCTTGTAGTTTTGGTGTGTTGTCCTCTCTGCAAGAAGCTCACTATCCTCTATGATATAATGACTCTTCTCCCAATGGTTAGACACTGGCCTCATACCAAAGATTACTGGATTCTTCATGTCCCTCACGGTCCACATCCCTATTCAGATCCAGTTGTTGGCTTACCTTCAATACCCAAATTTTAAAATTATAGAACTGATCCCCCCCGCCAAAAAAAAAAAAAATTCTAAATTGTCCCATATCTTGTAACGATTTTTGCTAACAATTCCTTTGTAAAGTTGATATTTTGTGAAAAAAATAGCATTGCAAAAGGAGATGTTGAACTTGAACCTTGAACCTCTAGTTCAAAGTTCAAAGTTCAAGATTCAAAATGCAAGGGTCCAGAGGTACAAATTTAAATGCAATTTCAAAAGGTGCAATATGCATTGTCAAACTTGAACCTTGAACCACAAGTTCAAAGTAAAAGAGTCAAAGTGCAAGTTCAAATTTGTAGGTGCAATATGCATTGTCAAACTTGAACCTTGAACCGCAAGTTCAAAGTTCAAGGTTCAATATTCAAAAGGCAAAGTTCACAGCAAGAGAAGAAAAATGGGAAGTTTTATAACTGTTTGACAAGGATTGCATTCAAATGGTGGTAGTGCATAATGTGATAAAGGAATTTATAATAAAATCATGTCACATTGTATAAATGATGGAATAAACAAATGAATGTATTGAACAGATAAATTTGGAGTGAGTAGCTTGCTGCAGTTGTAGCCTGCAAAAATGAATTTTCTGACAAACAAACAGTCATATTACGGGGAGCATAAATTTTAAATCCATTGTTAGATATGGTTTAGTTTTGGATATGTTTTAGGAAACCTAATTATATAAATATTCATTGGAGGGATTTCCAAAATTGTACCTTGTTTGAAAGATACAAATAACAAAATAAAGGTCTATAAAACTAGACGTATTTCCAGATTTTTTGATGACAAAAATTTTAGTCTCGATATGGGCCCTGTAACTTACAATGCAACCATTGGATTTTTCTCAATTTGGGATATATTGTTAATAGTCTAGTTAAAAATACTTCCACCAGAGCGATTGAGAAAATATTACATGATACAAAAGTTATAAAGGAATGTGTACGGGTCTATATAGAAATCCAACAAGTATCTAATTTGCAGAAGAATTTCTTCCAAGAACCAAAGACAAAGGAAGTTGATAAATATCATCAAAAGGAAGTGGATTTGGATAAGATTAAATATTTTGAATCCAATATAAATAAGGTAAAATGCAGTAACAGCCAATAAAGATGGTCACATAGGTGTAGTGATTATAAAATACACCATATCAAGAATCAACATCGAAGTCATAACAAATAAAATTAGAAGATTAAAATTATATGCCACCTATCCAAAAGATATATGTCAAATTTTATTTTTAAACATATCTACTTGTGTCCATGTAATGAGAAGGACTAAAATAAAGGATGTAAAGAAAGAGCCTTCCAAAAAAAGGGGAGGTGGTTGAAAGAATCAATTATTAAAACTAATAAAAGTCATCCAAAAGAGAGGAAGTTAAATATGCAATTGAAAACCAGAAGGAGGCTTCTTCTTTTCCAGGAAGTCAGTTGGCTACTGTGGGAAGTTGAATGCTTTTTCTGCATTGAATGTAATAGAGAAATATGGAGGAGATTGTTTATTTTTTTGCAAATTTGATTATAATTACAGGGACAAAGAAATCTTGTGGTTTTTCTTGTTATGTATTCAGAATGAAAAGAAATTTATATTTATCAGATCTTGTGATCTGAATATATACTTCTTGGATTGATACTGATCATGTGGTCACTTCTTTCATATTTTGGATGCAGTTCTGTGTTGTCATTTATAGTTTGCAGAGTAAAGTAATGTTTTTCTTTATTTTCTCTGTGATGTAAGAGACTGAATAGATATTCTTGTGGTTGTTTGTTTACTGTTACCTTTGTTTGAGTCAGAAAATCCATGTGAGTGCATTCATTCCATAGTGATGGGTGAATGTCAGAAAGCCTTTGTGTCTTCAGGTTAAAGACATAATCTGTTATATTATTCTTTGTAAATCAGAAGAAGGGAGCTGTACCTTCATATCAACATTCAGAGAGCACTTGAAATAATAATTGTAAGTGACTCAATTGTTGGTTGCAAAGCTTGTCTTTCAATTTGGGCATTTAGGAGTTATTTGTGAAGGTATTTTGAAGAAGACAAATCTGTTTACTAACAAATTCTAAGAATTTTGATCTTAAAACTCGATTGTCTTTCAACAAACATATGAAATTCAACAAATATATCAAGAACTTGATCTTTTCTATGCAAGAAATAGATCCAAGTTCTTCTAGAAAAATCATCAACAAAAGAAAGTGCATACCTTGAGCCTTGGATGGAGTTATTCTCCATGGGTCCCAAAAGGTCACTATGAATGAGGTGCAACTTATGATGTGCTCTCCAAGATTTACCATGTGTAAATGATTCCCTATGCATCTTACCACTCATGCAACCAATGCATCTAATTTTGGAAGGAATAATATTAGGCAATCCATCAACCATATTTTCTTTTTGCATCAAAGAGATATAATCATAATTCAAATGGCCAAGCCTTTCATTCCATACATTAAAATCAATATTAGCATGCAATGAGTACTTTGAAGTGGCAAACTCATAAAATTTAAATAAGTTATCATGATCCATTTTGGCATTAGCAACAACTTTGTTAGATTTAGGATCAATAACATAGCACATGTACTTATGAAATTCAACCTTATAATCTTGACATAATTAAGGAATTGAAAGAAGACTGGAATTCATTTCAGGAACATAAAGAACATCATGCAATTTTCCATTAGGAAGAGTAACATCACCAAAGCCTTCAACTTTGCAACTATGATTATTAGCTAATTGAATGGGAATATTTGAAGTATTGGGACGCAGAGAATCAAAAAATTCTCTATGAGATGTAACATGTTGAGATGCACCACTATGAATAATCCACTCTAAAGGGTTAGAAACATTATTACTACCTGTAAATCCTTGATGAGATTGATTACCATTATTCTTCTTATAATGAGACTTTTGATTATTTTGATTCATAGGATTCTTATCATTTTACTTTTTAAAACAATTATTAGTCAAATGATAATCTTTTCCACAATAGGTGCAATGGGGTTTTTTATTAGGAGTATTCTTTTGATTATGATGATTATTATTATTCTTATGATAGGGCCTATATTTAAATTTGTTATTTGAATGATGATTATTATTTGATCTAAACTGATTTTGATTTTTTTAAGACGTAAATGCATGTTCATTAGATTTAAGAGTACTAAATTAAATCAAATTCGCTTCCACTTGACGCAATCAAATTTGAAAAATAATATAAGTTAATTGAGTAGCTAAACTAGGAATAGCAATTTGAGAATACACATTAGTAATAAATTGCTGAAATTGCCTAGGAAGACATTTCTTTAAAATAATATGAATTAAACAGATATCAGATAAAGTAACTCCTAACCATGCAACTAACTTTTACAGAATCAAATTTGAAAAAGAAATCATCCATAGATTTAAAATCAGTATACATGAGATCCTCCAATTGATCTTCAAGTTGAATCTTTATGGATTCATTAGGACTATCATAGGTGCTTTTCAAAATATCTCATGCCACATATATTGTAGTACAATTAGAAATCAAAACATATAATTCCATAATCAATGAAATTCCAAATAGGCCAAGTACTTCCTCATTTTTAATATTCCAAGTGTCTATATCAGCTTGAGGAGCAATGGTAGATAGAACAAAAGTAGCATTAGTAGCAACATCTATCATATGTTTAAAATGAATAATGAACGAAATATGAATTTTCCAAGCATGATAGTTAGTATTGTTTACTTAATTTCATAAATAAGAGTAGTCATGACTGCACAATCGTGTAAGAATAATAGAGATAAACTTTAAGATTAAATAATAACAAATTAAAAATAATGATAAATTAATGCCAAATAATCTTAAAATAGAATTTAACACAATGTTAATAATGTTTTGAATTGTTGAAATAAACATTTAAAAAAAATTACTTTTTGTTAAACTTGAACTACAATTGAATTTTAAACTATAAAATAGAAATTAAAATTCTTATTGAAATGTTGTTTAAAAAATATATTAAAACTAGATAAACATTATTTAAACAACTATTTCAAAAAAAACTTGATTGAAACAAGTGATTTAAATTATTAATAAAAAATTTGATTAAACTAATTGAACAAAAGTATTGAAACTATTTAAAAAACAAATTTAATTAAACTATTAAAAAGAGAGGCAAACTTATTAAAAAAAATTCAAACTAAAAAATGTTTCAAACTATTTAAAAATAAGGATACCATATAACTGATGCAGCAACTTCCGGAGGTCATAACTTTTGGCTCGGATGTGGATTTTTGTTGAAATTTTATAGGCAGATGCGTGAGGAAGAGTTAATGGCAATTCCAATAGCTAGCTTTGTTGGTGGCCGATTCGACATCTTTTCAGGAGCTTGAAATTTCATCTTGACCTTCAAAAATAGCTTTTTCTATTTCTTTTCAGTTTTTTGAGTTTTGTTTTTTGTAATAAATCTGAAATCATGTTTCTAATTTCGTGGGTTAGTTGGCAATTCATCTTGCCTTAGTTGAGAGATTTTCTTGGGAAAAATCGAGATTAGTAGGATGAGTTTTAAAAGTTACCAAAAATGGAAAAATCTATTTTTTCCCAAAAATCTTCCAAATATGGTAATTTTCAAAATTGTATAAGTCAGAATTTTCTTTCATTGTAGAGGCAGAGTAGATTGGACGCAGTTAATGAAAATTTGGAATTTTTTTATTTTGGAATTGTGTTATTTTCTCTGAATTATAGTTTGTGAAGGATTTGGGCAGTGGGACTTGGCGTTGCCTCAAGCTGAGTTTGCTTACAACAGTTCTCTTAACAGATCAACTGGAAAATATCCTTTTCAGATTGTCTATGGTAAGAATCCGGAAGGTGTTTTGGACCTTGTACATACATCAATAACAATAGCCAATGAAAGGAATGGAAAAAAGCAGAGTTGGCAGTGTACAGTAACAATGCGCAGGTTGGGAGGACTTTAGACATTAGACTTGAGACTGCTAGAGGGAAACATTAGGGATATGGAGGGCAACATTAGGGAGGGAGCGTTAGGGATAGGGAGGGCAACGTAAGACATGAGAAAGAAGTTTTAATAGAGGTTGGGATAGACAAGAGATAGAAAAAAATGGTAAGGACTGACAGTGAAATACAAGAGCCTTAGGGCAGTTACCAAACGATGACAACAATGCAAGAGGTAGAGACTTGGAAGAATGAATCAAAATGCAGAAAGAGAGTTGTGGAATGAGGAACGAGGAGAGAAGAAAGTGAGTTGTAAATCCTCGAGATAATTTCAGCACTCCCTCCTTCCTCCAAGTTCTCTTATAATCATAAAAAATGCCCCTTGATGTGATAACTAATGGAGCATGAGGGAAGACCAAAGGAAATGTGTGAGAGAAGTTGAAAGGCCGCTCTTCCTTAATGACAATGAAAGTGAGTAAAATCAAGATATGGAACAAGGATAAGCTGCGAATCAACAACCAGTGAATTGACTCCTCTGCGGCAGAGGTAGAGGAGTTACTGCATTAACTATACCTATGTGAACAAAGATAGAGTTCATAAAAAAATAGAGATTTAATAACAGAGATATTATTAATAAAAAACAAAGATTTGAACAATGAGGTATAAAAAATCCTTATTAAGATAATCCTGCAAAATAAACACAATATAAACCTACAAATGAATTATGAAATACATATTAGTATAAACCTACAAAAAAACCTTGAGAGAAGAGAACAAAAAAAATAATGTAACCTTGTGTTTGCACAACTGAGGTTACATTTTTTTAATTTTTTATTAAAAGAACAGTAAACTCTCTGATAACGAGCCTTCCAAAGAGGGTTAATAACAAAAAGAGAGATATTCAGCAAATCCTGCAAACACAAATGAGTTAAGAAATGACTCAAGCTTCTCTTTCTTCAAAAAAGTCTCCAAAACAAGGTGTGCTCCACAAAATGGTAACTTTCAACAACTTTCACTCAAACAAGGAAACAATCAAGAGCAAAATGGTAACCTCAAGGTTTGATACCATGAAAGGAAAAAGTCAAGAGCAAAGAAATAAACAAGAATCCAAGAGAGCTAATTGTATAGAAGATTGTTACCATGAGAAATGCATAAACTTAGAGCATACACCAAAGAGCCAAGACAAAGAGACAAGAAGTTGTGAAAGGAGAAAAACAAAGAAAAACCCTTTGTGAATTATGAATGGGGCAAAGCCTAAGGATGTGTGTGTGTGTGTGAAAGAGAGAGAGAGAGAGAGAGAGAGAGAGAGAGAGAGAGCAATAACATCAAAAGTTAGAATGGAAGAGAGGAGCATCTCTCAAATAGAGATGAAGAGAGGAGTTACAAAGTAACTCACAAATCTATGAATGTCACCATTCATAATAGTTGTGTGCAAAGTGGCAACATCCTCTTAAGGATGATAAACTATAACTATTTTCCTTAATAAAGGAATTACAAAGAAATGACATGTCCCCCTGCTTGTATAGAAGACAAAAATACATGTAGGATACCTTGGTTTATCCTATTTAAATAAATACAACAAAGGAAAGGTTAAATATTCTAACATTTCCACATCGCTTTTATCAATTAAAATTTTATTTAACTTTTATATAACATTATAACTTAGTTATTTTTATTATTTCTTGTCTACCTTGCACATAGATACAACCACCATAAATGATGCTTTTGATATTGTTCCAAGGAATAGTGGTATGGTGAAAGTTACAATAATGATATTCTAATACATTAAAATCAAAATGCATTACTAATTCTTAATTAGTTATTAATTATGAAAATATTTATGTATGTACATTATGAAATGTTATATAAATAAGGAACTCTATTGTATAACAGAGTCACTTAAATAATAAATTTATTTTATGAGATAAATGAGATTTTAGTTTTATTGGGTAAAAACGATTTTGGTTTATGGTAAAATTAACTGATAAGAATTAAGTTTTCATACATGGATAGCTTGTAATGGTTTAAGGGATGAGGTTAAACTCTTGTTTTCAATTATTCTAGTTCAATAAATAGTTGGAAAAATTAAATCTAATAAAGTTGTACAATAGAAATCACTTATATACAATCTAAAATAAATATAGAATAATGAAAAGTAAGGAATATATATATATATATATATATATATATATATATATATATATATAGAAAAGAAATAGGTACATTATTTTGTTTACAAAAGCTTGAGACTTCCCTAATACAATAGAGAATCTCTCTTTCTTCACCCTTAACTATGGGTGGATATAAATAAACACATCAAAATCTATTTTATCTATTGCAAGAAATATTGCAAAAGATAAGCATGTGTGCTTAAATACATGGACAAAAATAGAAAATATCCAAGATAACATCCAATTTCTTTTTACAAAAATACTATCTTAATGTTATCTTTTAAAATTTTCCAACCGACTTTGAGGTGGATCTCATCCACACTATTAAACATAAGTAATATATAACTTATCTAACACTAGAATATATATCTAAAATCAAATCCTTGTGAATTGATGAGTTAAGAGGCTCTATAATGAATGGTTCATAAATTAGGCACAACCGTTGTTGAAGGTTTTGCAAATGGAATAGCAAGCTAAGTAGGCTTAATCTTAGAAAAAACTCCATAATTAAATTTGCTTGAGTTAGAATAGTATTGAAAAATATTAACTATAACATATCAATTCCTAAAATGACTCACCAATATCACACCTTTTTAATATAAATATATCATCCCACACCAATGTTTCCTTTACAATCAATTTAATTTACATCTCTATGTACATATAGAGATAAAACAAGAATCACTGCAATTGAAAATGGAATGTTGGGAGATGAGTGTCAGCTTTAAAACATAAAAGAAAGCTTCAAATCTATGACTGCAATTGAAAATGGAACGTTGAGAGATCGAGTGTCAGCTTTAAAAGATAAAAGAAAGCTTCAAATTAATCACAGATCTTTCAGACCCATATAATAAATGCATCTTTATTTTTAACCCATAACCCAGTCAATTATTTATACAAGTATAAAGATTATGTATCTTCTGAGAAGCTGAAAATAAAAATTGAACTACCATTCAAGGCCCACCTGTTACAAATTCACTTTTCTGATGACAGATCTTCTAAAAATCTGAGTTTTGTGAGATTGAAAATCTTGTATTCACAAATGAAGAGAAGTATCCACATCAGCATCCTTGACTGCAGATCTGATCCTAGGAGCCTCTTTTATGGAGGCTGAATTGATTGAATGCACTGCAACTTCAGTCTTGTGTTCATGGGAAATTCTATAGGATTTCACTGATAATCCTGCAAAGTCATATTCATCAGGAAAAAAACACAAGACATAGCATGCTTAAATGGGAAGAAGAAGTCTTAAAGAAATAGAAAAGGTGAGACCTGAAGGAGATGGTTGTCTTAATTCCCTGTATTTTTCAACTTGTCTGAATCTTTCCTGCAAGAGAGCAATGGAAGAGGAAGGACTCTTCCTCTGCCTTTTCTCATCACACCCACTTAACATTTCTTCCGCCATTCCCAATCACAGATTGACAATGGAGTTTGAAAGCACATAAATGAGAAAGTGGGCATCTCCGTTCAACCAGTATATGACAGAGTAGATGAGTCAATCGAAGTAGCATAGTTTTTGTTTTTTTAAGCAGAGAATATGTCCACTCTTATGAAGAAACAGAGAAGTAAGACAAAGTTCTGTTTGCCTTCAACGTCAAACATACAATCACAAGAAATATCTTTGAATCTTGTCCTTGTCTAGACTTTAAAAATTGAATTCTACACAATTCTTCTATTAAAATGAGTCTAGATATTATTTTGTTTGGACCCAAGATTGAATTTGTAGGTTTGACTTTTTGAATTCCTCGCCCCCTCTCCCCCCCTCTCCTATATATATAATATCATTGTGAATACAAAACTATGTATCTATTATAAGCATTAACAATATCCCTATTTTGACATAGACATATATGTAATTGTGAATACAAAACTATGTATCTATTATAAGCATTAACAATATCCCTATTTTGACATAGACATATATGTAATAATTTATCTATTATAAGCATTAACAATATCTCTATTTTGACATAGAAAACATTTGATTCAATAAATGTTTGACTTTTATTAGGGGCTAATTAAAGACTTTGCTTTCATAATACTCTACACTTGGATGATTACCTTTTCAATTATTATGTTTCTTTTAAACTAAATAGAAGCAAATTAATGAGAAACTTATATAATGACGAGATTATTACGACATCAAATGATTCATTAGTGAAATGGCATTACAGTTTATTTTTCACATTTTATATTATATTATAGTATGAATCAATTTTAACTTTTTATAATGGTTGTAATGTTTTAACTTTGACTCTTCGTACCTATCTTCCTTGCTCCTAATTATTACTTTGTTAACTATTTTTTTTGTTATCACACAAAATCCTATTTCATTTTTCTAACTTTCCTTTCCTTAATTCTTTGTTGCACAATATTTTTTAAATTCAATGAGATAATTTTTATATTTTATAAATAATAATTAATGAGAATTCTTATCTCTTATAATGAGAAACGTTACAACTATCAATAAATCATCACCTAATTTATTATATATATATAAGTCTAAATAGAAACAATGCAACCTAATGATATGAGATACCTACTGAAGCCCATAAAACTTATTGAAACGAAACCTACGCCTTCCCAACTAAGAACCGATATGAGATGTCCAAAAACCACTCTTTTTGAATCAAAAGAAAGAAACAATCATTAAGTATATTCTTTGTAATATATGGCATGTCATAAGGCCCTTGGTCTTGGAGTGAAGTTGAATAGTTAAAACTAAGTCTATCAAGATTCAAGTCTTGTCACATAGAAGGCGTCCTCTAAGAGATCCTTGGCTCCTAGTAAAAAAATACATCAGTTTAGACTACCAATAGCTTGGAAAAAGGCCAACTCTTGTGAAGAGAAAAACTCTCTAATGATATAAGAGATCCTTGGTTCTCAATTGAAAGTTAAATTCTCTCATATTTGCGCTCCTAATAAAGACAAATTATAAAAAAATATGAAATCTTGTTGAATGCAAGGCTCTATAACACTATAAAAGATCCTTAACTCCTCACGACAAAAATAAATAAATAGATCATATTAGATTTATATTTCTAATAACACAAATTACAAGATAAATTTAAATTATTATAGAAACCAATCAATTTTTTTATCTTTATTTTTCTGGGCTCTAATATGAAAATATATTGAACTTCCCTTATTGTAAAGTATGATTTGCTTATTTCAAAAACGTAGAATAGAGATTTCTTCTAACAAAATAGCTCATATAAGTATTTCATAGACTATTTAGGAGAAACAAAAACTATACCCAATAGCATCTACAAAAACAAAAACCAGTTGACCGATCATATGTATTTATATGAATTTATACCATATTTTCTTCCTAATTTCTACCACTGTGCTTGTTTAACGATGTGATTTTTAGAACTATGGTTGTCCATCAATATAAACAGAGCATTACACTTCTCACTGGTTGTTTGCAGAATTTCTCCCTCTTCAACTATATACATCTCCTCACATGGCCAATGTAAATTGTGATCTGACATGAATTGGGTTCTTGCCTCAACTACTACAATTACCAGCAACACACAACAAAATAGAGTGAAACATCTTTTTTTCTGATATGTTTTCCAGTAGGCCCCAAAAAGAATTGGGCAACAATGGTAGAAGAGGTTTGAACATTAAATTGACCTCTTCTACCATTGTTAAGCCCAACCTTGTTGATTCTATGCTATATGTTTCAACAAGGCCACTCACTTCTGCATCTTCTAGACAATGCATTAAACTAAGCATAGGCAATAATACATTTCACCGCAATTTCTGACAAAAATTTCTGATGGGGCATTATATTTCTTTTTCTTGGTCAGATTATAGAAGGAAATTTTTTATTTTTCTTAATCCATGCCCGTGTTCGTCAGAATTATGATGACAAAAGAGTCAATGCCTCTGGTCATCGTAATTCTGACGAGCACAGACATAACTTTAAAAAAAAGTTAAATTTCTATTCATTATGTTACGCGCCAGAGAGAAGTAGTGTTATGTGCCAGAGAAGAGGCGAATTATGTTCTTGGAGCTTACAATAGATGAGATCCCCTAAGCGTAGGCCCACAACAATTTTGATTGCTTGGATGTGCATCAATTTATCGTGCTTTGTCAAAGCATCGCCCTTCATGAATTGAGTTGATGCCTTATGTAGCGAATACACTCAATGTGAGGCAGGGTTACCAAATTTAGAAAGATTTATCATGCCTTCCATTTGTTCATATCTTTAATAATAAATGCAGTTTTGAATCAGATAAGGATTTCCTTTTCATTATTTATTTTGGAAAAATAATGAAGAAAGGGCAACTTATGACAGTAAATGAGGTTAAGAACTTGATAATGTATGAAAAAATATAAGGAATCCATGCAACCTTTACCTTTTTAGGTCTTTTTTCATTGCTTCATATGATTATTCAAGTTA
The DNA here is from genome assembly GCA_018584345.1 of Thuja plicata. Lineage (NCBI taxonomy): Eukaryota > Viridiplantae > Streptophyta > Pinopsida > Cupressales > Cupressaceae > Thuja > Thuja plicata. The sequence goes on along the minus strand of MU226743.1, from coordinate 1,519,579 downwards.
CTAGAGGTCTTCATTGTTGTGAGGATAGTAATTCTATTAATTTGGAGGGTTATTTGTTGTCACATATAGCATGGTTGTTCAAAGTGTTGGGGACTATCATAAGTTTATTCCTCATATATCTTGAGGCATTAATGATAATCATTAAATCAGTATTATATTGCCTATCTTTTTAGAGTAGAAATGCATTCATTTGATTTATGGAGTTATTAGTTCTTGACCCACAAGTCATAATCACTACCTTCTATGTTAAATCTACACTTATGTACTCTATCATAGAGGAGAAAAGGATCACATGAATAACGATAGGTATGTTTTCAAAGATAAAGAAATGATACAAATAAAGACAAAAAAATTGTTTTAGACCCCATAGTTGTAACCAAGGATGCAAAGCATTAAGATTAACGATATACATATGCACAAAATGCAATCATAGTCAACTCAATGTAGTGGCAACAAAGTGCATTCAAGAAGTGATAAGATGACATTAAAGGCATAATGATTTAAAATGCAATTTTAAGGACCAAATATAAAATCCAATAACTAAGGACAATGAGAAAAAATGGAGGTGAAAGAAACATAGATTCAAAGTTACGAGTATCATTTAAGAGCCTCATATTTTTCTTGAATAAATGTCGTAGTTAAGGCACACATTTTCTTGAGCACAAAATGAGTCAAGTGAAGAACATGCCAAAAACATTAATTTGTGAATGCTAGAGGAGAAAGATTTTATAATGCATTTAATAAGAATAGAGGTATAACTATCAAGAACATCAAATGTTGGAGTAATAATATGAAGGGAAACACAAACAATAATGTGAATGACAGACACAAGAGACTTAAAGCGGAGAGATCAATATGTAACATTAAAAAATGTAGTGATGTGAAAATATAAATGACCTTTTGGGGTAGATGAAGTTAAAATAACAATGCTAACCAAGATTTCCAAATAAGAGATTGAAAATGAAGTGAAATGAACAAATGAAGATGTATAATGTTGTAAAGATGTGAAACAGTGGTAAGGAATTCCAAAAGATAAAGGACAACAGTACTAAATGTTACAGTTCAGGGATCTGCTCATGGTAGCAAATAAATGACATACAAAGTACTTAGAAAGTATCCTAAGCATGCACAGAATGAAATATTAATAAGAGGAGAGGGTGTTTCATAAAAATAGTGGTCAAACTATGAGAGAAAGAATTGAATGCCTTTTAATGCATACATGATGATCATCTTCATAATTTCAACTCAATCCATTTATCGAGGCTCTTATCATTATCTTCAATCCTTAAGAATGGTTGTTCTCCGTTCACTCTAGTTTTGATCCTAATTATTACTTTGTTAACTTATTTTTTGTTATCACACAAAATCCTAATTCATTTTTCTAACTTTCCTTTCCTTAATTCTTTGTTGCACAATATTTTTTATATTCAATTAGATAATTTCTATATTTTATAAATAACAATTAATGAGAAGTCTTATCTCTTATAATAAGAAATGTTACAACTATCAATAAATTATCACCTAATATCTTTTATATACATAAGTCTAAATATAAACACCACAACCTAATGACACGAGATACCTACTAAAGCCCAAGACAATCAATGAAATGAAACCTAAGCCTTCCCAACTAAGAACCAATATGAGATGTCCAAAAACCACTCTTTTTAAATCAAAAGAAAGAAAAAATATTAAGCATAGTATTTGTAATATTTGGCATGTCATAAGGCTCTTGGTCTTGGAGTGAAGTTGAGCAGTTAAAACTAAGTCTATCAAGATTCAAGTCTTGTCACCTAAAAGGCATCCTCTAAGAGATCCTTGGCTCCTAGTAAAAAAACTACATCAATTTAGACTACCGATGACATGCAAACAGCCCAACTCTTGTTAAGGGAAAAACTCTAATGATATAAGAGATCCTTGGTTCTCAATTGAAAGAGAAATTCTCTCAAATTTGCACTCCTAATAAAGATAAATTGTAAAAATATGAAATATTGTTGAATGCAAGGCTCTATAACGGTATAAAAGATCCTTAATTCCTCACAAAAATAAAATAAAATAAATAGATCATATTAGTTTTATATTTCTAATAGCATAAATTACAAGAAAAAATTAATTATAGAAACCAATAAATTTTTTTTATTTTTATTTTTCTGGGGTATAATATGAAAATATATTGAACTTCCCTTTATTGTAAAGTATGATTTTCTTATTTCCAAAACATAGAATAGATATTTCTTCTAATAAAATATCTCATATAAGTATTTCACAGACTATTCAGGAGAAACAAAAATAGTACCCAATAACATCTACAAAAAGAAAAACCAGTTGACCAATCATATGTATTTATATGAATTTATACCATATTTGCTTCCTAATTTCTACCATTGTGGTTGTTTAACAATGTAATTTGTAGAACTGTGGTTGTCCATCAATATAAACAGAGCATTACACTTCTCACTAATTATTTACAGAGTTTCTCCCTCTTCAACTATATACATCTCCTCACATGGACCATGTAAATTGTGATTCGACATGAATTTGATTCAATAAATGTTTGACCTTTTATTAGGGTCTAACCAAAGACTTTGCTTCCATAATACTCTACACTTGGACAATTACCTCTTCAATTATTATGTCTTTTTAAATTAAAATAGAAACAAATTAATGAGAAAATTATATAATGATGAGATAAATAAGACATCAAATGATTCATTATTGAAATGGTATTACAGTTTATTTTTCACATTTTATATTCTATTGTAGTATGAATCAATTGTAACTTTTTTATAATTGTTACAAGTTTTAACTTTGACTCTTCGTGCCTATCTTCTTCGCTCCTAATTATTACTTTGACTCTTCATGCCTATCTTCAGAGGAAGGGAAAGAAATTCATTTGGACAGAGAAGTGCGAAGAGGATTTCCAAAACCTCAAGGAGCGTTTGAATAGTGCACCTATTCTAGTAGTACCCAATCCATTAGGTGAATTCATGGTGTGTACTGATGCTTCTTTGGAAGGTATAGGGGTGGTGTTTATGCAAGAAGGGTGTGTGATTGCTTAAAAATCTCACAAACTTTGACTAGTGCACCTATTCTAGCAGTACCTGATTCATTGGGTGAATTCATGGGGTGTACAGATACTTCTCTGGAAGATATAGGGATATTCCTTATGCAAGAAGGATGTGTGATTGCTTACAAATCTCGCAAACTCAAGGATCACGAGCTGAACTATCCTACACATGATCTTGAGTTAGCAATAGTAGTTCATGCATTGGTCTGATGGAGGCATTTTCTTTTAGGACATCGGTTTGATCTTCAAAGTGATCACCACAACCTACAATATATTTTTACCCAGCCTAATCTGAATGCTAGGCATAGAGGATGGATGGAATTCCTCTGAGTATAACTTTGAAGTCAAGTATATTTAGGGTAAGGAGAATGTGGTAGCTGACACCTTGAGTTGAAGGAGGCATGAGATATCAAAATTGAGTCTTGGTGTAGATTTACGGAGTCGTATACTCCAAGAACTTCCTGTAGATACTTGGTATCAGGAAGTGAGTGCAAAGATTGAATCTGAGAGACCTTTAGAGGACAAATTTTTAGGTTATATTCTTGAAACAGATGGTATTTTGTGTCATGCAAGCCAAATATATGTACTTCCATCAGATGCTCTTCGTACACTGATTCTATCTGAGCCTCATCGTGCACCTTACTCGATACATCCAGGAATCAAGAAGATGCATGAAAATCTTACACAAGTTTATTATTGGATCGGTATGAAACAAGACATTGCTGATTATGTGGAAACATGTCTAGAGTGTTAGAGGGTTAAGGTAGACCACTAGTATCCATCATGGATTTTACAACCTAATCTCATTCCATCATGGAAATTGGATATCATATCAATGGATTTCATAGTAGGTTTGGATATGACTCCTCACAGACACGACGCTATCAAGGTCACTGTTGACCGGTTGACCAAGGTGGCACACTTTTCTCCTTTGAGGGCATCCTACACAACAACTTTAGTGACTATAGTATTTATACAGGACATTATGAGACTACATGGTATTCCCCGCAAGATTATTGCTTGGCTAAAAATTTGTCTTAGAAACCCATAGCATTGGACTGCTTATTTCAGAACTTGACACCCTAAATGGTTGCTAATTAGATCATCCAATCTCATTTAATTATCGACTAGGGACGTAAACTTGGAATGGCGTCTGCAAAGTATATGCTTCAAAATTTCCTGATTCTCATGCTTAATCCTATGAAATTAAAATGTATTAAGCTTCAGGAAATCTATGCTAACTCAATTAAATGCACTTACTCTAGGAAAAAAATTAATCACAGATAGGAACTACTCTACTCGCCTATGCTGCAGGAACAGTCTACTAGTTCTGTTACTAGTGGCTACAGGAACAACAAAGTTCTACTTTACTTCTTAACAATCATGGAAATGATTTCTATTCTAACAAAGTAATTCACTCACCAAGTGGGCCCCCTTGGATGAGTGAATAGAAACACAATCAAGATAAAAGAATTGAACTCAAACTATGCATTCTATTCATTCATGGAAAATACACTTGGATAGATAAAACAATATTACAGCTATATCAGCTTATATTCAGAAATATCAACTAACTGGACTAACTCCAAAGAGTTAAATAGTCATCTTATTTAAAGGAAAACTACAACTACTCCCTAAATCTAAGATCGCTCCATTAATGAGGATCATTACAGATACATAATGTCTCATAACAGAAATATCAGTCATCAAGAATAAGTCCTCCCAGAATATAGTACGTGGTGGCCTCTAGATCCACGCGTTGCATTTAACAAAAAAATGTATTGACTTGTTCCTTATGCAAAGATCTTGCAGCAACGCCTTAACTTGCTCGAGCACTTTCTTGACTTCTTCAACACAAAGGCATATAGTAGTAATGATCGCTTTTGACTTCTTCAACACCACTATGCTAATCTTTAAATACACCATGAATAATCCCTACAAAATGATTAATGCACACACAACCTTCGATACATATATATTATCATCATTAATATTAGGAAAGAAGTGTTAAGTTCTAATTAATACTCTTGCAAGGCACATGGCTACAGGAAGAAAACTACCCACAAACATAGCATAGGAAAAAGGATCATTCATTAGCACATATAACTACTGTATTCTGTCATTTCTATGCATTAGTTTCAAGCGAATATACCATGTTCTTTTATCATCCACTTTCCTACTTATGTCTTTACACATATAAAATATACATATAAAAACCACAAGTCTAAGTATCTATTTTGCAAGTAAACTGCTAAAAAGAAAATAAAAAACACTCAGAAAGATGGCCATTTAAGAGGCTTATCATTCCCCCCAACTATCTTGTTGTTGGTCTCCAGCAATCATAAAGTTGTGGATCCTGGCTCTTAGTCTCAAGTCACTGGAAATATTCTCCCCTAACTCATCAACAATGCAGTTCAAGTACCCATGATTATCCCTGAGTCTTTCCCATCTCTGGACTTCCTTAGCCATGACATGATCTTTTGCACTTTCATTTACTACTAACAAGGGCTGCAAGAGGATAGGCAGTTAGAACCTTAATGGAATATAATAATTAAGCAGTTCCTTACCAAAATTATATACCATGGAGCTCAGTGAGTGGTAAGAGTCAGGTTCTATGGAGAATGAGGTTCTTGAACCTTCAGGTCATGGGACATCCTTATCCACCTATGCCTACAAGTAGTTATTTCAGCCTCAATATTTGGTGATGAGTGTTGATACCAGTCTGTATGTGCTTGCTCTCTAATCGGGTAGACCTTGATAGCTTCACTTGGGTTCATAGTGACTGAGAGCCAATCCAGAAGAGTTTTCCTGGAATGCTGAACTTCAGGCCTCATCAGCAAGGGTGTATCTATTTCACTATTTCTATATGGAAAAGCCTGATGTTCCCTTCTTATCTCATTCTGCATCCAAGACATCACTACTCTTAATTGGACATCCCCCACATACAATATTGAATTTTAGTCCCTATCATGTGGTACAACAAGATAATGTAAATGCAATTCATACGACAAATTTTTTATAGACATGGGCGCTGATTGAAATGCATCATAGAACTCATGAGGTGTTGAAATAGTAGGATTTAGTCCTTCCACAATCCTGGTTATTTTAAAATTAATGAATTGCTCCTTAAGGAATAGATCTTAGACCATAGACAGTGACCTGCATGCCATAGCTTCAGGAATTAATTTAGTAATCTATTTAACCCTTCTTTCCAACAGTGCAATCTAATTTATTTTATGTTCTAATTAATGAGATTCCTCATCAATATTCCTTTTCAATTTTTCTTTTTCTAACTTCCATTGTGCCCTTTCCCATACAAAATTTTGATACAAGCTCAACCCTGCAGCTAGGGGTGTAGACAGGTCAGGTGGTAGCATGGGTTCCTGATTAAGAATATCAATCCATCCTAGTGCAAGTTGAGGGGTTTTTATTACTTCTTCCTATGTGGAAGTCTCCCCTTCCCATACAACAAGAGTTTTTATTGCATTATCCTCTTGACAATATTCAACTACTTTATCCAATGTGTCTATCCCATCCTTGTTTATTTTCTCTAACACCTTTTCAACAACATCCTCATTAATTGTAGGGAATTCATCAGTAGGTAAGTTTTCTGAATTATCAGCATTATCTTTCCCAACAGAGTCATCAACAACCTCCTCTACCTCCTCACAATCTCCATCACTATCAATGAATATATAATCAATATTAGGGTTAGCTTTTGCTTCAAAATTCATATTATGGGAAATAGTATCACTATTTGCACTTTTCTGAACCATTGCCTCAGAAGAGGACTTCTCTATAGACTTAGAGGATTCTACATTCATAATTTTAATAGGAGATTTGTCATCCCGACTGATATTTGTGGATAGCCTGGCACTCTTTCTAGCAGGGGTTTGGAAAGAGCATGGATTATTCTTGCATTTCCTCCTACTGGTGGACACCTCCTCCATAGTTTCTACAGGAGATTCTTTTGGCATTTCTTCCTCATAAGAGGGCAAGGTTTCATCAGCTTTGTCACTAACATTATCATTGTGGGGTTGCTATTCTGGAATTACGTCCTCTGATTCTAGGGTTTTACCCTAGTCTTTCCTAGGAGAAGACCTAGTTTTCACAGAAGGTGGGGTGTTAGGAATGACATCGACTTCCTTTCTTTTACCTCTCTTCCTATTGGAAATAGGAATACTAATGTTACAAGATCTTTTCCTAGATGGTTTAGGGTTAGAGGAAGAGGCTTCAAGAATGGCTTATGTTCTTTGAATTACTTTGCAAATCTCCGTTGTTGTGTTCACCCTTCTTCCTATACCCTAGCCTCTAGGGCCGACCATTCTAGGCACTAATTCATCCATTTCTAAGAATTCATCCCAAGTTCCTATCAATTGCTTATTTAATTCTCTTTCCACAATTAATTTGATTAAACAATGATGGGAAACAGATTGATCTTTTCTTGATTGAACTAGAGAAGCTTGCTTTTTCATAATGTTAAACAAAAAGCTAGGTAAATTTACCAGTTTGTTGTCATAGCAGAGGGTGCTCAAGATTTTGAAATGGAGTCCATGGAGATATTTGTAACAGCCTTCGTAGGTAAAGTATTTTATGATAAACGTATCTGGTTTAATGTAATCCACGGGAAATGATATCCTTGAGGTGCCCTGCTTCTTGTCAATGTCTAACTGCGGATCACCATGCAAGGTGAACTATGCCCTAGATGAGCGTAAATCAATGTATTTAGACCATTTCTCTCCTTCCTACGGAAACCTTGTCACTTCCTCCATAATGTCCTCTGTGAACTCAACTCTTAACCCTTTTACCACTGCAAACCCATTATGCAGAGTGTTTAGAAATCGCAGAGAAATTTCTTTGTCAAAACCATTGAGGCTAAGACAGTGATCCAACTACCCTTTTCTTCAAAAAATTTCATAGCTGGATGGATCTCCAAGTAAAACTCTATGATCTGATGGCTCATGCCTCTGAAGATCACCTCCCTTTTCTATTGACATAAATTTTTTGCAGAAGCTCTACAGAAGCTAAAAATGGAAAATGCTACGGACTCAAAGTGTTGCAGACAAGAACAATGGAGTGCAGAATATCATTTACTTCCAGGCAATTAAAAACATTTTAATGAATGATATTTCATAATACCTTCACATGTGTAAAGGCCTACCACCCCAAACACACCGTGAACATATCATAATTAATTGAACTTTAGCTTTTCAAATATTTTAATTACTTTCAAATCATGATGATTCAATCACCAGATGACAGATAGTCTCACACATGACGACAATCATCTTGAAAAGACAAGAAATAAATTTCATCCTTTACATGCTAATTTTTAAATTTGAAAACAAATATTAAATAATCCCTCCCCCCAACTAAGTTTAAGGCATGGGTCCCACCAGGCCATTGTGTGCAAGAGTAAAAAATAATTAAAAGAATACTTAATCCTAATAAAAATGAATAAAATAATATAGGAACAAACGTATGTGTCACTAGCTTGTTAAGCACTGCAAGAATAGTGTTTTGATATGTGACATGCATTGATGGAGTGATACAATGGTACGAAAAAACATGGTAGAGAGAGGAGGTGAGGTGAATTTTATTACGGAGAAATTATTTCACAAGAAGTGAAACGTTTATTATGGAATCGATGATGGAAATCAAGGATTAATGGAAACCTGGGTGGAAGAACCTGATGCTTATGTTGCAGGAGTGTTGTTGTCATCGTGTTGTTGGAACTACTATAGGAAGTCTTCATGACTCACAGGCTTGTGATAGATTTTGAGGTGATGACCGTTAATAAGCAATTTGAATTGCACAGGATCAATAGTAGAGAGATGAACTGCTCCATTGCAAAAAACTAAAACTATCTCATAAGGTCCTAGCCACTAGGCTTGAAATTTACTCAGGGTATTCTAGTAGCATGAGTCATATAATAGGGCCCAATCACCAATAGAAAATTTCTTATCCTTGATGAATTTTTTGTGCCACTTCTTTCGATGCTTCTGAATCAATTCGGTATTGTGAAGTGCACACTTACGATACTCATCCGGTCCATTAAGCTATAGGAGCCTTTCCTCCTGTGCCCTGGTAAGGTCAATGTCTAATTCTAATGCCATCCTAAGAGTCTTGTGCCGAAACTTGATAGGCATAGATGCAGATTTGCGATAAACTAGTTCAAAAGGAGTAAAACCGGTTGTTTTTTTCCAAGTTGTTCTATAAGCCCAAATGAATTCAGAAAGGTGAGTACCCTAGTCCTTCTTGTGAACAACAACTATTTTGGTTAGGATTGCTTCAATCTCCCTATTTTTTATCTCTATCTATCCATTGGCCTGAGGATGGTATGGTGAAGATTTACCATACCTCATTGTGTATTCATGCATCGACTTAACAATAAGATTAGAAGTAAACTGTGCACCTTGATTTGTTACTATCTCATGAGGTACTCCAAACCTGGTAAATATATATTCATAGAGAAATTCTGCTACCTTATGATCTCTAGCATGCCTCATTGCTTTATCTTCTACCCATTTTTTTGCATAGTCAGTGCACACTAAGATATATGACTTAATGTGAGAAGATGGCTTGATAGGTCCAACAAAATGGATGCCCCATTTGATAAATGGTGTCACCACCACCTGAGGTTGCAAGGGCATTTCATTTGACTTGGTTGGGCATCCCATGCACCAGCATCGGTCACAGTGTCTTGTATGCTTAGCTGCATCCTTATGTAGGTTAGGCCAATAGTATCATGTTGTCAAGATTTTGTATGTTGTCCTCTTCCTGCAAAATGTCCACCACACGACTCATCATGAAAAGCCCTAAGGATGTCATAATTTTCATATTTGTGAATACATCTTTTGATGACCTAATCAAGACCCATGTAAAACATAAATCCTGAGATCCATGAAAAGTTGAAGCTTTTCTCAACCAGAAGTCTACATTCTCTAGGCGAGAAATGAGGTGGTGTCTGTTATAATAATAAGCAAAAAATGTAAATATTAACACATAGAAGAGAACACAATAACACAGAAATTTAACGTGGTTCACCCAATCCCTAGGCTACATCCACCAATAGTGAGTCCAATGTCTTTATTATTATCCAGTGATTACAATTTGAAGCCTGCAACTCAATACCGCCACAAGAAGCTAAAAAAAATCACTCATACGAAATGAATCTCAAAACCCTAAGCCCTTTATACACTTATTTTTGACATAACCTAATTAGGGAAAAAATACTCTGACTAATAGAAAATTGATGGTCGACCCTTTACAATATTATTAAGTCATTGTTGGTGTCGAGGGGTGCTGCCCCTTGACCTCGCCCTAGGGTGCTGCCCCTTGACCCCATTAGGGGCTCTACCCCTTGACCCTGCCTAGGGCGCTGTCCCAGGAACCCGCAAGGGACTCTGCCCCTTGACCCTGAGCTTGGGGGTGCTGCCCCCAATCCCCTGTAGATAAGTTTGGGGGAAACCGTGCTAAAAGAACTTGAGTCTGATTAGGCTCCACATACATAATAGTGTCCTTCTTGTAGAAAGTTAGTTGGCGACGTCAACATACCATGGATTGTAAGTATCAACAAATAATAGGTTCTCATCAGGGAATTTGTCATCAATTGTTGTAGGATCATCTGGAACTTGTAATCTAGATAAGAAGTTAGCCACCACATTAGCTTTACTTGGTTTATCAATGATTGTCACATCAAACTCCTTCATGAGGACTAACCATCTTGCTAACCTACCAGAGATGTCAGGCTTGTTCATCAAGTATTTGATTACCAAATGATTAGTGTATACAAATACTTCATAACTAGTAATGTAATGTCTAAATTCATTAAGTACATAGATTACTGCTAGCAATTCCTTTTTAGTGATAGTATAGTTCAATTTAGCACCTTGTAGGTTTATACTAATATAATAAATAGCATACTCAATTGTACCTTCCTTTTTTCCTAACATCGCTCTAATGGCATAGTCAGATGCATAAGTGTGAATATGAAAGGGAAGCTTCTAGTTAGGTCCTCTAAGGATAGGTGTCTTTGTCAGAACATCTTTGAGCTACTAAAATGACAGTTCATAGGCAATTGTCCATTCAAACTCAGCTTCTTTTTTCAACAGGGTGTACAATGGGGCTTCAAGTTGGCTGAAGTCCTTAATGAATCTCTTATAGTAACCAGAATGACTAAGTAAAATCCTGGCATCCTTCTAATTTACTAGAGTTGGAAATGTAGTGATGACTGCAATCTTTGCAGGATCAACCTAAATGTCAAAGGGTGAAAGGTAATGTCCTAAAACAACTCCCTCTTCCATCATCATGTAACACTTCTCATTGTTAAGGGAGAGGTTATATTCCTGACATCTTTTGAGAAATTTCTCCAAGTTAGCATGAGCCTCCTCAAATGTAGTTCCATATGCAGTGAAGTCATCCATGTATATTTCAACACACTCAACATAGATGTCAGAGAAAATATTGATTATCGCCCGCTGAAAAGTAGCAGGTGAATTGCACAATCCAAATGGAAATACAAAAGAATAAAATGTTCCCCATGGATAGGTGAATGTTGTTTTATCCTGATCTTCAGGTGATATCTGGATTTGGTTGTATCCACTGAAGCCATCTAGAAATGAGAAATATGCTTTACCAGCAAGGTTGTCAAGTACTTGGTCAATGAAAGGTAATGGAAAGTGATCTTTTTTAGTGGCTTTGTTAAGCTCCCTATAGTCACAAAAAATCTTCATTCCCCTCTTTCTTTGGAACAATTACTAAAGGAGAAACCCACTGGCTATTAGAAATAGGATATATAAAGCCAGCTTTAAGGAGTTTTTGTAACTTAGTCTTCACTATATCTCTCAAAGTAGGGTTAATTCTTCTTTGGGCTTGTCTAATTGGTCTGGACTCAAGAATGATGTAAATCTTGTGGGTACAAATCTTTTGGTCTAACTCCTTCATATTGGTATAGTCCCATGCAAAGGCTTGCTGACTTTCTTTCAAAAGTTGGAGAAGACTAGTCATCTGAGATGTTGTGAGGTTCTTATTGACATTCAACTCTTAGCCTAAAGAAATTTATACCATTTTGACTTTATCCAGCATCAGAACTTCTACTAATGAGGGCGAGTTTATCTCATGTGGTAACAAGGTATGAAGGTCATCGAGTGCTGCAAGAAACTTAAGTGAGGTCTTCTTAGGCAGTATGGTTTGGAGGGAGCAATTAGGGACATGACAAGAGGATGCATCAGAGCCATACTTATTGGTGAGAATTTCCACTAGTATGTGGTCTTCCTCTTGTGAGACCATAAATGGATCTCTTCCAATAACCATGAGCTATTGCACAAAATTTTCTTCAAGGGTAACATCACCTAGATCTGGCCAGATAACTTGGTCAAGTTCATCTTGGGGTTTGGCTGGAGAATACATAGTTAGTTTCTAAGTATGGATCCCATCAGATATTGTTATTTTTCCTGAGCGACATGCAATTGAAGCATCTGTTGTGGCTAGCCAAGGTCTTACTAAGATTAATGGATATCCTCCTAGTGTGGCTTTGGGGGTCAGGATTATTAAATTTGGGGGGTAATCCAAGGAATCAAGTATTACAATGATGTCCTCTACCATTTCATCTAGCTTAATAGTATAATTATCAGTTAAATAAAGTATTGTAGGTGTTTCCCTTAAACCAATGATGCTAAGTCTCAACAAAACTTCCATAGTCATTACATTGATGGATGCTCCTAAATCAATCAAGACATTCTGTATTTGTGTACCATTAGTATGAATGGTAACCACTAGGATTCCTAGATCAGAGTATTTAGGCATCAAGACTTTGCTGAGCATGAGATCAGAAAGTTTCCCAAGGACATGGATAGAGTCAGGATCTTTATTCTTTCTACTAGGGTGCTTGATACAAGCTTCCTTTATTTCTTTATTAAAAATGGGAACTTCTTTGAGGGAATCTAATAAAGGTATTTGAAAATTCATTTTCTTATGTTGGTCAATCAAATCAGCTGGAATAGGATTTTCTTTTGAGGGTGCTAATTGAACCAATCTCTATGGATAAGGTGGATATTTCAAAACTAGGGTAGATTGTGGAATAGGTGGAGCAACAGTGGTTTGGTTCTCAGGTATTTCCTAAGTATCAGGAACTTTAGTTATGATAGGTTCCTTAGGTGTAGACAATGTAGTTCCTAATCTTAAGTGAATATTATTCACTTGCAGGGAATAAGCTTGCTACTTGTTATTAGGATTTGGATTTGGTTGTGTAGGCAGTTGTGTTGGCTTTTGAGGATTATTATTGGCTACAAGAGGTGGAGGCATAATAGCTTGCTACTGAGGTGGATGCATAATATCTTGCTATTGATTAGGCTAATTGGGTCCCCACTGAGGTTGTTGTTTCTAGTTACCATGTGGTTTCCATTGGTTATTCTGTTGTGGTTGTTGATATTGGTTAAATTGTTGTTGGTATGGGTTAAATGGAGGTTTTTGTTGATAGGTTTGGTTATACTATGGTTGTTGGTTAGACCAATTATAATTCCAATTCTATCCTTGAGGGCCAAAATTTTGAGGGTTTTGGTTTTTTCATTTACTACAATTATTATAACCAAAATTATTCAGGGGGTATTGAGACATACCTTGTCTTTGAGCCCACAGTCACCTTTGAGCAACGTAGAAAACATATCCATTCTCCTCATCTATAGCTTTAAATTTGGTGGGCATTGAATTAGTGTCTACAGATGCAACTATTTTGCACTTACAGTTCCTTTTCTTCTCTCTACTGTGAGAGTAGAATTCAGCCAACATACCTTCTACATTCTCCTTCTTCCTTCTTGCTTGCATGTTGTCCAGCTAGGTAGCAATTCCATTGATGATGTCCTGTTTGAAATCATATAGAAGATTGGAAAAATCCATCTTAGATACTCCTGAACTATTGGACTTATGAGGCAAATCTCAGAGTCCTCTTCCTTTCTTCACAGTAGCCCTTGAATAGTTCAGACATATATTCTTTATGTCAGCCCAGTTCTTCTAAGTGATGTCTCCACCTGCCATAAGGTCTAAGGCCTCAATATTTCCATCATTTACACCTTTTAGGAAAATATTTTTTTGTGCCTCCTCATTCAACTGGTGTTGAGTGTTTCATTGCAGGTTAAACATAAACCTTGAGACATAGTCTTCCAAGGTCTCATCCTCTTTTTGTGACATTTTGAAAATGTCATCTCCCTTCAAATCTTGAACCCAATAGTACTCTTTGTATTTAGAAAGGAACATATTTCTCATTGTATCTCAATCCGCTATATCAATGGAACCCAACCCCATGAACCATCTTAAAGAAGCCTCCTTAAGAGTAGATGGAAACAATTTCATCTTAGGGCATCAGTTGTGTAATCATAACTCCTACATAGGATATCAAACTCAAAAAGGAAGGTTTTAGGGTCTTCAGTGATAAGGCCATAAAATTTGGGGAGTGCAGAGGAAGGTATGTTTTTCAGATTATGATTACCATGCTGAGGAGGAATGGGGAAATGAAAGGTAGGCTGAGCCATCCTTTGAGGAGGACCTGGCTGTTGTAGCTGATAGATAGCAAGAGCTAATGGGTTGTCTTGATACTCAGGTTCAGCAAAAAGGTCATGCAAATGTAGTAATCCTCCAGAGGATGATGGCAAAGATATTTCTCCTTGGGCATCGGCAAATGGTTTTTCAAATGGATTTTCTTCTTCTTCACTCTCAACTCGAGGTTCCTTGGGCTTAGGATTAAAAATATCAAATTATTCAACCTAGTTATTATGAGGAAGGAATCTCCCATGAGAGTCTCTTCTTTTATGCATAAAAGGATTACTACCAACTCAGTCCTAAATTATAAAAATTGGGAACATGAATACGAAAATAAGTTTGAACTAACACCATCCCCATAAATGGTGCCAAAAATGCTTGGCTAAAAAATTGTCTTAGAAACCCATAGAATTGTATTGCTTATTTCAATATTGGACACCATAAATAGTTTCTAATTAGATCATTTAGTCTCATTTAATTATCGACGAGAGACGTAAACTTATAATGACATCTGCAAAGTATATGGTTCAAACTTTCCTGATTCTCATGACTAAGCCTATGAAATTGAAATGCATTAAGCTTCAGAAAATCTATGCTAACTCAAGTAAATGTGCTTACTCTAGGAAAACAAGTAATCACAGATAGGAACTACTATACCCGCCTATGCTGCAAGAATAGTCTACTAGTTCTGTTACTAGTGGTTGCAGGAACAACAGAGTTCTAATTTACTTCTTAACAAACATGGAAATGATTTCTAATCTAACAAAGTAATTCACTCACCAAGTGGGCCCCCTTGGATGAGTGAATAGAAACACAATCAAGATAAAATAATTAAACTCAAACTATGCATTCTATTCATTCATTGAAAATACACTTGGATAAGTAAAACAATATTACAACTATATCATCTTCTATTCAGATATATCAACTAACTTGAATAACTCCAAAGAGTTACAATAGTCATCTTATTTAAAGGAAAACTAAAAATACTCCCTAAATCTAAGATCCCTCCATTAATGAGGATCATTACATATACATAATTTCTCATAACAGAAATATCAGTCATCAAGAATAAGTCCTCCCAGAATATAGTACGTGGTGGTCTCTAGATCCGCGCACTGCATTTAACAGAAAAGTGTATTTACTTATTCCTTATCCAAAGATCTTGAAGCAATGCCTTAACTTGCTTGAGAACTTTCTTGACTTCTTCAAAATGAAGGCATCTAGTAGCAATGGTTGATTTTGAATTCTTCAACACCACGACGCTAATATTTAAATACGCCATGACTGATCCCTGCAAAATGATTAATGAACACACAACGTTCGATACATATATATTCTAATCATTAATATTAGGAAAGAAGTGTTAAGTTCTAATTAATACTCTTGCAAGGCACATGGCTATAGGAAGGAAACTACCCACAAACATAGCATAGGAAAAAGGATCATTCATTAGCACATATAATTACTGCATTCACTCATTTCTATCCATCAGTTTCAAGAAAATATACCATGTTCTTTTATCATCCACTTTCCTACTTATGTCTTTACACATATAAAACCACAAGTCTAAGTATCTATTTTGTAAGTAAACTGCTGAAAAGAAAATTAAAAACACTTAGAAAGATGGCCATTTAAGATGCTGACCAATTATATCAGATAGGGATCCAATATTCACTTTCACATTTTAGACTTCTTTGTAGCATGATCTAGCAGCTCAGTTGAATTTCAGTTGACCATATCATCCTGAGACTAATGGTTAGATAGAGAGGGTCAATCAGGTATTAGAGGATATATTGAGGATGTATGTCATGGACAAACAAAATCACTAGGAGGACTATTTGTACCTAATTGAGTTTTCTTATAACAATGGTTATCATAGCTCCTTTGGTATGTCACCTTTTTAGGCTTTGTATGGTCATCCTTGACGTACACCTTTGAGTTGGGATACACTAGAGGACCATATTCTTCTAGGTCCTTAGATGCTTTGAGATATGGAGAAGTAGGCAGAGCACGTTCAAGAGCATTTGGTCACAACATAGGATAGATAGAAGAAGTATGTAGATGCTCATAGGGTGGATAAACAGTTCACAGTTGGTAATAAGGTATTCTTGAGAGTGAGACCATGGAAGAGTCTAATCCGTTATGGAAAGGGTTCAAAGTTGGCACCTCATTTTGTAGGCCCTTTTTTTATTCTCAAGAGGATAGGACTAGTTGCTTGCCATCTTGCATTGCCGTCAAGCTTAGCTCACATTCATGATGTTTTCCATGTTTAAGTTCTTGGACAATATATTCTAGATGTGACACATGTTCTTGATTGGAATGCCTTATAGGTAGAGGATGGACAACTAGCTTTGGAGCCTATTTTAATTCTACAGTAGTGGGATTTGACCCTCAGGGATTGCACCATCGAGCAGGTAAGGGTCCAATGGGACACTTTTAATGAGTCGTCAGCAACTTGGGAGGATGTAGCAAGATTACGAGATTTATATCCCAATTTTTTGTGGGCTTCTAGGAGTAAGCCTAAGCTAAGGGGGGTGAATATAGTGCCCACCCTTTAGTAGCTTTTATTTTATTTTTTTAAACTCTTTTTGGCCACTTGTACATGTGCATCGACTACTCTAGTTTCTATTTGTAGTTGATATTGTATGACTTTTCACTAGATTTCAGTTAGTAAGAACTATGGATTTTGCGTGATTTGATATTGTTATAGTTATAATTATGATCAATTTTATTATGTTTATCTCATGTTATGATTACATTTATGGTTATGGATTACTGACAATACTGACACCATATTTATATGCACATAGATCATATGTATGCTTTTACCTTGTGTATAATGCAATTTTTATGGTATGAGGCAGGGTCATAGTTACTTGCGTACGAGACCAACATGACCTACCATTCTCAACCATTTCTTGATACATATTATATGTTTTCACATCTTTGTCTTTGTGATGACAAGGTTGCAGGTACCTGGCATCATCTTCCCTGAATTGGTAGGAGTGAGCATGCACTATCGCAACATCTCAATGGTAAGAAGGGGGAAATAATGGACAGGTCCAAAAACCTAACTTAAACCATTTATTTTCCTAAAATACTGGACAAGATTCTATTTTTTTACCCTTCAAAATCCATCAAGTGACGTGAATTCGGGAACCTTTCCTTAGGTCAGAGTTTTTCTTATTTTGGTTATGTCAAGTTTTTAGGTTGTATGCTTGGTTCAAGGTTATTCGGGTTAGAATAGAAATTGGGTGTTATGTTATTAATGTTATATTTATTTAAATAATGTAATTATTAAATAACCAAATCAAGGGGGTATTTTAATTAATAAAGGTTATTTAAAATACTTTTGTTGATGAAAAGATATAATTGGAAATACTAACTTTTATTAAAAATGGTGTAATAAACTTTTGACTCCAAAATTGAAATAAAGTTGTCTTTTGGAGGATAAAGATAGTTTTTTTTTTTAAACAAATCTTTTCACTCCAAATTCAAACTTGAGTTACTTCTAATCTTAGGTGTAAGTTAGAAACCCTATTTTAGTATTTTTTTTTCTATTTTAGGAAATTTTTGGGCTCTTTTCAAGAATAGTGAAGTTGAGGTATTTGAGCTCTAAATCTTGCCAAGGAGGAATTTCTAGAAGTTGAAGAACAATATGGAAAGCTTGCTTGTTTACTACTGGATCAGTGTGTTAGACCTATTTCAAAAAAAAATAGGTTCTTTCCTTTGCTCCTATTTCTGCAATTGTTCTAGGTCTCTGGCCCTCAGGGTTTTGTCTTCACCATGAAAAAATATGTATTAACCCTAAGCCTTCATGGTAGTTTCTAATTTTTAGCTACCTTTTTCAATTCACTAAAGTCCTTTTTATGTCATGTGCGTGGCTAAGGAATATTCTTTTATCTCACAAATCTCTTTATCTCTTAATCTCTAGATGATATGGAATATGCTCTTTCCTTCCTGAGATCACGTGCGGACCATTGATTGGGTTCCTTTTAAGTTATGATTGTGCGGCTGACATGTAATCTCATGAAGAATTGATCAAGTAAAGAAAGATTATGAGACTTGGTGAGGATCGTAGGTTGGGATTGAGATGAGTGGCTAGCTCTTAATCCCACAATGAATTGATGATGTCATGATATATCTGGAGATCTAGCGTAGACCATAGATCTTTTTTAGATCATGTGATTGGTGTGAGATCTCAGAATGAACTCAAGGGTTAAGCTTTTATCTCACGACTTGGAGATCTCTTCAGTCATGTAATCTCGTAATGTAATCATGGTCCTATTTAGTAGCTAAATCTCTGAATGCACAATGGGTTAAGTTAATCTTTTGAGATTAAGAAAGAACCCTTGATACAGTGTTGATCATGTGGATGGCATTTAATCTTGGAAAGAAATGAGAAGGTAAAAATATATTGTGAGATTAAAAGCACATCATTGATCTTGATTCTTATCTTAAGGATTGTGTTAAGTCTCTAAATAAACCCAAGGGTTAAAAAATGTGTTGGTGAATTAGAGATATCTTCAGTCATGTGATCTTGTAAAGTAATTAGGGTTAATTCAAGACTGGTTAAGTTTATTTAGTGACTCCGAGATAAGCTTTCTAGTGCATAATATCAAGGTTTTGACCTAGGTTAAGTTTAACTTTACGAGGTTATCTTTTTTATTCAGTCGTGTGATCTCTAGATTGATGCTTGACTTAGGTAAAGTTAAGGTGGGCCAGATAAGATTAAATTAGAATCGTAGATGATGAGATAGATTGGAGGGCTTGCATTTAATCTCTAAATGTGACCTGAGTTAAGCAATTTCTAGATAGACCTTGAGTCAAGCATGGTTAAGTTATGAGCCAAGTGGAGTTTGCATGGACAAGATTTGAACTGTTGATCAGAGCAAAGATCTAGGGTCGGCACTTAATCTCTAGATAAACTCAGATAGTCAACATTCTTTCAGGGATCTGGAGAGGTGGATAGAGATGCAACCACATGTCCAAGTGAAGACAAAATCTTGTCGTTGTCGTATGATCTATGAATTTGACCTGAGTTAAGATAGACATTAGAAGATTCAGCGGTAATATTTGTCATTGAATCTTAGAATATATTGGGGTTAAGGCCAAGTAAATTAACTTTAAGGATGAGATGGCTAGGGTTTGATTTACAGATCATTGATCGAGTCATTTTTCTGACATGATCAGAGGGTTGGCATGTAATCTTGAAATGTAACTTGAGTTAGGCAAAATGTTCAGCGAATTTGAGTTTCACACAATCGCACAATCTCCAGATGACTTGAGTCAGGATAGCGTTAAGAGCTGAGTTGATAAGGATCAAATCAAAACTTCCAATGTAGTGTTGATCATGTGGTTCATGTTTAGTCTTGAAAGGAAATGTTCAATTACAAAGGTATTCCAAGATTTAACGTAGGCCATAGATCTTGTTCTGTCCTTGTTCTCATCGTGTGGTCTACGCATAGTCTCTAAGTAAACTCAATGGTAAAAGAATCATTCAGAGACTTGGAGATCCCTTCAGTCACATAATCTTCAAATCAAACTAGGTTAAAGACAAGTCTGGTCAAGTCAAAATTAGTACTTCAATGAAGCCTTCAGTTACATAATCTCCAGATTTGACCATGGGTAAAGGATTAACTATCTGAGTTTGTAATTTCCCTTCAGTCGTGCAATCTCTAGATGACTTGAGTCAGAATAAAGTTAAGGGTTGAGTTGATAAGGGAAAGACTTGAGCCATTGATGCACTGTTGATCATGTGGTTCGTGTTTAATCTCACAATGAAATGTCCAAGTATAGATATGTCGCAAGACTCAGTGCAGGCCGTTGATGCAGCAAAGATCTAGCAGTGTGTGCATGATCTAAGAGAAAACTCGGGTTTAAGTGAAATGTTCAGCGACTTCAAGTTTCATTTAGTCGCTAAATCTTAGGATAGACTATAGTTAAGAGCCTGAGTCAAGTTAATCATATAGGTTTTTTGCATAGATTTGATCTACACCATTGATTGAAGAGAAGATCTTATGGCTTGCGCGTAATCTCCAATCTTAACCTAAGTAAAGGTAAACATTCAGCAACTTAGAGATTACACAGTCACACAATCTCTAGATAAAGTTAGTGTTAAAGTCTAGTTAGACGTAGGTTAAAGGAAAAGTATAGATAAAAGGCTGATTGAATGGTCGATGCTATCCCTTGATCATGGAGATGAAGATTTTTATTCATCAAGGCATTGCGCCTGATTGACACCTATCCTCATGAGATCGTGGGACTAGAGTAAGGAAAAGATAAAGGGCAGATAAGTTAGAAAAGATTGTACAGAAGGTGTAATGGCTTAATGGAAAGTTTCTCAAGATATAATCTTTGAGGCATCATGCCCGTGCGCTGCGCAGCTAGGTTTGATCTTATGCCTGGGTAACTTAAATTACATTTGATTTAGTTATTCACGTCACCTGTGACCGTTATTCCAAAATTTCAAATGTTTAAATATTTTCTCAGAAGATTTTTCATGGTGGTTGACACATATTTTATCTCAGAGAAACAAATTCCACATGGTGACTTCCAAACAAGTTTGAAGGAGTTACAAGGATGTAGGTGGTCAGAAGACAAATCTCTTAAAAAATATTACAACAAGGTGGTTGTTATTTCACTTGTCTTTTTATTTCTTGTATGAAACATATATGTTGTCCTTATTCAAATTGATCCATAGATTTTTTCAATCCTCTTCTATAAAAGGATTCCCAAGATCAGTGAAAGGGGCTGGATAATTAAGGACTGTAATCATTCTGTAAAGTTTTCAGTCAAGGGAAGATAGAATAATTGTACTAGAGAGGTTTCAAGATTAGAAATAAAGTTGGAAGGTCTCTTGCATGTTATTGAAGAGGTTATCTCTGATTACATCTTGTATACAGAAGTATGATTCCTTAAACTTAATACAAAGATCCAGATTCCAATCTCTCCTTTGGTGTTATGTCTTGTGAGTTATGAATTTTCCAATTTATTAGCATAGATTTTATCTGTGTTTATGTAGTTATTTTAGAGTTTTGATCAAGGATTAGATTAAATGATGCTCTAAGTAATACATAGGTTCATCTTGATATACACTAGGATTTTATAAGTAGTGTGGGTTTGGGATAGTTGTGTTTATGGCCTGGAATCTTTGATAACAATTAACTTTTGCATATTGTATTTGTTCTAGAGTATGTCCCAATGGATAAAGCACTAATAAAAAACTAACCAGTTCTATATTGTTGCATGTCTAGTTATAGATTGGCTATGTTTCTTCAAACACAAACATAAAATCCATTATATCATACATTTTTATAATTTTTTTGTGATATATCTATCTCATGCTCCATTTCATGGTTGATGTTTAATGGATAATTAGCTAGTTATCTAGTATCTTCCGGTTATGTTGATTCTTTGTGAGATTTCTGCTTGATTATGTGGACACCTAAAAATGGTTCATTGCCCATGCCCCCTTTTTAACATGTCTTCTATATTGTGTGTTTGATCTTTATCATTCACTAATATTGTGTCATTTTTCCATGTCATCAATTACTAACAATTCTACTCTCTTTATCAAATCGATCATTTTCCAAATCATTTCCGATCAACCCTAAACTGATCCCATTCGATCCTAAACTGATCCTATTCAATCCTAAGCCATTCCAAACCTTCCTAAATCATTTCAAATCTATCTTATTCTATTCCTAATAATTTTTAGAATTGTCTGGACTCATTTCTGACCATTCTAGGGCATTGTCCAAGATCACTGATGCCTAATCAACCCAATTTCAAACCAAATCAATCAAACCCTAATTCCAATTCAATCAATCTTATCATTTTAGGAGCATTGTCCAAGATCATCGATGCTTCATATCCTTTCAATCAACCATTTGATAACACTGTCAAAGATCATCGGTGTTATCGCTATCAATCTATCAATTTCAATTCAATAGTGTTGTTCATTATTGTCAATACTATTTTTGATTATCATTTTGGGAACATTGTCAAAGATAATTGATGTTTCCCTATTTCAATTTCAATCTAACGACGCCATCAAAGCTCATTGGTTCTTTTCAAACATTTCCAATCATCATTATCTAGGTGCATTGTCAAAGCTCATCGATGTAAATCCACTGAAATATCATGGTTAATGAACCCTAGCTATGTTTTTGATGTTATTGCATGCTCATATGTTGAAAAAAGCTCTATTTTTGCAATTTTTGGGTCATTTTTAGGCCTCTGATTAGTTTCTAGGTAGGAGGTCACTGTTCCTGTGCAGGTGGTCAGAAGTTGCAGAGATGGGATCCTATTCCTGCATAGGTGGTTTCCCTGATGTTGTGCAGGTGGTCACTGCTCCTATGCAGGTCATAATAATGATGTTTTTCAATGCTATTTCTAGGTTTTTGCATTCCTATACTTATTTCTACACTTAGATTACTTGATTTTGGTGTTACTGATGAGTTTGTGCAACATTATGGAAATTGTGGGATTAAGAATAAAGCCTAAAACTACTAATGGTTTCAAATGTAGGACATTTTGTAGAAGACATTGTGTTTTCCCAAACTCTTGTGTTTGCTTTTTGTAGTTAGAAAACACTTCACTTTGGTGCTTTAAATGAACCTTTTTCTTTCATGTGTCTAATGTGTTTTCTAGATTGTAAAACCCTAAGAATGATATGAGCATATCCTCTCCCCTCTCCTTCATGGATCTTGGGTGCAAGATAAACTCATATCATTCTTTTAGAGTGGCTACCTCCCAAGTGCTTTAGTAGAGCCAGTGAGAGTGGATGCCCAACCAGTGACAAGCTAAAGCCAAGCCCATCCAACCGGGATACAAATATGCCATTTTGATTAATCTCTCAATGGACGGGTGTTGAATGCATTATACTAGGAATAAGATCTCCCTCAGTACCCTTGTGGTGCATTAAAACCTATGGAACATAACTTTCGTAGGCTTGGAGGCCTCCATAACGGAGCTAATATGCCACACGTATAATCACCTGAATGGATGCCCTTATTAAACACCATGTTTTAGTAGCCAAAAACCTTCTATTCATTGGCGCGGAAGGTCGAAGACCAACTAAGACGCCCCACACTTTCACGGCTATTAGTCGAGACAACAATCCCTTGGGAAGTGATGTCCCTTGGGAGTTGAAGCTTGGAGTGCCTAAGAAGTGAGTGCACATGTAAGGAGGAGCCCATGCATCCAAGCTTCTAGGTTGTCCGCTATTAGTAAGCACAGCTGAACTTCAGTTCAAATGGGGATTCAACTGATGCTGTCCTTACTATCCTTAGGAAGTGGTGTGCTTATTCATTTTACAACAACCATTCTGAATGATGTATCTTGTGTAGCTGTTCAAACCTTAATAAAATTAAGACATCTTAAAAAACACTCTCCTTAAACAACACTTTTTCCAAAATCAATCTTCAAGAACAATCAAATGGTCACAACAAACCTTGTCTTTTGAGTAAACATATGGAACCTTGAAATTTTCACTTGGAGCCTTTTGGCATGCTTGATAGCCTTCATATTGCATATTCCTGACCTAATCTCCTTGCATTGTGAATTTCAAAAATTCCTTGCATTATAGACATCATTTTAATCCTCATTATAGCCCTTTTGAATAAGTCCTAATCATAGCCCTCTTGCATACTTAGCTCATTCTTAGAATCTCCTTAAAAAATTTGCAAACAATCCTAGAAAGTATCCAAATCATGGAACCTCTCTTTATGATGTTGAAAATAGGATCTTGGCTTGATCCCCATTTTTGCCAAATTTCAAACCCCCTATCCTTATCAATTTGGTCTTATTCCACCTTTGTCATGATGAATTTGACCTAAGCCTTTTTATCAAACTTGTCCTTTGTTCCAAAAAATCCTATCTTTTCAAGTCAAGATCCTTATTCAACCTCATAAGGGTATGCTCCTAGATTTATCTCCTTTCAAAATATTAATTTTAAAAGTCCAAAAAACATAGTTGCATAAGCCTTAGATTACATTTTCATAATCTCCTTGCATTTCAAAAATTGCATTACCAAAATAAAAAAATTCTTGCATTTGCATATAGTCATCATGTCACTCTTCACTAGGTTCCAAGCATCCAAAAGGAAAAAAGACACTTATCAACCCATGTTTCCATCACAAGGAAAATCCCAATTACCTTTTGATCAAAGACAAGATATACCTTTGCAACAACAAGCTTTTGAGCCAAGGCAAATGGCATCAACACAACCAAACAATCAATTCCATCAAGTCCATTCAAACATGATTCAAAAGTTGCAAACAAAATTGGCTAAAGAAAATAATCTCTTGGAAGAGAGGGTTGCAAAGATGATAAAGAGTAGAAAGGAGATGGCCAAACTCCTTGGATGTCCAATTGAATCTTTTGGTGAAATTGACACACAATCTCTCATTGAGAAATCAAAGATACCAAAACTAATTTTACAACTCAATGAGGCAAATGAACAATTTAACAAAGCCCAATTCAATCATGTGCAAGAGCCAATATTTTTCAATCAAGTCCCAGATCAAGCTCAATTCAATAAAATTTCAAACCAGCCTCCATGTGCTCAAATTTCAAATCAATCATTCAACAAAGTTCCAAATCAAACCTTTCAACCTAATTGTGGCATAATTCAAATGGGGCCACCACCAAATTATGAACCAATCTTCATTCCAATGCAACCAAGTGATCTTCAAACAATTTTACAACCTCTTGTGCCAATCATGCAAACAAGACAATCAATACCAAGATCACAAAAAATAACATTGCTTGAGGAACCTTTCGTGTCCTCCAATTCACTACCAATGTCTTATCAAACAAAGAAAAATTCAAATGTGACATCTTTTGAACATCAACCAAGCATAATCAATTAGAAACATTTTGTTGAAAAGGTTCATTCCAAGAAATATTTCCAACATGTCAATAATGATGAGGTATTACAAACAAGACCCATCCAGAAGCGCAAGTTCAAATCCAAAATTTTAAAGAATTTGTTTCAAAAATTAGATCAAACAAATAATTTACCCATGTCTAGCAATGGCTCACCCCAAAACAATGACATGGATGACATACCTATTTCCCCTCAAGACATTTACCTTCAAGAAACATTCATGTTTCCCTCCACCCCTTCATCCCCACATTCCTCCCAAGATAAATTTCCTCCTTCCCCATCAAGTGATTCTTCCAACAATGCAACCTTCTAAAGGCTATCCATGAAATACATCCAAGCTATTCCTATGCATAGCCCAAGTTCCTTTGAACCAATTCCACCATGTCCTCCCATTTCAATCAAGCCTATTCATGAGATTCCTATCCAAATTCCATCTTCCTCATATCAAAATGTTGACCCCTTTCATGAATCCCCCTTACATGTCCAAAGTCATATCACATGTCAAGAGGATGATAAAAAGAATGAAGAAAAATGTCTAAAAACATATCAAGATCAAGACCCCTTCAATGACCAATTCTATCCTATTGTTGACCAAGACCCCATTTCCCTTGATCCTCATGATGATCCTATTATCCCTAACTCTCCTATTCAAGATGATCCCCTTCCACTCCCAAACCAAAATGTTCTTCCAAATCCCATTGACCTTCCACTTCCTAAGCAAGATCATGATCTCCCTTCCATGCCTTCCCAAGATCCCTTCGCAAGTAAAGATCAAGGTTTCCCTTCACCTTCATGTACTCCAAAAGATCCCATCATCCCTTTTGATCCTCCAATAGATCCCATCATTCCTTCAGATCCCCCACAAGATCCTATCCTACCAGAGGATCCTGTCACTACTCATACTCCATCACAGGATCCTATTATTCCTTGTGCTCCCCCTTGTGATTCAAACACATATAT
This sequence comes from Thuja plicata, assembly GCA_018584345.1. Taxonomy (NCBI): domain Eukaryota; kingdom Viridiplantae; phylum Streptophyta; class Pinopsida; order Cupressales; family Cupressaceae; genus Thuja; species Thuja plicata. The sequence continues at coordinate 1,493,120 of MU226743.1, read as the reverse complement.
GCAAGTTTTTCATGAACCCCTTACACTTCAAATGGGTTCCCCTAGTTCTATTGAGTCTAATCCACCTCATGGTCCTATAAGTCCTTCCATATCATTCACACCTCATATAATGGACTCATGTCTTGTAGTAAGTATCCTATTGGTCAAAGAAAGAAATATTAAGTCAAAGGGTTAGACCTTCATGCAAAAGGTATATTGAAACCCTTACGTGTACAAGAAAATTCAAATGGCCATCATCTTAATAAAAAATCTACAACTCAAAGTGTTGGTATCCCTTCAAAATCCAAGTCCAGACATATACCTCTCGTTTCAACCCTTCCATCCATCCTAGGTCCATATATTCCTCACTCCACTAGCTTGCAACCCAGTTACCCTTTCCCAAATACAAGTTAGCAAAGTCACACATCTTGGAGAACCTTCCATCCATCCAAAATGTCTCCATATAATTCCTATCCATCCATGAATCCCATTACCTTTCAAAGCAATTTTGAGGCCAAGAATAAAATCTATAAATCAAGCAATCCACATGCTATCAAGGATCAACATGTCCAGTCTAATTGACATATACAAAAAAATAAAAATTTGATCCAAAATGAAAAAGAAATATCCAAAAGGCCACAAAGGCCTATTGATCAAAAAACAAAGTCAAAAGCCATATGGGTTCCAAAATCCATTGTGCAAGCAATATATTCAAAGGACCCTCAAAATAATAAAAAATAAAAAAGCATGTGGATTCCCAAGAAGCTCCTTGAAGCACAGAGTCACAAAGAAAATTCCAAATTGGCATCCAATGTTGCTATCTCTCCATCTAAATGTCTTCCATCTTCCAAATCCATTTTTGGGTCCTTGTGTCTCAAAATCCATATCCTTTTCTCCATTAAACCTTCAAAATCCAAAATCTCATTTTCCACTATCACTCCATCACCCCTTGAGGTGTGTGCCAATGTTGTCCTTGCATCCATTCCCTTCCACTTCAAAGAAAGCTAGCGTACATTCCCTCCATTATCCAACACCTATTTTCCAACCTTTCATCAAACCTATCCAATCCTTTGCATAAAGCTTGTCCCATCCTTGTCCAATCACCCACTTCATATCCCTTTGTCATTACCCTACCAACGTCTTTGCACAATATCTTTCAAAAAAACATTTCAAAGAGTAAGGTGCTTGAGTCCTATGTCTATGTCACTTCATGCGTCTAGTTTTTTTCCAAAATGTTAGAAAAAAGTCAAAAGAAGAGAAAAAAAAAAGGAAAAAGTAAAAAAAAAAAGAGAAAAAAAGCAAAAGAAAATAATCAAAAAAAGCAAAAATGGTTGTCTTGATGAAAACCTGGCAAACAGACATCTTGGCAACACAAAAAAAGAGTCGAGAAATAATTTTGTCCAAAAGTGAAAACCTGGCAAATAGGCGTCATGTATAATTCTATGAACTTCTTGTAGTCTATACTTGGGGGCAGATTTCATTGGCGTTATCCTCAATTATCCCCAGCATACCGTCCATTATCCCCAGCATGTCCTCCATTATTCCTGTGTCCCTCCTATCCTTTATCCTATCAACACCCATATATCCCTTATCCCTTATTGATCTTGCTTAACCTATCCATATCCTATCTTTTTCCTATCCATATCCTATTATTTTCTTGTTCATATCCTGTCATGATCCTATCCATATCCTAAAATTTTCCTATCAAACTCCCTATCTTGGTCTTAATGTAAAATATGGGCATTCAATGCAAAACATGTTTTCAAAGAAAAACCTCTTGACATGTCCATTTCTCGCTTGTTATCCACTGCACTATCTCATTACCTTATCATTTTCTTGTCCAATCAACCAGCTTGGTTAAAAAAATTGTTATCCCATTTCTTGGATAGTCCTTGGCACCTAACAGATCCAATGTAAGTGACCTTTGGCTTTCTTCCTCCTACCAGTACATTTCCCCTTTGACAATGTCCCTGCCTTGCTAGACACTCGGGGCAATTCAAATCTTGCAACTTGTAAATATCTTAATGACCTGAAAAAATCCTAAAAATCCAAATACGCAAAAATTCCAAAAAAATCAAATAATGTCCTGAAAAAACTTCTAAAATTTACATAATGTCCTGAAAAAATTGCTAAAAATTCAAATACAGTCCTCAAAAAAGACCAAAAAAATTCAAATATTTTGAAAATCCTAAAAATTGCAAAAACCTTTTCAAAAAAAACTTGCAATAAATTTGTACATGCTTGTCTTCTTTTTGCAACACAATCATCATGTTTGTAGACATTAGTGGTAGAATCATCAGTCTGTGCTTAAAAAAATCATATGTGATCTCAATCATTGTTACTCAACATTCAATCTGGTTGGACTTGTTAAATCTGTCAATATATGCTATCAATCAATCTGTTCAAACTATCAATCAATTCTAAAATCAATTTGCAACTCTAAGCTACCAATCAATGAACATTTAATGCAAGTAACAAAAGATCAGGATGGCTGTTGGCTCACATTGTTTCATGAGTATTTTTTATTTTCTTTTTTGATCATGTTCCTATGCTACTCGATGATATTAGCTGAACTTATGAGAGTAGCTAGGATGGTTCATGACTAGTTTCTTTTCACTTCATTGATTTTTTCCTGTTTGATGATCTCATGAAATTATGGGGCATGTCTGCTACATGCTTTTGGGATGGAGAAGATCATCCTATGTCTGCATCTTGTTTGTTTATGCAAAAAAGATGACTTTCTCACTCTGGCTTTTGTGCCACGATGCGCTCCATCCACTTTTGCAATATCAAAATAAGCTCTTATAACACAATTGCACTTTGAAAGCCAACATCTTTCTACTAACATTTCTTCATCTAATTTCTGCTTTCTGCTAACATTTCTTCAATCAATCATCTTTCTTTTTGAAAAATTGTCCTCATATCAATTTCTACCCAATTTTTTGAGGGGGCATCCTACCTCCATTCTGTCGATCCACTGGGGCATGATTCTTCTATTTTTCTTTGAGCCAACACTCATAATCACATTGTCTCAAAGAGGGGAAAATGTAGACACCTAAAAATGGTTCATTGCATATGCCCCCTTTTTAACATGCCTTCTATATTGTGTGTTTGATCTTTATCATTCACTAATATTGTGTCATTTTTCCATGTCATCAATTACTAACAATTCTACTCTCTTTATCAAATTGATCATTTTCCAAATCATTTCCGATCAACCCTAAACCAATCCTATTCGATCCTAGACCGGTTCTATTCGATCCTAAACCATTCCAAACCTTCCTAAATCATTTCAAATCTATCTTATTCTATTCCTAATCATTTTCAGAATTTTCTAGACTCATTTCTGACCATTCTAGGGCATTGTCCAAGATCACCGATGCCTAATCAACCCAATTTCAAACCAAATCAATCAAACCCTAATTCCAATTCAATCAATCTTATCATTTCAGGAGAATTGTCCAAGATCATCGATGCTTCGTATCCTTTCAATCAACCATTTGATAACATTGTCAAAGATCATCAGTGTTATCACTATCAATCTATCAATTTCAATTCAATACTGTTGTTCATTATTGTCAATACTATTTCTGATTATCATTTCGGGAACATTTTCAAAGATCATCGATGTTTCCCCATTTCAATTTCAATCTTATGATGCCATCAAAGCTCATTGGTACTTTTCAAACATTTCCAATCATCATTATTCAAGCGCATTGTCAAAGCTCATCGATGCCTCATGATTTCCTAAACTATTCTGGAACCCTCAGAATTAACCCTAATCCTTATCAATATTACCAAAATCCTTTCAATTTGACATCAACACCTTCAATTTGACCCCACTAATTTCCCCCTTTGGATGAATAACCCATAATTTATCCTAAGTCCTAATTGAATAGATAAACAAACTTTATTTATTCCCCATTTTCCTAAGTCTCCAATAATTAATTAATTTTTATTAATTAATTAGCTAATTTCAATTTATGAGATTTTTATAATTTCATAAATCTAATTTGGATTTGTGAGGAATATTGATTTATTAATTGAATTCATATCCTCCTAATCTCACCTAATTCCCATATCCCTTAATTGAGGATTCACATCCCTATTAAGGTGCTTCCTCAATATCTTCAATATCCTCCAATATCTCCTCAATATCTCTCCCACATTTCATGCTTCCAAGCACCTCACCAATCAAAATCTACATTTATGCAAGGATTTTGTGCAATCTCACCTAAATGTCTCTCATTTTCTATAAAAGGGATGCATTTCTATCATTCAAGGTTGAACCACGAGATTTTGAGAAAAACCTTGAGACCACTATCTTCTAGTATTCTCATTGAAAATTTTATGCTTTCAAGAGTCTTTGTGCAATCTTGTTATTGTCAAAGAGCAAACATTAATCTGATTATGGAGAAGAAAGAAGGACATGGGAGCTTCATTTAAAGGGGGTTCTTAGAGTTTTATGCTTTCTTTTTATGAATCCTTGTTTTAAATGGCTTTCATGGTAGATTAGATAGGTTGGCATGTTATTTAGGGTTTGTGGTCCCCTAGATATGCTAAATAGGCCTTTTCTAGTCTTACAGATTAATACCATATATATTATTTGAAGGGATTAAAGGGTATCCCCCCTTGGTATAGAAAAACCTAAAGTGTAGAAGCATGGTATGAGTGCTTGTTAGTTGTTCCTTTTCATTACATGGGATAATAGTTGGAGTTGGCCTCTCTTTAAAATTTTATCAGAAAAGGAAAATGTTGTTGTTCTTTCATTACAACATAAAAAATCACCAACAAAATGGTGACTCTGTTGGGAACTGAGATTAATTTTCAATAATTATTCAGGGTTTTTCAAGTTGAGCTAGACTCCTGGCCTGCTTACTTATCTTAATCAGTCAGTTGACCATTGATAGTACAGAGTTATATTAATTTATCCCAAGAATTTGTATTATAATTGAAAATTTGTTTGGTTCCATGTTGTTATCTTCTGTCCCTTGAAGTCCTTTGTAGCCCAATTCATATTACTCAAATTTAGTGTGTATTTCCCAGCTAAGTGTTGGGTGGTGACTCGAAGAAATCTTTGCATCAGTGCTAAGTAGTAAATCCTTTTATACACCATTATCTAAATATGAGTTATAAGTATACTAGATCTAGGATGAAGAATCACCCCGAGGACAATTTGGAAGGTGAGATCTCATCTACCTCCCGAGCTGGTCAATAAATGGATGAAAATGATGAGAGGAATATTCCTCAAACATGGAGACAAAAGAATAACACTAGCAGAGAGAATCTCATTCCACCAAATCAGGAGAGAGATGCATCATAAGTTGAACATGGTTTTGATTTGGGATTGGGAGTATATGGTGATTATTACTCTCAGAGTGAGAGAGGTGATGAGGGACCAAGGTATGCCAGGAGGGTAATCCATGGTAAACCACAAGGACTTGAAACAAGGTCTAGAAGTAAAAGCAGAGATGAATATAATATGAATGCCCCTAGTGCTTTGAGCTCTCCCTCATCACATAGGCCTCATACCCACGGCCAAAGAAGAGAAAGAACCATCATTGAGGGAACCTCTGAGTCTGAAACTACTCACCTAGATTCAGAGGAAGTTTTTGAAGAAGTTGGTGAATTAGAAAGGAGAATCCAAGAGAAAATTGCCATAAAAAAACAAATAGAAAATGAGAAGGAGGATAGGATTAGGAAAGCCCAAATCAAATCCAAAAAATTGAAGAGGAAATTGCTATATTTAGAGGCCATCAATTTTACTATTGCACCTGCAAAGATTGAATATGAACCAGTTGTTTAGCATTTGTGGGATACACAAAAGCCTAAGGACAAGGATAAACAAAAGGTGGTAGGTGTTGAAATAAATGAGCCTATGAATAAGGGGAGTTCAGTGGACCCAATGACCAAATTGGATACTGATTTGGAAAGAGATAAGAGGGAGAGGGATATTATAGCCAAAGAGCTAGAGAAAGCATTATTGGAAGCTTCAACTCTAGAAATGAAAAAGAAGATTGATTTTCTCAAATAAACCTCTGGTCCACCTCCTGTTATTAATACAAATGTTGAGATGCCTCTAAATTTGAGAAAAAATATGCAACCACCAGCTAGAGCTTGGAATGCTACTACATCCAATGTTGCATCATCAACTTCTAAAGGTACTAATTCAACCCAAAAGACATTTGTCTATGTAGAAAGGTATAGGCAATTTATTTTCCTTGGTATTCCAGGTTATCCTAATGAAATCCCAAAATAAATCAGGGACAAACTTCCAAAATTTTTTGGTAATAATGTTATAACGTGTGAAGAGCATTTGAATAAGTGTATTGATATGATGGATGACTATGAAATTGGACATGATGATGTGATGATGAAATTTTTTGTTCAATAACTAACTGAGGATGTCAGGGATTGGTTTAGAGGATTTCCCCATGATTTTCTAGGATCCATAGATAAAGTAAAAGACTATTTTTAGGACCAATATGGTGATAAGACAAATGAAGGATTCATGTTGAATGAGCTCAACAATATTAAGAAAAACTCAAATGAAGAGGTGGTTGAATTCAACATCAAATTTCAAAGAGCAATGCACAATTTTTTTCAAGTGATGAGACTAGATGATAAGGTATGTCTCACAACTTATTTGAATGCATTTGATGCAAAGATGGGTTATCTTCTAAGAGAAAAGAACCCTAGGAATATTAGAGAAGCATATAATATTGCAGTGAACATTGAAACAAACAGAAGAGTGTTAGGAAAAGTAGGTAGAAGGGAAGATTGGAAGCCAACAAGGTTTAATAAAAAGGAGTCAGACAAACCTTCAATTGATAAAACAAAAGAAGATGATAGTCTTAAAAAAATTCTAAATGCTCTGAAGGATTTAAATCCTAGAGAGAGTAGGAACAATAGGTCTGCAAATAATGACAAGACATCCTATGGTAACTTCAAAAGACAACCTTGGATGCAAAACTACCCTTACACTACCCAATAGAAATATGGGAAGCCTATTCTCCCACAGAAAAAGGAAAAGTATAATAAAAAAACCCCTGACCCCTTACATAAGACTACTGTCAATATGTGCAATGATTATCCCTGGTGCATGGATTGCCAAACCCCTCATAATCCTGATTGTTGTGTCCTTGCTACAAGAATATCTCCAAGTGAAGATCATGAGGATGATAAGGAGGGATTTTATGATGATAATGGGTGTGCCATGGCTTCATCACACTTGTGGGATGAATTGGTTTATGATGATGAAACCAAAGAACAGTTTACCTTTGGTTCATTGAATAGAGAAGAAACATATTATCAACAAGATGACTATAATATACAAGATTGGGAGATTGATGATATGAGGTGCAATGTTGAGAAGGTTGATAAGATTCCTTTTTATAGGAGACCCTTTGATGAGGAAATTTCCCAATTTATAGAAAATATGGTTAATCAAGAAAGAAGTAACTATATTTTAAGAAATAGAATAGTTAGGAATGAAGATGGAAAGCCTAGAGGTATGTTTGTTAAAGAAACTAAATCTGATACCAAACAACCACAAGAAAAGGAAAAACAGGCTGAAGGTGCCAAGAAAGTTTTGGTTAAAAGGGAAAATAAGCTTGTTGGTCCAAATATTTTGTATAAAGAAAAAAAAAAACACCAAAAATTTTTGTGCCTCCCCCTCAGAAGGAAAATAAACAACAGAAAAAGGATGAAACCAAGTTAGCTTCTCAAGTGGAGGATGAAGTTTGTGCAAATGAAAAACAAGACATATTTGATCTGAAATATACCCCTATTGACATGGGGCAACTCCTGTCTCAAATTACTATTAAGGTTCCTTTACTAGTAATGATGAGAATAGGTGAACATAAGGAGAAAGCTTTAACATGGGTAAAAGGTGTTAGTTCAACAAAGAGGACCAAAGGAAAATAAGAAAATTTTTGATCCACAAGACAAGCCTGTAAATAAATCAAAGGAGTCTGACAAGCTTGTTTCAAAGATTCCTTAGATATATCTAGATACAAATGTTGTTAGTAATACATTGGGAACTATAGATCCTTTTTTCCTAACTTTGCTTATAAATGGAAAAAAGTTAAAGATTTGTATGATTGACTCAGGAGCATATAATACTATCATGCCTTCTAAGGTGATGACATCAATGGGATTAAAGGTAGATACACCACATGGGAGATGTCAGGCCATGGATTCTATAGAATTACATGTTTTGGCACTACTAGACTCTGCCTTATAAGCTAGCTGCATACCCTGACAAAGTACTAACAATGAGTGTACTAGTTGTGGATATTGCTCCTCAATATGGAATGTTATTGTCAAGAAAATGGAGTGCTTCAATGGGAGAAAGTATCTAGTGTGATCTATCATTTTCTACTTTTAATATTTTTGGTGAGAACATTAAGGTATCTAGAGAGACTAGAACTCCTCACATGATTAAGGAAGAAGAAAATGACAACATGAACTATTTCCTAGACATTGAGATGAGATCTTTTGAAGTGTAGGAAAAGAAGTTTGAAGGAAGGTTGCAACCCACACTGTTATATGAAGATAAAACTAATTAATCAGAAAAAAGTAAGTTATGGGTTATGTATTTTGATGGTGCTAGTTCTAGGGAGGGACCTGGTGCTGGAGTTTTGTTAATATATTCCACAGGAAAAAATTTCAAATTCTCATTCACATTGTTATTTGCATATACGAATAATGTTGTAGAGTATGAAGCTCTGCTGATAGGATTAAGAGTGGATTCAAGACATGGGATCAAATTTCTTAGAGTTACTAGAGAATCTGAGTTGGTAGTGTCTCAAATCAAGTCTAAGTATGCTTCAAAAAATCATAGATTGAAACAATACTGAAATGTTGTTTGGGATGAACTTTAAAATTTTGATGCATTTGGTATTGATTGGATGGATAGAAGTCAGAAAAGAATGATAGATTTTTTAGCTAACATTTCTTTGATACCGAAAGATGTTACATTTTCTAGAATCTCTGAAATAGAGGTTCAATATAGGCCTTCAATACCAGATGATGTGGATAGTTGGCATATTTTTTATGATGATGTGGATATCTTAAGATTTTTCCACTATGAGAGAGGGTTTGGAAATAAGGAAATAGATTTTAGTGGGTATGTAGAGAGCATTGATGGAAAAGATACTGTCTTAGGTAAAGAAGTTCTGCATTTAAAGTCAAACAAAGTCCCAAAGGGATTAGTTGTACTTGAAAGAGGCTTTGACAAAAAGATAAGCCATACTTTATTACAAGTGTAAATAAACTTGAGGATTTGGAGGAGGTAAATGTAGGAACAGTTGAGGTTCCTAAAAACTTATTTATTGAAAAGAAAATTTCACCCAAAGTAAAAGACAATATGATCAATCTCTTGAGGAAGTATAAGAAGGTTTTTGCATGGACATATGATGATCTCAAAGAATACAATGAGGATTTTTTCCAACATGAGATCCCTCTGAAAGAAGATGCTAAACCTTTCAGACAAAATCAAAGACCCATAAATCCCACATTGAGGCCCGAAATGGAGCAAGAACTAAAAAATTTGAAGGATGCAGGGATAATTAAACCCATTAGACATTCTTCTTGGGTTTCCAACTTAGTTCCTATCAGGGAAAAGAATGGACATATAAGTTTGTGTGTGGATTTCATAAACTTAAATATATCTTCCCTCAAGGATAATTATGCTCTCCCTATAATGGAAAACATGCTGCAGAGAGTTACTTGTTGTGAGTTGATGTCCATGATGGATGGATTCTCTAGGTATAATCAGATAATGGTTAAAGAGTTACAAAAATTCAAAACTTCTTTCACTACACCATGGGGAACATATGTTTATGTTGGAATGCCTTTTGGATTGATAAATGTTGGAGCCATATTTCAGAGGGCTTTGGATGTTGCTTTCTCATATTTCTTGCACAAATTTCTAAAGGTCTATCAGGATGATCTCACTGCCTATTCTAAAAGGGAAGAGAAACATTGTGAACATTTGGAGAAATTTTTGAAAGATCTCTAGAATTTGGGATTTCTTTGAATCCTAAGAAATGTACTTTTGGGGTGACTGAAGGTAAGTTATTGGGGCACATTGTTTCAAAGGAAGGGGTTAGGATTGATATAGAAAGAATAGTTTTCATAGATAAAGTGCCACTTCCAAAAAATGTAAGGGGTATACAGTCTTTCTTTGGACATGTAAGATTTTTAAGATGTTTTGTTAAAAAATTTACTGAAAAAAGTAGACTTGTCTCCAATATGTTGAAGAAAGATGCAAAGATGGAATGGAATGGAGAAGCCACTCAGGATTCCAAGACATCAAAAAATCTATTAAGGATGGCCCTATTTTAAGAACTCCTTATTATTCAAAGCCTATGAACATATTGTCTTTTTCATCTTGCCACACCATTGCTGATGTTTTGTTGCAAAAGAATGAAGAAGGATTTGAACAACCTATTGCCTTTTTTAGCAAATCACTACATACTGCAAAACTTAAGTATGATATTAATGAGAAACAAGCCTATGCATTGGTAAAGGTTGTAAAAGATTTTAGATGTTATCTGGTAGGTGCTATAGTAGTTTCTTATGTTCCTTCAGTAGTAGTTAAGGAAATATTCACACAATAAGAGGTGTCTGGGAAAAGATGTAGATGGAAATAACAAGATCTAAGAGTTCAACATTGAGATGAAAATCACAAAATTGGTAAGAGGGATAGGATTAGCTAAATTAATGGCTAATGAAAATTTAGATGCAAATCATATAAATTCTTTAGAAGAAGAGAAGAGGCCTTTGATATGCAATCTTGATCATTGTGATTGGTACAAAAACATTATTTATTATTTGCAAAGAATGAATTATCCACCAGGAATGGATGAAATAAAGAAGAGAAATATAAAGCTACAAGCTATCCATTTTTATCTAATAAGAGATGAGTTATGGTGGAGAAATCTTGAAGGGGTTTTATTGAAATGTGTTGATGAGGAACAAGCAGGAAGAATTTTGCAAGAAATGCACAATGGAGTATGTGGTGGCCACTACATGGAAAAGACCACTGCACATAAGATTCTAATAGTGGGATTATGGTGGCCTACTATTTTCAAAGATTCTCATCAACTGGTCAAGAATTGTGATTCCTACCAATGATTTTTTGGTAAGCTAGAATTCTCTGGTAATGTACCTCTAACACCAGTAGAAGTACATGCCCCTTTTCAATAGTGGGGTATTGAGTTCATTGTAGAGATAGCAACTAAATCCATTAGAGGGAATTTTAGCAACTGATTACTTTACTAAGTGGGTTGAAGCAATCCCCACTAAAAGGGCAACTAGTAAAGTAGTGATAGACTTCTTGTTAAAACACATTATCACAAGGTTTGGATGTACAGAATGAATTGTGTCAGATAATGCCATGTGCTTTAAGTCTGTATAATATATAAATTTTTGTACTGAATATGGCATTCAGACATCTTACTCTACACCCTATCACCCCCAAGGAAATGGTCAAGAAGAATATACCAATAAAAGTTTTCTTAAGATCATTAAAAGAGTCTTGGATAAAAATAAGAAGGCATGGGACTCAAATTTGACAATGGTTGTTTGGGAAGATAGACAGACTTCTAAAAAATCAATAGGATGTGCTCCTTTTGACTTGGTGTATGGGATTTAAGAAAGGTTGCCTCAAAATAATCTAATGCAGATGTACAAGTTTGTGTAATTATGTGATGATGACATTGACAGTGACATGTAAATAAGAATTGATGACTTGGTTGAATTGGATGAGACAAGGAGGGAAGCTTATGTAAAAAATGCTAAGCTTCAATTTCAAGTCAAGAACTTGTATGATAAAAGGGCAATATCAAGACAATTCAGTGTTGGAGACTATGTGTTGATGTGGAATGCCAAATTGGAGCATAAGAGTAAACATGGAAATTTGATCCAATCTGGCTGGGACCTTATGTCATCCATGAAAGGTATGGACAAAATTCTTATTTATTGAAAGATCTCATTGAAAAAAAATTAGAATTTCCAGTTCATGGACAATTCTTAAAATTATACTTCTCATGAGGTCTGATTATCCATGAGCAGTAGGTTGTATATAAAATTTGTTTTCTATAGTTGGTTGTGCTTTTTATAGGTTAGGTTTGGTTTCTTTTGTGTGAGTAGATTAGTTTCTTTCGGTTAGTTTGGTCTTCTTCCCACTAAGATTCTGGATTCTTGCAATAATTACAAGAGGCATCCAGCCCCAATTAGAGCCACTATTAGACCTATTTCAAAATTTTCTAGGTTCTTTCCTTTGCTCCTATTTCTAAAATTTTTCTAGGTCTCTAGCCCTTAGGGTTTTTTCTTCACCATGAAAAATATGTCTTAAACCCTAACCCTTCATGGCAGTTTCTAATTTTGGGTTACCATTTTTGAGTCACTAAATTCCTTTTTATGTCATGTGCGTGGCCAAGGAATATTCTTTTATCTCACGAATCTCTTTATCTCTTAATCTCTAGATAATATAGAATATGTTCTTTCCTTTCTGATATCACACACTGGTCATTGATTAGGTTCCTTTTAAGTTATGATCATGTGACTAGCGTGTAATCAAATGAAGAATTGATCAAGTACAGAAAGGTTGTGACACTTGGAAAGGATTGTAGATCAGGATTGAGATTAGTGGCTGGTGCTTAATCTCAAAATGAATTAATGATGTCATGGTATATCTGGAGATCTAGCATAGACTGTAGATCTTGTTTAGATCATGTGCTTGGGGTGAGATCTTGAAATGAACTCAAGGGTTTAGTTTTTATTTTGCAACTTAGAGATCTCTTCAGTCACATAATCTTGTAATGTAATCATGGTCAAGGAAAAGTTACTTTTCCTATTTGTTCGCTAAATCTCTGAATGCACCGGGGTTAAGTTAATATTTTGATATTAAGCGAGAATCGTTGATATAGTATTTATCATGTGGATGATGTTTAGTCTCAGAAAGAAATGAATAGGTATAAATATATTGTGAGATTAAATTCACATCATTGATCTTGATTCTAATCTTGTGGATATCATTAAGTCTCTAAATAAACCCAAGGCTTAAAAAAATGTGTGGGCAACTTAGAGATCTCTTTAGTTGCATGATCTCTTAAAGAACTTAGGGTTAATTCAAGGTTGGTTAAGTTTACTCAGCGAATCAAAGATAAGCTTTCTGGTGCATAATATCAAGGTTTTGACCCAAGTTAAGTTTAACTTGCCAGGGTTATGTTTTTTCTTCAGTCGTGTGGTCTACAGATTGATGCTTAACTCAGGTATAGTTAAGGTGGGCCAAATAAGATTAAATCAAAATTGTAGATGATGAGATAGATTAGAGGGCTTGTGCATAATCTATAAATGTGACCTGAGTTAAGTGAAATGTTCAGTGACTTGGAGATAACACAATTTCACAATCTCCAAATAGACCTTGAGTCAAGCATGGTTAAGTTATGAGCCAAGTGGAGTTTGCATGGACAAGATTTGAACCATTGATCAGAGTAGAGATCAAGGGTTGGTGCTTAATCTCTAGATAATGTTAGATAGTCAACATTCTTTTAGCGATTTGGAGAGGTGGACAGAGATGCAGCCACGTGTCCAAGTGAAGATCAAATCTTGTGGTTGTCGCTGAATCTTGGAATAGATTGGGGTTAAGGCCAAGTAAAGTAAAGTTAAGGATGAGTTGGTAGGGGTTTGATTTACAAGCCATTGATCGAGTCCTTTTTCTAACATGATCGGAGGGCTGGCGCATAATCTCAAAATGTAACTTGAGTTAGGCAAAATATTCAGCGACTTTCAGTTTCACATAGTCGTGCAATCTCTAGATGACTTGATTCAAGATAGAGTTAAGAGCGGAGTTGATAAGGATCAAATTAGAACCACCGATGTAGTGTTGATTGTGTGGTTCACGTTTAGTGTCAAAAGGAAATGGTCAAGTACAAATTTAATCAAAGACTTAAAATAGGTCATAGATCTTGTTCTATCCTTGCTCTCATCGTGTGGTTTGTGCATAGTCTCTAAGTAAACTCAAGGGTTAAAGAATCATTCAGAGAATTGGAGATCCCTTCAGTCACTTAATCTCCAAATCAAACTAGGGTAAAGACAAGTCTGGTCAAGTCAAAATTAGCACTTCAATGAAGCCTTCGATAACATAATCTCAAGATTTGACCATGGGTAAAGGATTAACTATTTGAGTTTGTGATTTCCCTTCAATCGCACAATATCTAGATGAATTGAGACATAATAAAGTTAAGGGCTAAGCTGATAAGGGAAAGACCTAAGCCATTGATCTAGTGTTGATCTTGTGGTTCATGTTTAATATCGCAATGAAATGGCCAAGTATAGATATATCATGAGATTCAACACAGGCCATTGATGCAGTTAAGATCTATAGGTGTGCACGTGATCTCAGAGAAAACCCATGGTTAAGTGAAATGTTCAGCGACTTTGAGTTTCATTTATTCGTTGAATCTCAGGATAGACTATAGTTAAAAGCCTGAGTCAAGTTAGTCAGACAGGTTTGTTGCACGAATATGATATGGATCATTGATTGAAGAGAAGATCGTATGGCTTGCGCATAATCTCCAGTCTTAACCTGAGTAAAGGTAAACATTCAGTGACTTAAATATTACACAGTTGCATAATCTCCAGATAAAGTCAAAGTTAAAGGCTAGTCAGAGATAGGTTAAAGGAAAAGTACAGATAAAAGGTTGATCAAATAGCTGACGCTATCCCTTGATCATGGAGATGAATATTTTTAGTCATCAAGGCATTGTGCCTGATCGAAACCCATCCTCATGAGAATGTGGGGCCAGAGTAAGGAAAAGATAAAGGGTGGATAAGTTAGAAAAGATTGTGCAGTGGGCATAATGGCTTAATGGAAAGTTTCTCGAGATCTAATCTTTGAGGCATCACGCATGTGCGCCATGTGGCTAGGTTTGATCTTATGCCCGAGTAACTTAAATTACATCGACGAATCAATTTTAAATTTGATAAAGGATTCAATCTCAGTCACTGATTTAGTTGTTCACACCACCTATGACCATTATACTAGAGTTTCAAATTTTTAAATCTTTTCTCAAAATATTTTTCATGGCGGTTGACAGATATTTTATCTCAGAGAAACAAATTTCACATGGCGACTTCTGAGCAAGTTTGAAGCAGTTACAAGGATGCAGGCGGTTAGAAGACAAAGTTCCTAAAAAATCTTGCAACAAGGTGGTTGTTATTTCACTTGTGTTTTTATTTCTTGTATGAGTCATATTTTTTTTCCTTACTCCAATTGATCGGTAGGTTGTTGCAATCCTCTTCTATAAAAGGATTCCCAAGATCAGTGAAAGGGGCTAGAAAATTGAGGGCTGTAATCATTCTGTAAATTTTTTAGTCAAGGGAAGATAGTAGAATTGTACTAGATAGGTTTCAAGATTAGAAATAAATTTGGAAGGTCTCTTGCATGTTATTGAAGAGGTTATCTTTGATTACATCTTGTATATAGAAGTACGATTCCTTAAACTTATTACAAAGATCCAGATTCCAATCTCTCCTTTGGTGTTATGTCTTGTGAGTTATGAATTTTCCAATTCATTAGCATATAGTTTATCTATGTTTATGTAGTTATTTTAGAGTTTTGATCAAGGATTAGATTAAATGATGCTCTAAGTAATGCATAGGTTCATCTTGATATACACTATGATTTTATAAGTAGTGTGGGTTCGGGATAGTTGTGTTTATGGCCTGGAATATCTGAGAATAATTGACTTCTACATATTGTATTTGTTCTAGAGTATAGCCCAATGGATAAAGCACTGATAAAAAAATGGATAAGTTCTATATTGTTGCATTCCTAGTTATAGATTGGCTATGTTTCTGCAAACACAAACATAAAATCCATTATGTCCTACATTTGTATAATTTTTTTGTGACATATCTATCTCATGCTCCATTTCATGGTTGATGTTCAATGGATAATTAGCTAGTTATCTACTATCACCCGGTTATGTTGAGTCTTTGTGAGATTCCTGCTTGATTAATACAATATAGATTATTTGAAAGTATTAAAGGGTATCCCCCTTAGTATAACAGAACCTAAAGTGTAGAAGCATGGTATGAGTGCTTGTTAGTTGGTCCTTTTCATTACATGGGATAATAGTTGGAGTTGGCATCTCTTTAAAATTTTATGAGAAAAGGAAAAGGTTGATGTTCTTTCATTATAGCATAAAAATCCACCAACACATTGATTTCAGAATTGTCAAGGAATTAAGGTAGGATCCTAAATCTGAATTGATTTGTCTGTTTTATGAGTTTAATCTTTTATTGTGAATATTGTAATTTTTCTTAAATATTGGTTTTGGTTTATGGGTTAGATCTAAAACTCCTTTTGTATACCTCAGGGTGGGTTTAGACTAGTTCTATGGATTCATAACTATAGTAAAAATATAGGTAAATCTAAATCTATGAGTTTGCGAAAAAAGAGGTTTCTTAGGAAAAATTTGTATGTTCTTGAGGGTTTTCACAAAAACTAGATTAAATGCACTCTAGACTTAGAAAAATTAAACCCGTTAGTTTTCAAGCTAAACAAGAACATGGGTCTATTTCATATAATTTATTTATATATATTCCCACCTTAGAATTATTAGTCTTATATATATATATA
>MU226743.1:1464192-1476335 GCA_018584345.1 Thuja plicata | reverse complement strand
ACTCTATTTTTTTTTATAAATTTTTTTTATATTTATTAAAATTTATATATGTTAAAAAGAACATATATAAAAAAATTAGAAAAAAAAGTAATGTTTTTGGGGTGGGGGGTCCCAATCCCCACCCCGACAGCTATGGTGTCGGGGCAGTTGTTGCTATGCACGACAGCTAGGTAGCCGACGACAGCCTTGGGGGGCCTGCCTCCCTTGGGAATGGGGAGCAGGGTATGTCCCCTCCCCCACTTGTTTGTTTTTTTTAATTTTTATTTTTTATATAAATTTTTTTATTTATTTAAAAAAAAATTATTATTAATTAATTAAATTAAATTTAGTTTGTTTATTTAAATATTATTATAATGTTTAGTTTTATTAAAAAGTTATTGTTATATTATTTATTATTAATTTTTTTAAATTAATATTAATTAGTATTAGTGAATGTTAGATTTTAAGATATGCATGTAGTAATTAAACTTAGTATAATATTAATAAATTTGATATTAGTTAGCATTTTCTTTTATTATTACATTAATTATTAATTAATACGAATTATTAATTTATGATTAATATTTTAATTTCTTATTTGCATATTATCGCGTCTTTTCCATGTTTAGTGTAGTTTTCTTTTGGGCTTTTGGGGAACTACGTTGACTCCTAGGGAAATGTACCAGAGGCTGGGGGTGTGTTATTTGTGTTTCTGCTTATTTCTATGCTTAGTATCTATTTGATTTTCTTTCCCCAACTATTTTCCTTAAGCTCATGTCTAAGTGAACTTGCAAGTGTGTGTGTTTACTTGGTTTTTGGTTTGAGAACCAATGCGTGTTCTTGATGACATTTTGTGGAACCAAAATTTGACCATCATACCTATACGTTATTTTGGAGACTAAATATGACTATGAGCTTAGGGTAGGTAATCTAAGTGTTTAAGGGGGGAGTGGCTTAAAATGAGGGTCGGGACCCTAAGAGGTTTCCAGGGTAACTCATTGTAAGTTATTTAATAAGTGATAACATAATATGAAATGACCTTTAAAATGAACTAATAAGACATTTGTATTTCTCGCCCATGCCTTGAGTGCTTGTATAGGCTAGGGTGGGAGTGAGATAAGATGCTTGATTTGATCTTGCATAGTTAGTATCCTTCTCTGTATGAGAGGTTACTGATACTGCTTAGAGTCACTAGGGGGACGAGGTCTAGTGAGACTGCAAGGGTACCTCTAGAGTTGACTCATGTGATGACACTTCCCCATATTCATTTTAGATTTCCTACGTGTGCTATTTGCCTATGGGTTTATAGGTCTTTACATGTTTAGTTGAAGATTTACCTTGTGATAGAGAGCTTTCTAGATCACTTGTTTAGTCCTACTATATGACTAGGTTTTTATCCCAGACTTTCACCCAAAAAGGCTCAATAAGGTCTTCAAACTCCAAATAGTATAGAGAAGAGACAGTTAAGTTACCATCAATACTATGTTTCCAAACAATCCCATCCTCTTCCTCAATCAAATTGATTGAGTTGATAATTTTGTTAAGATGACCCAGTCTTATATCAATGATAGATAAATCTTTCCAGTGACCCCTTTCTCAATAGTCTTCAACTTTCCTTCCAAAAATACTTTTACACCGATTCTCAAAGATACACCATTCAGGGCATTCCTTGAGGGGGGAATGAAGAATCCACTCATCATCCCAGTAAAGAAATTTGTGACCATTTCCCACTTTCCACTTAATTCCTTTTTTAATTATAGATTTATTTTTCATAACATTTTTCCATATGAAAGATCCAACCCTTTCCCTATCCTCATTCAGAAAGGCATCAAGATTAGGCATGTCCTTATTATACTTATTATCCCATATAAGAGTCCATTCTCCTATAGAGTTATAGTATCTCCATATAACTTTGGTAAGGAGATTCTCATTCAAGTTCTTAATTCTTCTTAGCCCTAGGTTCCCTTTCTTGATCAGACATCAAACTTTTTCCCAGGCTATAAGAGCTATCCTTTTTTTTCCATCCATGTCCACAGAAACTATTTTTGAATTTTTTCAATGGCTTCACCAAAATTTTTGGGGATTTTAAAAAATCTCAAAGCATAAAGAGGAAGGCCTTGAAGAGTAGCTTTCAGAATCTAGATTTACCCGCTTGACTTAGCAGCATCCCTTTCCATCGCACAAGTTTGTTGTGAAATTTGTCCACTAAGGAGCTCCAAAAGTATCAGGAGGTTCTAAACAAAGAGGGAGACCAAGATAAGTACCAAGCATAGTTCCCAAGTCACATCCTAATATCTTAATGATTCTCATCTTTCTTCTTTCAGGGACATTGAAAAGATACACCAAAATTTTTCCCCAGTTTATAATCTGGCCAGAAGCTTTCCCATAATTATTCAAATCTTTCTTGATATTACTAGCATTTTAAACCAAGGCTTCTGCCATAATAACTAAATCATCTACAAGCTACTGATGAGAGAAAACTTGGTTCTCCGAGGATGGTTGTAACCCTTTAATGTCACCTTTCCTCACTTGATCCTCCATGTACCTTCCCATGAATTCGGCCATGAGGATGAAGAGAACAGGGGACATGGGATCCCCCTGTCTTAGTCCCCTTGAAGATATAAAGAACAAGGTAGGAGACCCATTAACCAAAACCAAAAAAGTAGGAGAGGAAATGAGCTAAAAAATGAGATCTGTACATTTACTATTAAATCCAAAAGCCTTTAGAAATTTCACCAAAAAATCCCAGTCCACTCTATCATAGGCTTTAGACATATCCAATTTCAAAAGAAGGCCCTCCTTCCTAGACATCACTAGAGAATGAACATTTTCATGGATAGTAATGATGGATTCCATGATTTTTCTCCTTGCACAAAACCATTTTGTTGCCAGGAAATCAAAGAAGGGAGAATCACCAAAATCCTAGTGGTAAGAACCTTAGAAATAATTTTGTAAATAGAATTGCACAAACTAATAGGTCTAAACTGATCCATCTTATCTTCCCCTTGTTTCTTAGGGTTAAGGGCTATAAAAGTACCATTCAGCTCCTTCAGAAGTTTTCTGGTTCTGAAACTCTCTTTCACCGCATTGGTAACTTCCTTTTCAATAATATGCTAGTAATATTGGAAGAATAACATAGGAAAACCATCCGGCCCTGGGGATTTTTCTCCTTCAAAAGAAAAGACAACCTTTTTTATCTCAGATTTAGAAGGGAAAGCATTTAGCCTGACATTCTAGTTTTTATTAAGAATATTTGGGATGCACTTCAGAAATTCATTTTGTTCCTCCTTGTCGAGCTCACTATCATTTTGCAGCAAACTTTGAAAGAATTTTTCTGCCTCCAATCTGATTTCCTCCTCATTATTAGAAATAGTTCCACTAATGTTTAACTTAGAAATCCTATTATCTATTATGTGTTTTAAAGTTGTCATAAAGAAATACTTAGTATTTCTATCTCCCTCCTTCAAGAAAATCTTTCTTGATCTCTGTCACTAGAAAGTTTCTTCTTTTGCAATGATGTTATGCATCTCGATCAGCTTCTCACTCTCTTGATCTCTTGAAATATAAGCATAACCATCCTTTTGGATGCTCTCCTGGATTTCCTTAATCTCTAAACTGACACTAGCCTTATTAGTAAATATATTGCCAAAAGTCTCTTTGTTCCAGGCTTTGATATTATCCTTGACATTTTTAATTTTTTTAGCTAGGATAAACATAGCAGTTCCCTTTATATTTATTTTCCACCACTCCTCTATCCTTTGTTCAAGTTGTGGATGCAGACTCCACATTTTCTCAAATCTGAAAGGAAAGTTTATTTTCTTATCAATTGGGTCAGCTAGAAAGGTAATGGGATTGTGATCCAATCCTACCCTAATGTGGGCTGATAAAGAATAGTAATAATTAGTGAACCAATCATTAGTAATGAGAGTCTTTTCCAACCTAACTTGAATGAGGTCCTTCCCATTTCGTCTATTAGTCCAAGTATATTCAGTTCCCTGTAACTCATTGTCATGGAGATAATGAATGTCAACAAAATTCATTAGGTCCATCCTACTGTCTAGATTAGAAAGGCTTCCACTAGTTTTTTCCTTTTAGAGGAGTATTGAAATCTCCCATAATAATCCATTCTTCATTTTTAAAGGAACTTCTCAAAGAAGACAACTACTACCAAAAGACTTCTCTGCCTTTTTTAGTATTGGGGGCATAAATATTAGTCAAAACCCATGAAGTGTTATCCTTCATATGCCTAAACCTGATGCAAGCCACATTATCCCCTTGATATATAATATCCCCTTTTATGATATCTACATTCCATATGGTCGCAATGCCCCCAGAGGCTCCATTAGAGTCACCCCCACAAGTTATTCCATTTTTAAACAATCTTAGCTTTTCGACTTTATCCTTGAGAATTTTAGTTTCTTGAATCAAAAAAATATCTGGTCTATTGTCCCTAATCATATTCCTAACAATTTCCTTCTTATGGGGATTGTTCAGCCCCCTAATATTCCAAGATATAATCTTCCTGATTTAACAAAGGATCCTACCTCCAGAATCTACTGGCTTCCATCCGCAATGTTGGCCTCTTTAATTCTCACCTTTTGGTTTGATGGCCTACCTGGAGAAGAAATATTTGCTCCCACATCTCCATTCCTACTACTTCTTGTTGCTACCTTTCTGCTTGGTAACTCTTTGTCCTTCTTTCCTTTTTTTTCTCTCCTTGATTTTATTTCTCATCTTTAATTTCACTTTGTTCCCCCGCTAGGGTTTGGCTTATTTCTATGGGGTCCCCCCAGTTTGGTATTTCAATTTTGCAATTTATTCCCCCTTTAGGAGTCATTTCCAATTGATTAAGGGTATCTTGACTCACCACCATATCCTATTGTTTCTTCTACTCTGTTGCTTTTGCTTCCTGAATGTTAGTCTATGGGCTTCCTCCCTATTGTTTATCCTTTTTATTGCCATTAGGATCTTCCATTTGTTCAAATTCTATGTCCACTATTACTAACTCCGTAATCTCCCTCTCCTCCACTTGGGCTTCTTCTGTTTCCTGATTTTGTCCTTCAATTTCATTTTTCTCAAGAATCTCATTATTTGTAAGAATATCTACAATAGGGTTAGCTATCACAAAATCTCCCATTCGAGCACTATTAGTAGTATTGGATTTGCTATCTTGTCCCTTTTTCTCTTTTTTTTGGCCTTCCCTAGCTATCTCTCTTCCAGCCTTGATATTCCTCCCTATAGGAACCCATTTCTTGTTACTTTTTTGGATGACTTTTGTTGGGCACTTCTTTGCCCAATGTCCAGCTTTCTTGTAGTGAAAACACACAAAAGGGATTGTTTCACATTCAATAGCTTGCTCCCACAATCCCAGTTTAGAGTTTAGATTTATTTTCTTTGGCATATTAGTATTCTAAGTAATGTCGACACAGATCCTTGTAGTTACATTATCTATAAAGAGAAGTTCTCCAAATGAGTTAGCTATCCATACAAATATATCCTCCAACCAATATTAAAGAGGAAAACCTTGGAGCTTGATCCAAATAGGGACCTGACTAACCTCTTCCTCCTCGAAGACTAGATTGGGGTGCCATTTCTAGAGAATCAGAGTATTTTTCCCTATCATCCAGGGCCTATTGCATATGACATCCATTCTATCTTCCTCATAAGAGAAAAAAAGGAATACATCCCTTTTCCATGGCAACCACATCTACCTGCCCTTTCATACCCCATCTTCAGGATATGAAGGCCCTTACCACTTCAATATTTGGTCTAACCACTATAAATCTTCCAACCAGGGATTTATTCATTCTAGCTATAGAATGATCAATAATCTAGTCTGGAATATCTATGGCAAAGCTACCTAGAGAAGGTCTTGAAATGTCCTTAACTGGTGGTAAACAAGATTTACTTGAAGGTTTGAATCCAAAAAGGGATGCCCATTTTTTTTTCATCTTATGTATTTCGTCAGTCCTGGGTCCCCCACCTGGGTCCCCAGGCACTAGACCAGCATCAGGATCCTTCCCTTTATTCTCATTGTCCTTACCATTATCCTACTTACTATTCTTAGAAGGACCTGCATCCTTTGAGCCAGTCCCACCCAAATTCAAACTTGAATTTGGCAGAACCCGCACTCCTACCTCCCGTGCTCCACTCCCTCTCGCCATAATTGTTGTAGTCTCTATGCTACAGTCTGTGCTAATGTTGTTGTTGTCAAGGATGGAAATATTTGAGATATCACAGGTTTTGTTTGAGAGGGTTGAGTAGTGTTTTGACCTATGAGAGGGTTTTTGGTTCATATGGTTGACACATTAAATTCAGTGGGGAGTTTGACTCCCTTTTTAATCAACATGGCTAAGAAATGTTCAGGATTTCTCTCTACAAAAACATCAACAACTTGCATGGAATAGGCGTCTTACTCTATGTCTTTGAGCTCCTCCTCAGTGACATCATGGAATAATGTTGGTCTATGGGGATTCTCAATGAAAAGAGTAGGATTGGTATTTCTGAAAGGGTCATTCTCTCGCTCTTGTTCCGAAGGGGGAAATTTGTTGATATAAGACTCATCAGGTTGATTTTTAGCCTCTGACCTTATGTAAGGCCCTCCATAGGGTGTATGAGACAAAGTGTTGTCCAGATTTTGTAACTAAGAGAAGTGATATAAAGCAAACAAAAAAGGATAACCTTTCTAGGAGAGTCCAAGTTATGTTTGGACAAGGGTAATTCTAAGGAGAGATGTTGATTTATCTTGATCTCAAAGATTTGATGATGTAAGAATAAGATTTTTGACTATTGCCTAGGACAAATTCACTAATAGAGATATGATGATTTTAAGATAACAGGATCAAGATGTTTTGAGTCTGAACTTTTGAACTAACAATGCTTGGATGATAATCATGCTTTCAAAGAATGGATGATCTTTAAATTTTAGAGATTCACACAATGTTCTTTGCATTTTTCTAGGATAAACACTGATATTTTACACCAAATGAAGAGTATTTCCAAGGTTTTTTGGAAAAAAATAGGTGTTTTAAAGTCTCTGGTCAAGTGTGGAAAACCTCTACCAATTACAATAAAGTGACTAGTTGATTGCGGTAATCTATCACCGATTGCGGTAATAAACAGGTCAAGTGCAATAATAAAAGGGATGATTGTGGAAAACTTCCATCAATTGCAAAAAAATGTGGGCAATTGTGGCAAAGGAGAATCAGTCTCAAAAAGACTCAAAAATGGGCTTCACTGTCTAATAGAATTGATTTTCAAGAACAAGGCTTGTATTTTGCAGAACAGTTTTGATGTTGACAACCCTAGACTTTAACACGTTGGACTCATTTTGACATTTTTGATGTTTTTTTTGCATTTTGAACTGATCAAAGAACAAGCACAATGGACAATGTGTTTTGGAATCTAGCACGGGTTTTGACACAAGGAAAAATAGATTAATCTAAGGAAAATTTGGCTGTTAAATACAATATTATAGGCCCAATGCTTGAATGTTTGTTAGCTCACACAACAAGTGTCACACTACTAGGACATGAAGGTCCATGAAGTAGGCATCCGTGTTTTTGTTGCTGCCAGATATTATTGTCGTGCTAATGAAGATCTCTTTCACTAACACAATACCCTAGAACACATATGTTGAGAATCTCGGGGGAAAATTCTACAACCCCTTGAACTATAATAAGGTATCTGTTCAGAGGTGAATTGGGTTGACCTCTATTTTAACAAGGTTCTAGTAGGGTCTATGGTGTCTAGCCAATTGGTTTATATCTGTGTGTGACTCACTTAAGAGCCTAGTTGACCATGCTGGCTCCTTAGGGATAATTCACCTAATCCATACTATCATCAACACACCTTGCTTGAGCTTGGCTAGATATAAAACAAAACTTTGGTTCACATCTTGTATATATACCGATTGGAAGGATTACTGGTTTAAGGTTGTTCTCCAAGGAAGAAGCGCATTCCCAAGATAGGCCTTTCTAAAAAGTATAAAGGTGTTTAATCTAACAGATTGTGCAAGTGCACCAAAGGCTCAAGACACAAGGTTAACTGATTAAACCCTAAAGATGAAATGTGAACTAAGCTAATCTACCATAAAAGCACAAGTGTTCAGTTTTAAGCCCAAAGTAGGTGAAGAATGTTTGTTTAATTTTAATGCACCAAATTTGAAATGTTTTTTTTCCTTTGTTCAATTCTTAACCTCCATGCCAATTTTAAGCACTAGTATGTTAATGTGAGGCTCAAGATTTTTGCATGCAATGTTCTTTTTTAAGCACTAAAGGAAAAGTGAATTGATTTTAGTTGCTTTGTTAAACTTCTCCTCACCACAAGTTGTCAAAAAATGTGATTAGCACCAAAAAGCATCTAATTAATAATTGAAGAATAACTCAAAAATCTTGAATGGTTAAGACTACTACGACTAATTGTGACTTTGTACTTAGCTATGAAAAGTTTGATTGAATTAAGATATTTGTTGTATGCTTTGCTTTGATCTTCTACTGTGATGACTAAGATGGCTCTTTGTTGTGTTCGATAGTTTGTGGTCCTTCTTATGTCTGACCTTAGTGATCTAGCACCCAAGATGCGTCAAGTTACCTTTTTGGCCATTTGTCATTGATCAATTCTGTAGACAACAAAGAAAACAATCAGATTCTGACAGAAAAATAGTGATGCTCAATTTGATTTGAAATATTTCTGTCAATTGCGGTAATCTTCTATCAATTATGGAAGAGTTCTCTCAATTGAGGAAATCTTCTTTCAATTGTGGTAAAGCACTTTTAACTGCAGTAGAATGATGTCGATTGCGGCATGTATCGGTCAATTACGGAAAAACCTATGTGATTGCGGAAAATTGGTAATGATTGTGACACATATTGGCCAATTGCGGCACCGAGCAAGAAAATAGAATTGTAAATAAAGATAAAAAATATTTAAAAACCCTTAAAATGATTACGGCAATAAACTAGATGATTGTGGCAATATTCTGTCAATTGCGGTAAATACCAGCAAGTACAAAATTACATGTTTATCAAGAAAAGTATGAAAAAAGAATTGTCCAATCGTACGATTGTGGCCAAAAAGTTTTTTTTGTCATCTGAAAGTGATATTTGGGTTGTTTGATTCATGTTGGGTTCACCAAAATGTATGCATGGATTGAAATCTGTAACACTCTCAATAACGATGGGTTAGTAGCACTGATTTGCAATGGGGGAAATTGATAGAAATACTACTAATAACAAAACTATGAATCAATAAAATGTACAAGAAAATAAGAGGAAAAAAATGAATTCAAACCCAATTGCTTGAAGCTTCTATTGTCTATCTCTACTCCTAAAATGCTATTTGTGTGATGCTCAGTATTGGTGTGGGCAGTGTCTATGACTTGGGACCGTCAAGAATATGATATCGAATTGCTTTGTGATCGCAAGATGGCTTGATGCTTGAACCAATCATACAGAGTAATGGCACATGTGAGCTTGAAATCTTGGATCCTTCAAATGGTTATGATGGGTTTATTATATAGGAATTGAGAATGAGATGAATGATTGAGATCAATCCCAGAGATAGGAAGATGAACGGTTGAGATCAAAGGAAACTAGAGAAGCCATCAGTAAATTCCACCTATTCAACTAAGAGAGAGGAGATAGAGTTTGGTTAACTGAAGAGCTAATTTTGAGTTACCTTTTAGAACTAAAGAGGTGGGTGGAGAAACCCATGTGATCTGATTGGGAGTTATCTCTTTATAGATAATTGAATATTTAATTTATTTTTGAAATTAAAGTTTTCAACATGTGAGATAATTGAATACTTTTTTATTTAGAATTGCATTATTGAATGAAATTAAATTAATTTAATTGAAATTAATTTAATTGGAAGAATTTAATTAGTAAGTTTAAATATTTCAATTTAAACTTTAGGAAATTGACTTTAATTAATTAATTAATGGAAATTAATCAATTAAGGTTAATTAACTAAATAAAATTAATTATTTAATTAATTTTGGAGAATTGATTAGATGAATTGGGGAATGAATTTAGAAGAAAATAGATGATTAATTAATGATTAAAAACCCATTAATTAATAGATGAAAATTAATGTTTTTAATGTAAAGTCGCAAGTTTGTCCAATTTAGGGTGTCTACATTTACCAATGTAGTTGGAATTGTGGAAAGATATCAGGAAGATCCTAAAGAGACACACCTTGCTGCTATGAAAAGAATTTTTAGATACTTGAAAGGAACAACAAAATATGGATTATGGTATGAAAAATTAGATGACTTTATGTTGCAGGCTTATATTGATGTTGATTGGGTAGGTAATGTGGATGATAGAAAGAGTACAAGTGGTTATTCATTTTTCCTTGGGAAAAGACTAGTTTCTTGGTTAAGTAAGAAGTAGAACTGTATTGCTCAATCTACTATTGAATCAGAGTATGTTGTTGCTGCAATAAATTGCACACAAGTTGTTTGGATAAAACAAATGTTGAAGAACATTGGAATAATTTTTGAAGAGCTAGTGGTTATCCATTGTGATAACACACAGCATAGTGAATATGTTGAAGAATCATGTAATGCATTCATAGACTAAATACATTTCTATTAAGTATCATTTCTTGAGGGAGAAGGTAGTAGAAAAATAGATTAAACTAGAGTATATTAGCACAAAGGAACATATAGAAAATATATTTACAAAACCTTTGCCAAAAGATGCTTTTGAGTATCTTAGAGGCATGCTTGGGGTCAAAGCCCCTCCTTGTGATAATTAATTGATGTAGCATCAGTCCAGTGGCTCTTAGAGCTATATCATTTTCTAGACTTGATGTATGTATCTACTCCTTAGGGGGAGTGATCGCAGGAACACTATAGAGAACATTTGGGTGGTTTTGCACCTTGCTGTTGGACATGAAGATTTGAAAAATCTACAGCTTACATAATATTATAGTTGAGTTATGGCACCCTTTTCCATTGCTTCCAAAGGGGGAAAGATTCTATGTGAAAATCCATACTATTTTGGGGAGATTTGTGTTGAGGATATTTAGAAGATTGTATTGAGAGAGTAATTTTTTGGGTTGATAGATTTTCCCATATGTTGTCATAAATTACAAAGGGGGAGATGGTTGGATGATATCATATTTGGATAGTATTCATGATGTTGATATTCATGTTTTGTCACTGATGTCAACATATGTTTCTGTGGATAGAACAAACTTGTTATTTGACTGACAGAAGTGTGAGGACACTGTATAGATGTTTCAGAACTATTGAAGATAGGGATATGAAGACAGATGTGTCATGACCATTTCTACATATGATCAAGGTCCCTACATGGATTTGATAAAAATGGAGAAGCTCACATATTCTTTATATTCCCATCTTCATACTGTAGATGCAATGAAGGCATTCTGGCAGCAAGAGAGCAAAAATCTATAGATTTCTTATCCAGACGTATATTCAGAGTAAGTACTCAAGGAATTACAATTTGACACCTTTTTCATTAATGTCAAAGGGGGAGTAATGTATATAAGGAGTATGTGTATATGTTATATAGTATTTTGAATAAAGAAGATGATATACAGTAGTTTGGTGTTAGTCAAAGTTTGAGTAACTTGGCCACATTCCTTTGTTGCCATTAATGAAAAAGGGGGAGATTGTTGGAAATTTGACTCTCAGGGAGAATATGAATTATTTTGTGTTTTCATTATGGCAACAAATTCATATGAAGTTTTGATAGCAAACTTTGAAGTGAAAATTAACTAAGTATAGAAGACAGAACAAAACAGAGATATATAGATGATCAGAGCACCAACGCACGTGCGTATGACCGATTCAGAATAAGAATCTTCATAATTAAGCTCTATGATATTTTTTTTTGATTAATCTAGACATCCATGATCAGATAAGATAGTATGGATAAGTTACAGCAAGTTGAAGTACCTCTAATAGTTCAATAAATAGAGTACAGAGTCAACCTCAGTTTTGGATTAGCGTATAACATTTTATTTTATAAAGTCTATGCGCCTATAATATTATGTTTGTAATAATGTCTCAATCACTCCTATAATCATGCTTTAACCAATTATTTTGGAAGAATTGTGTATATTTTTTTTGTGCCGACTAAGGTCTTTTTTATAGTCGTGTCTATTCAAGCATGAACATATATATATATATA
>MU226743.1:1438709-1464084 GCA_018584345.1 Thuja plicata | reverse complement strand
TATATATACATATGACATGCAAAGTTGTATTAGAAAGTGTTGAAAAAATATGTAGAGCAGAGATATAAAAGAACAATATAAGATGTCAGAATGAGATAAAGCTCTTTAAGAGTATAAGAGCATCACTGCATAATCAAAACTGATAAAACAGTTGTGTCACATACAATAGTTCACTTTTGGATATAGTGTATATCTATTATCAAGGAGGTTGTAGCATTCATCCTATTGAGCAGTGAGTTTTTTGGATAGTGAGTCCTCACCCCTAACATGGTTATTTGCAAAAGACTCCTAACAGGGTCAGACCCTTAACCAGTTCATTGTACTTGCATTGTAAAGACTGCTCCTAACAGGGCAAAGGAACTTTAACAAGTTCATTATAGTAGTGCAATATTTGTGGGTACTAATTCCCACCGGGGTTTTCCTCTGAACAAGTTTTCCCCGTAATCATATCATGTGTTATATGTTCTTGTGTTAACCTTCAATTTATATATATTTGATTTATGTTTAAATTTGCTAAAATATAATAAATAGAAAAACACTGATTTACCCCCCCCCCTTTCAGTGTTTCTAACAATTGGTATCAGAGCTCTGGTCCTTTGCAAAGAAGTTTAACCACTTGAGGAGATCATGGACTTAGTAGAAGTGAAACATCTAAAAAAGAATCTTGAAGCAACCCTTGAAGATCTTGACAGATATGAAAAAGAAAATGAGGAACTTAAACTAAAAGTTGATGGCTCTCAAATGCTTATCAATAAATTAAGGAAAAATATGAAAGATTTATCTGCCAATGATTTGGGTAAAGTGGTTAAGAAGCTGAATGAAGAGAACATGTCTTTGAAAGAAAAAATTGAAGATCTGAATGAATAACTTACAGATAGCCTAGTAGCCATTGAAGAAAAGACCAAAGAGAGTAAACAATTAGATGATGAAATTATGCAAGTGAACTTGAAAATCTTGGAATTAGAAAAAATCAAGAAAAAGATAGAATCTAAACTAACAGAAGCAAAAGACAAGATTGATAAACTACACACAAGTTCTATTCTAATTCAATCACAACTGTATGCACAAAATTTAAAAGGTGATACCACTGGTATGGGATACAGTGTAGCTCAAATTGAAATCAATTCAATGCAAGAAAGAAAGAAAGCACAAGAATTATCTACAAAAGAAAAGAAAGAGGATAATCTTGCAGAGTCTAAAGCAGAACCACCCAAAAATGAAATCAAGCAAGTTAACATAACTTGTTATGCTTGTAACAAACATGGACACTTGGCAAGAGATTGTAAAGAGGTAAGACCTTTTAATGGTTATTGTTACTCTTGTAATAAATTTGGTCATAGGGCTATTCATTACAAAACAAGTCAAAAGAATCAGTCACAACAAAACCAAAGGAATCATACTCAATACAATCAGATAAATCAAAGAAACTTGCAGAATATTACATGTCAGATATGTAATTACAATGGACACACAGCTAAGCAGTGCAGCATGATGAATAATAACATCAGACCTCCTATCATCTATCATTCATGTGGAAAATATGGACACATCTCAAAGTTTTACAGGTCAAGAACACAAAGACAAGAGAGTCCTAAAAATTCTCTATTTGAAGAATCAGGAGAAGTTAAGTTTGTACAAGCTAAAGTTGATTAAGATAAAATATGGGTTGAAGTAAAGAAGGATAATTATGAGAAGAAGGTAGTGGACGCACCTTCTACTTCTGGTTAGATGACCGTCATGGTCTGAGGGGGAGTTATTCTAGCTCTAAACCGTTGCATGGCTAGTATACTCACCTCTGAGTATGCACCTATGGATTTATGTCTATGATCAAAAATTGAGGAAGTATATATGCACACATAACTAATACTTCAACCAGAACTAAGTTTGAAATTCTCAATGGAAACCGTGTACGGTAGCAAGCATTAAATGAAGTAACCTTTATATAAGTCAGTAAACAATAGATTATCTTCACATTTGTATTTGAGATCATAAAATTTGGAGAGCACAAGAAAATTGAGTATCGAAGCACTAAAGGATAATAGATTTGTTGGTTAAGTGAATGGATCGAAGTTGGAATGGAACCCTAGCAGTCACATTGTTTCAGAATTGCGGTGGAGACCTATTTAATCGATCAACAAGTGAGTATGGAAACCCCTGTAGTCTTTGACATTGCTGAAAGGAAGAGATTTGTCTTTAAGAAGCATTCATTCAAGTCTATTCTAGATGATGTAGAAGGGGCATTTTCTAAGACTCTGCTAGGAGTTGTACATGTCGAAGACATTCACAGATATATATATTGCAAGAAGGAAATAGTTAGAGATAAAAACATAGCAACTCTTATGGCTTCAATGATGAAACCAGAGTATTCATTCAAGGATGAATACATGCATCTCATAGATAACCCTATCTTTGAGTATTCTAATGCGCACAAGTTCTATGAGCCAAAATGGATTAAAATCCTATTGAGTAGGATACATGATGACCTAAATTGGATTGGTGAAGTTCCTGTCTGCATTACTGCAGACCTAATTCTTGAAATGATTGGACTTCCTAAGACTGGACCAATTCTTCCCAGTAGTAAGGATGTTAAGAAGTAGGTGGAACAAGTATGCTTATCCAGAAGTGATAAACGTGGAATGACTGTTGATCCTATTGATGTAGATGACATCAAATTAGTCACTATGATCCTAGGTTATAAGTTCTAGCATGTAAGTAGACTGAATAGTGTATCTGCAGCAACTGTCCTAGTAGAAATAAAAATGGTGAAGGATAATACACAGTACAATCTATGTGAAATATTGCATGCGGAGCTGATTAACAACATTAGAGCTGTAAAGCATGACAAGAGAAAAATATTCAGATTTGGCTCTTTGATCATCTATCTCTACTACCACATTATTGGTAAAGCTACCAATCTTTACCTAGATAGGAGTAAACCCACTATGTCACAAGTTTCATTAAAAGCTACATCAGAGAGTAGTGCTAAAGATTCTATGGACATGGATATCAAAACATTCAGGATTAAAATGTAGAAGAGGTTCAAGATACCTGAGAAGATAGTTGACAAATACAAAGACACCATATGCTTCATGGTGGAAACTGATTGTACTTGCATGGAGGCAGATGAACCAAGAACAAAATGGATTCATCCACTTGGCTATGAAGTTGAAGAACAGGTTTTGGAAGTGTATGCACAAGTTCTCCTATCTGTGCCCAACGATCCCAATGAACCTAGATGGGGTACTTATAGAGAAAATACAAATCAAGTTGATTTTGTCTTTTACAGTGTTGACAACAAAAGGAAGGCATCAAGGATTACTTCTAATATCCTAAAAATTCATGGGGTTACACAAGAAGACCTAGATAGAGCTAGGGAAGCTAAGATTGCTAAAGAACCTGAGAAAACTCCTACAGAAGTGAAAATGGAAAATTCTGATGATATTCCTAAGAAGAAGAAGAAGAAATCTGATGAAGGTACATCTATGCCATCAACTACCATTGATCTAGAATATTCTCCACCTTTTGTACCTAGCAAGATGACTAGAAGGAAGAAGCAAGTTCCCACAAGTCACCCATCCTCAAGGACCACAAGGAGCAAGGTAAAGAACACTCAAGCCCCTCAGGAGGTAGGATTTACACCTAGTCTAACAGTCCTAAAGAATAGAATTTTTAATGAAGGAAGACTAGAATATATCAAGAATGTCTATGACAAATACCAAGAGATAGACAAATCAGCAATTCATTCTATCATAATCTCTCACATGATTAAGTTCAAGAGGATAGTATTGGAACTTAAAATAGTCATACCAGACAAGGTATGGAACATACTTGATGTAATGAAAAGGAAATAAATTGGAGAGGATATGAGGATAAGAGAAGAAACATTAGACATTCTTCTCCATGTTTGCTCACATTATGAGAAAGCCATCCTATTGGATTTAGTAAAACCTCATCGCAGAACCAAAATAAGAATTCTCCATATCATGAAAAAAGAATATGAACTGGTTGGAGAAGAGACTCATAAATCATTTGAGTGGGTATTTCTAGATAGACACATGTATCCATAAATGGCACCTATAGAAAAAGAAACTCCAGATCCTCCCAAACAGAACAAAGAACTAGTTATTCTAAATGTGCCTAAGACAGGTTCACAGGATTTAGCACCCACTGTTTCAATAGCTTCTGATATAGTCAAATATTTAGAAGAAACTATTGTGATTGATGATGTTAAGATATCCATGACCACTTCTAACAATGACATGGACAAAGTTGAAAAATAATTTGTCAGCATTGAAGAGACAGAGAAGGCATGCACTGATGACACATCCTTACAGCAAGATGAAATTCCCTTTAGAGATTCAATAGATTTGAATAATGAGGAAGACAATCAAACTAATGAAACACCAGCTATGGAGATCCCTATGAAGAGTTAATATGTGGATGCTAGTCAGAATGCTATACATACTCCATCCATCAAACCATCATTGTTGTCAAGTTTGACCCCTGATTCAGCAAATCTAGATGCTTGGGAAGAAGAAGATTTGATTAAGATCAGTGTGCTAGATATGGAGAAAGCAAAAGAAAAACAAGTCATGAGAAACCCTCTCTTTCTGGAGATAGTGAAAATCCTAAATGACTTAGTGCCTACAAACAAGAAAATGGCTAAGATTCAGTCAGTTGATGATGTTGACAACATCTTGACAAGCTTCAAATCACATTTCACAAGTTTAGTAGACTCTGCTTCTAAAATTGTAGAAGTTGAGTACAAGAAGGGAAGATTAGATGAATTGACAAATAATTTCTCCTTAGATCTAAACTCATTAAATATTGGTCAATCAATCTAGAATGAACTAGAAGCTAAAGGTAGAAATGTAATAGAAAACTACATGGACAGAGTGAAATTCACCTTAGAGCACATGAAAAAGATTGAGGAAGCTGACATCTTGGTTGAAAGTGTTAGAAAATCAATTGAAACATCCTTGCAAGATATTAATGTATGGAAAAATATCTATCAAGGGAAGTTAGATAATATTGAAAAGGCTAAGTTGGAGATCAGCAAGATAAGAACCAGGTAGACTCAACTAAGAAATGCACTTGCGCCCTCACTAGTTGTTCTAAATGAGAACATAAAATAGATAGATGAAACCACTTCTACATATGATCAAGGTCCCTGCATGGATTTGATAAAAATCCAGAAGCTCGCATATGCTCTATGTGCCCATCTTCATACTATAGATGCAATGAAGGCATTCTGGCAACAAGAGATCAAAAATCTATAGATTGCTTATCCAGACGTATATTCAGAGTAAGTACTCAAGGAATTACAATTTGACACTTTTGTCATTAATGTCAAAGGGGGAGTAATGCATATAAGGAGTATGTGTATATTTTATATAGTAGTTTGAATAAAGAAGATGATATACAATTTTTTGGTGTTAGTCAAAGTTTGAGTAACTTGACCACATTCCTTTGTTGCCATTAATGAAAAAGGGGGAGATTGTTGGCAATTTGACTCTCAGGGAGAATATGACTTATTTTGTGTTTTCATTATGGCAACAAAGTCATATGAAGTTTTGACAGCAAACTTTGAAGTGAAAATTGACTAATTATAGAAGATATAATAGAACAGAGATATATAGATGATCAAAGCACCAGCGCACATGCGTACGATCGATTCAGATTAAGAGTCTTTAGAATTAAGCTCTATGATATGTTTTTTTGATTACTCTAGACATGCATGATCAGATAAGATAGTACAGATAAGTTACAGCAAATTGAAGTACCTCTAGCAGTTCAGGAAATAGAGTACAGAGCCGACCTCAGTTTTGGATCAACGTATAACATTTTGTTTTGTAAAGGCTATGCACCTATAATATTATGTCTATAATCATGTCTCAATCAATGCTATAATCACACTTTAACCAATTATTTTGGAAGCGTTGTGTATATTGTTTTTGTGTCGACTAAGGTCTTGTTTATAGTCGCGTCTATTCAGGCATGAACATATATATATGACATGCAAAGTTTTATTAGAAAGTGTCAAAAAAATATGTAGAGCAGAGATATAAAAGAATAGTATAAGATTTTAGAATGAGATAAATCTCTTTAAGAGTATAAGAGCATCAGCGCATAATCAGAACTGATAAGACAATTGTGTCACATACAGTAGTTCACTTTTGGATATAGTGTATATCTATTATCAAGGAGGTTGTAGCCTTCATCCTATTGAGAAATGAGATTTTTGGACAGTGAGTCCTCACCCCTAACAAGGTTATTTTTAAAAGACTCCTAACAGGGTCAGACCCTTAACCAGTTCATTGTACTTGCATTGTAAAGACTGCTCCTAACAGGGCAAAGGAACTTTAACAGGTTCATTATAGTAGTGCAATATTTGTGGGTACTAACTCCCACCAGGGTTTTCCTCTGATCAAGGTTTCCCCATAATCATATCATGTGTTATGTGTTCTTGTGTTAAGCTTCAATTGATATATATTTGATTTATGTTTAAAGTTGCTGAAATATAATAGATAGACAAACAATGATTCACCCCCCCTCTTAGTGTTTCTAACAATAGGGTATATATGAGTGATATTTTCTTTTGGAAAGATGTGGAAGAGATTGAAAAGGAAGAGAATTGTAAGATGTGAGGCTTTTGATAAGAATACTTCATCAGAACTGACCAAGAAAAGATAGTTGCTATCAGACACTTTACTAGATTGTATATTTCTTATATACACTTGTTCAGATTGTGAATCCTTGAGGGTGGCTTTAACCTTCTTTGGGAAGTGTGCCTAGGCAGTGAGCCTACCACTTTTCTTGACTCCTAATAGGGTGTGTCTCCTAATAGAGACTATGTACTATAATATTGTAATAAGCTCCTAACAGGGATACATATTTTAACATGGATAC
The DNA here is from genome assembly GCA_018584345.1 of Thuja plicata. Taxonomy (NCBI): domain Eukaryota; kingdom Viridiplantae; phylum Streptophyta; class Pinopsida; order Cupressales; family Cupressaceae; genus Thuja; species Thuja plicata. The sequence continues at coordinate 1,457,175 of MU226743.1, read as the reverse complement.
TATACTCTCAGTATATCATTTGTGGATGCTAATTCCCACTGGAGTTTTACCTTTAATAGGGTTTCCTCGACAACAAGTATTGTGTTATTGCATTGGAATTTATTGTGTTATCATTTACATTACAATTTTGGTTTATAAAATTTAAAGTTTAATATTATATATCACAACTGATTGACCCCCCCTTTCTGTTGTGCTTGTGGACTGTTATTCCTTACAGATTACCGATCTAGGTCAATAAAGTAAAGTGTAAAATAAAATAACAATACACAACATTCATGCAAATTGACACATATATTTTTAACATGGAAACCTTGCTAAGGGAAAAACCACCTGGGACCGGTAACCCAAGATATTTTCACTCTTCTGAAGTGAGCTTAGTGAAGAGATAACCTTGTTAAAGGTTACAATACACACTATTAAATGTGACCTGGTTAGAGGATTTAAAACTAACAGTTCTCTCTTGACCATGCATTCACTATGGGGTCAATAAGAAACACTCAACATTCATTAGAATGTCATAATAAAGACTTTCACTGTCCTACTGAGTTAAGAGATTTATCTATAACAATGGCTAAATTGATACAGTAATGATCTAATTCAAATAGAACTTTGTTTTGCAGATTTTAGATCTATGCTGAGTACATAATACCTCTGATCAATTTGTTCACTTAATTTCATCTCATACTTCATAATTGTTCTTCTTGCTAATGCTATTTCCTCTATTTTCTCAGTGATGTCTGCAGAAAATGCTCGGTTCTGTCTTTAACTAGTTTGATATGTCATGCATAAAATTCGCATGTGTGCATCATAGCATCATGTTCTTCATAATGAATCTCTTTTCTCTTATATAGAAATCATATCTCATTTAATTTCCATACTTCAGATTTTGTTGCTTAAACCATCCTCAATAGTTGTGTTAAAAACACGTTTCAATATTTGTAGTCTGATCTTCATTGAATTTTCATAGTCATTTGATAAACATAACAAACTTTATATTTTACCTCAAAATCATCAATTTACAGCTCAACATTTTAGTTGGCCTCAGTTTGATTAAATTTCTTAGTCAATACCTTGTTTTTTTGGCAATCCCTTTCTCGGTTATCACTGTGCTTGGTATACACTGTGTTTTAGTCGGTGTTCAATGTCTCTCGTTGTATACAAAATCTTCATTTACTGACCACATAAACATTGTTTGTTCTAGTTCTTCAATCCATAACAAATTATTTCCACCATAATGATACTCAAATAAGTTGACATCAATGACAATACATTAACTGGTAATGTTTATCATCACATCTGCAACTCGGTTGACTATCAACAAATGACTTCAAACATATAATCAATTGTAGTTCATCAATCTCTAACTTTGGCATTGATGGAAACACAATATGAAATATGCAATGTAAAAATATTTCATACAACAAATACCAAAATTTTGTTCTACAACTGCAAAAACTTTGTATCTCTCCCTAGCTTAAATATATAAATTGTTTCAGTATTAAAAACTCACCATGCAAACTCTCCTTGCAGTTTTGACTTTTCTATTCTTGAATCTGTCTGTATATTAGATATGAATCTCCCTTTCTCTTTTCTCTCTTTAGTGGATAGATATTTCATTGAAATCCCTCTCCCTTTGACAACAATGCCAAAAATAAATATACAGCTCTTCAATATCCAAAAAAAATATCTCTAGTATTCGATGCAATAGGTACCTTACAACGTACTGATATGTCTGTGTTAGTCCAGTTTAGCTTTTCATCAACATGATTGATATTCTAATTTCATGTAGGTTGATGCAACCTCCTACTTAGCTTAGTGTCCAATAGACAAGGGATGAACCCCTAGTCTACCTCTCAAGAGCTCAAATGTATCCTCTGGTAAGGGGTTGGTGAATATGCCTACAAGTTGTTCTTTTGATTATATATATTCCAATATTACTTTTTTATCTTGTACTTGTTCCCTCAAGTAATGATATTTGATAGATATGTTCTTTTTTTTTCATATATCATAGGATTCTTTGAAATATTTATAGCACTTGTATTATCACAATAAATTATCACTGGGTCGGTGATCTCTTCATTCATTCCTTTCAACAGTTGTTTTATCCATGCTATTTTCACATAATTTGCAGCAGCAGTAACACACTCTACTTTTGTAGTTGACTGAGATATGCATCATTGCTTCTTGCTTATCCAAGTAACTAATATTTCTCCAATAAAGAATGCTCCATGAGTATTTCACTTTCTATCATCAATGTTCCCAGCACAATAAACATCAGTATAAACTTTTAATTAGAACTTTCCTTCACTTTTGTACCAAAGTCCATAATCCTCAGTATTCTTCAAATATATAAAAATTATTTTTACATCAGTCATATGTGATTCTCTGGGATTAGCAGAAAAACTTTCAACTATTTCAACTGTATATGCTATGTCTGGTCTTGTGTGTACAACATACATCAATTTACCAATCATAGATTTGTACAAAGTTTGATTTACCTCAGGTGTCTTGTCTTCTTTTGTCAGTTTGCATCCTATCACCATAGGTGTTCCAAATGGTTTTGATTCTTCCATTCTGAATGTCTTCAATACTTCCTTGATGTATTTTGATTGAGTAATGTAAATACCTGTAGTCTGTTGTAAAATTTGCAATCCAAGAAAAAATTTGATCTCTTCAAACATTGACATTTCAAATTCTTTCCTCATTTCATCAGCAAATGCAGTGCATAGGTTATCATTACCTCCAAATATAATATCATCAACAAATATTTCAGCAATAAGGGTCTTATCATCATTTCCTCCTTTCAAATACAAATTGTTGTTATCACTTGTTCTAATAAATCCAATACTTATAAGATAAGAATGTAATATTTCATACCATGCTCTTGGTGCTTATTTCAATCCATATAAAGCTTTGTGTAACTTACATACCATGTTTGTCTAATCAGGAATAAAAAATCTTTCAAGTTGTTCAATGTATACCTCTTCTTCATGTATTCCATTCAAAAATACAAACTTAACATCCATCTGATACACTTTGAATCCTTTATATGCAGCGCATGCAAGTAGTATTCTTAATCCTTCAAGTCTAGCAATGGGTGCAAAAGTTTCTCCATAGTCAATTCCTTCTTCTTGTGCATACCCTTTGCAAACTAATCTTTCTTTATTTCTGATTACATCTCCATTCTCATTCAATTTATTTCTGAATATCCATTTGGTTCCAATGACATTTTTGTCACTCGGTCTTGCTACTAATGTCCATGTCTTGTTTTTCCATATCTTCTCAATTTCCTCATTCATGGCAGTCATCCATTCTTCATTTTCTAATGTGTCTCTAGTATTCTTAGGCTCAAATTCACAAATTAAACAAGTGTTATCGCTCAACTTACTTCTTTTCATCATGCCATCTCTTTTATCTCCAATAGTCTAATTTTTTGGATGATATCTTCTCACATATTTAGCAAATACAGGTTCAACTCTCTTTTCTTCATTGTCTTCTCCTATAGGTTCATTATGTTCTGGTTCATGATCTTTAGTTTCACCATTTTCCCGATTCTCATTCTGTGCTACCTATTGCCTGATGACATTACCCAGTTATAGGGTAACATTAGGCATCTACGTCGGTATAGTATCATGTTCTTCCATGTAGACAAATCTACTATAATATTTTGGGTCTTTCATGTTGTCCTCATCATTTTTCTCAGAAAATTCATTAGCTTTCACATCTGCACTTTCAATGATTTTGTTAGATGTCTTGATCAAACATTTGTAAGCTTTACTCTTAGTAGAATATCCAAGAAATATTCCTTCACCACTTTTAGAATCAAATTTACCATTTTGATCATCTTTCAGAATATAAAACTGACTACCAAATATTCTAAAATAGCTCACATTAGGTGTATAACCTTACCATAGCTCATAAGGTGTTTCATTTGTATCTTTCTTTAGTTGTACTTGGTTCAGTGTGTATACATCTTTCTTGATTTCTTCTCTCCAGTATGTTTGTGCAACACTCTTTTCAATCATAAGTGTTTTGGCACAATCAATAATTGATCTATTCCTTCTTTCAGCAATTCCATTGTGTAGAAACCTATCTTTTGATTCCATCCTCATTACAAAAAGTAGTGAACTCGTCAGAAATAAATTCACCTCCTCTATCATATCTCAAACACTTGAGTTCTCTACCAATTTCATTTTCCACTTTAGCTTTGTACCATTTAAACATATTAAATGCTTCAGATTTTTTTTTAGGAACATGATAGTCATCATCCTAGAGTAGTCATCAACAAATAAAATAAAGTATATGTCCCAATAATAGCTTTTTGTTCTCATTGGTCCACATAGGTCTATATGAACTAACTCCAAAATATTATTAGATGAAAAATCTTTCTCTTGAAACTAGATTTTGACATCTTTCCCATTTGACAATTTTTGCACATTACATGGTCAAGTTTAGATAAGATTGGTAAGCCTCTAAATTTTCTTTTCTTACTAATCTTAACCATGTTGTAAAAATTTAATTGGCAAATATTTTTATGCCATAACGAAGTATCTTCATTCTTTGCTAATAAGAAAGTAGTTTCAGTAGTGTCAAGATAGAATAGGTTACCTTTAGATTGTTCACCAGTGTCGATCAACTTTCCTATTCCATCATAGATTCTAGCTTTTCTATTCTCAAATGCAACTCAGTGACCCATGTTATTCAACTCTGAAACACTCAAAAAATTATAATTAAGTCCTTTCACCCAATATGAATTCTCACATTTGATTTGATTGTTCATCATAATAGTACCTTTTCCTTTCACTTGACAAGGTATATCATTTCCCATTCTAACAGATCCACCATCATAATGTTCAAGAAATTCAAATTTTCCTTTATCTCTAGTCATGTGATGTGTACAACCACTATCCATAACCCAAATTTCATGCTTACTAACTTTAGCAATAAGTGTTGTTTCTACCTACTTTCATCTTCATCTGAATCATCTTTCAAATCTATAAACATTGTCTCAATATCTTCATCACTGTCAGAACCACTGTCATTATCTTTATTTTCAGCAATGTAAGAAGCCTTCTTGTCTTTGTCTTTGTAATCTCGGTTATCTCTTCTTTCATACTGTTGGTTTCTTCTATGGTCTCAGTCATCCTTTCTCTCATTAGATCTATCATTTCTTTCATCATTCTTTCAGTTAGGGCATCTTGCAACAAAATGGCCAATCTCTTTACAGTTAGAACATATCAAAGGTACTTTACCTTTATATCTTCCTTTACCTTTTTCCAATATTCTAACCATTAAAGCTTCAAGTTCATCAAGTTCCTTGTCATCACTATCACTATCAATTTCATTTCTGATTATGTGTTTGTGACTAGATTTACCAATTTTCAAAGTAGAGATAAATGCGGATTCTATAGATGGTACAATACTATTGTCAAAGTTATTCAGCTCAAAATAAATCAATCTTCCAACAAAACTAGACTATCAACAATAATATTATTTCTAGGTGCTGCTTTCATTTCATATATTACAGAGACTCTTATAGAATAAACAGGCAATATAGTTCTAATAATCTTACTCACAATAGTGTCTTCATCAATGGTTCCACTAGCTCCTTGAATAGCATTCACAACTTCCTTAAGTTAGGTGCTGTACTCTTTTATGTTCTCTCCTTTTTTCATTCTCATGTCATCAAATTTTCCTCGAAGACTCTCAACTTTAGCTCTCAGTACATTTACATCTTCTCCATAAACTAGTGTAAGCTAGTCCCACATCTGTTTTGCAGTTGTACATGTCTTGATATCCTCAAATTCAGAATCAGTAAGTGAAGAAGAAATCTCCACCATGATAAGGTTATGTTCAAGTTTCTCTTTCATTTGATTATGAGTAAAAGGTCTAGTAGGTAGAATGAATTCATTATCTAGATAATCTTCAATGTTGTCTCCAATTCCTGATAGGTATAGTCTCATTCTTCTTTTCCATGTTGGGAATTTATCCTTATTCAGCTTTGGTGCATCTCTCTTATACATCTTGTGATCTTTAGCTTAAGTCCTTCAAAACTTTCTTCTAAGAAATGTATTCTCTAATACCAATTGTTAGAATAACTGAGAGGGGGGGGTGAATCAGTTAGATCCCAATTATCCTATAGTCCCAAATTCCTTCAGATGTATATAAAAACAAATTCAAACATATAATTCAACTCGGTGAAATGTATTTTGTAATCTCAAACTTTAGTCAATAGTGTTTACCAAGTATCAGTAAATTAATACTGTGATTATTGATTTAGGTCAATAAAGTAAAGTCCAAAGTAAAATAATAATCCACAACATTCATGCACATTGACACATAGATTTTTAATGTGGAAACCCTGCTAAGGTTAAAACCACCTGGGACCGGTTGTATGCACCCTAAAATGGTCGCCTAGACTATGGGCCCCATTTATCATTATATCCAATTCATGAATCAATGTTTTGGAATATTTTCATATCAAATCAGTTTCCTTGATCAAATCATAATTAATTCAATTATTTCAATATTTCCTAAGGTTAGATCATTTTTATTTAATTAGAAGATTTAATCTCCCTTTTAATTAAATAAAATTTATCTTATTTAATTAAATTAAATTCCTCCCATTTAATTAAATAAAATTTTTCTAATTTATTTAATTAAAAGAAAACCCCTCTTTTAATTAAATAAATAAAAATCCCCACTTAAAGCACTTTATTTGATGAAAAATGAAATAAATTAAATAAAAATCCCTTTTTCTTCACATCTTTCTAAGTGGTGGGCTTTTTTCTTTAATGAGCACATGGATCAAACAAGATTTAATCTCCACCTTTTCTCATTTCTTTTTGCCTCTTAATCTCAACTGTTCACTTTTTTATATAAGGAAACCTCTCATTCTCATTTTCATATAGAATTTTTAGGTATTGTTATGTTGCAGGTTTGGAGAGAAACTTTGGAGGAGAATTTGAGCACTTTGGCTTGGATATTGCAACTTATCTCTTCTTGTCTCCTTATTCTTGCATCCATGGCAATCCATTTAGATTAATTTTGCACTTGCATTTTAGATTAGATTCATGTTTCCTTTCATAGATTAATCTTGCATTTGTATTTCCTTTTATAGAATAAATCATGCATTGTTATCATATAGATTAATTTCCTTTCATGCATTGCAATCATATAGAATAGTTGTCATTTTCATACATTGAATCTCTCATTTCATGGTGTACTTGCATGGGCAAAACTAGTTCAATATGAGGGCCTCCATCACAAACCTTTGCACTCCATGACTAGGGAGCTATGAGTCGATATTTGAGGCCTCATTCTTGATCAACCTTGAATGGAATGACCCATAGAAGTGTGACACATTTTTAGCACCACATTTTTGGTACCCACCGTGGGGCAGAAGATTTGTTTTCTGTCACTATAGTTATTTTTCATAATTTATTCTTGGATTTCTGTATTTCCTATACTTTCCATACTTTTGCAGGGAACTTTCATGCGACATTTTGCAGGTCTACAGGCAAACTTTTGTTAGATTTTGCATTTTGTCATGTGGCTCTGTGCAAATTTTTGTACGGCTCTATGCGAATCTTCGCACAACATTTGGCACTAGGCTATGGATCTGATCTATTACTATTTTTTTATGTCTGAGTACTTCTTCGCTTGAGGTTCTGTGAATCTTCGCGTGACACTGTGTGAATCTTCATGTGGCACTGTGTGAATCTTTGCATGAGATTCCACACCAGAGATCTGTTTTTCATTTTTAAATTTATATATCTCTATTTTTTTTTCTAACCACTAATATTTACTATTTTTGGTGGTTTGTGATTTTCTTTTGTTGTTCTTGTTGCTAATTTGGACTTGCTTCAATAAACAACAAAATGCTCGCGTTGCTTTGGATCTGGGGTATTTTTTTGCATCTCTATAACATTTGGATTTTGGAAATAAAATTAATCTCTCATGTATTTAACTTGAGTGTTTCTTGCTTGCATAGATCACATTTCCAATTGGTGCTCTAAAAATGGACCTAGATTTGCTTTCTTGCATATCTGTTTCACATAGTAATTAGGCCCTATGAACACTATTTGTGACGATCTTGAGAGAGTGGGCTTCATTCACTTGTCTTACATGTGAATCTCTTCTTGATGATAGATCCCCTTGTAGGTAGGGAAGGATTTTTTATTATCTCACTTGGTTTGGTCTTCAAATTTGATTGGTACTTTCTCTTTTGAGAATGGTGGTTATTGTTGTTGATTTAATTTGAGTGAGGAGATTTCAACTTAGTGTGTCAACTAATCTTGTTTTCTATGTTTGGGTGAGGTGAAGAGGTTAGATGATTATTCTCTTTTCCCTTTTGGGAGAATCAAAAACTTGGAACCCCTGAATCCAAACCAAGTCCCCATGTGGTTCATATTGTGAGTCTTCCTTGTTAGAGAGGGTTAATCATAGTGGACACTCCCTTTATTGGGTAAACCATGTGGATGGAACCTCAAGCGGTAATAGCCATTTTTTCCATGGTAGCAATGACCGCTATATAAATGTCCTTATGGAAGAAATCTCCATGGGTGTAGTTTCTTGTGGGTTGTTAGATCTCCTCAGCAGCTCCTAATTGATTAAATTCTTAGACTGTGTAAAAACCTTGGTGTGTTGGGATTGGATTTCACACACTTGAGATTGCAAAAGTTGCAGAGTCAAACCATTACTACGAACCATAGTGAAACCAAATTTTTATTCTCTAAGACTATGTGCATGACTAGAAAACATTTGAGAACATACACAAGTAAGATTATTATGGAGTAGAAATACTATGACACTATCCATGTTCATGTGCAAGGTTGCTTTGTCCCTTGCTCATTGATTGAAGATATTGACTGCTTGAACTCCCTGATTTTGTATTGCGTTCCTGATTCATGATAAAATTTGTTAATGCATCTATTTGGTTATTTAAAACAAGCGTATAATAAGTTTTATTTCCTTTCCTTGTGTGAGAAAATTGTTTCTTCATGCGGTCCTGTGCATTTTGTCACGCGATCCTATGCAAATCCTCGCACGATATTTTACAAACTTGTTGTCAGTTTACTGTTATCCTGTCACACCAGTCTGGCTTTTCTTTGCGCACCCATGTGCATTTTTTTGTGTGGTTCTGTGCTAATCCTCGGGTGAGAAAGCATTTCATCGCATGAAACTATTTGTCAATGAGCTATTTGTTGTCATCTTCCCGGTTGTTTGATTGCTGCCCTGTCATTTCCAGTTTCCTTGGTTGATCCAGGTCAGATTGGATTACTTACCCCACAGTTAGAAGCTTGTTTAGATTTGTATTCTTTTGTTTTGACCTCTTGGATTAGAAATCTTTGATTTCACAAGTGACCTACTTGGAGCTTGGTGAGATAGAAACCGTCCTTGTTGAAGAGATAAACCTTTAGATTCTTTGATAACACACTTGGAGAGTTTTGGTAATCTCTTGTCCATCCACTTTCATACAAATTCAATTTCAATTAATATAATTTGCGTAAGATCACCCTCCTGATCCATATGTGCTAGGGTATTCACCTAAATTTATTGGGCACCTCTTTGGCAGTGTTGGCTTACGCCTCTTTGCAATATTCTATCTTATCACCTCTTTTTGGACAAGTTCAAGCCTTTACTATCCTATTTTGGTACCAACCTTTCCTAGGGTCTTCCTATCAGCTAGTACCTTTTCTTTCATTCCAGTTACAACAAGATATCAAGTAAATCAAGGAAAATGACATCAAGTGGTTTTTAACCAATTACCCCTAGTTCAAACTCACCAAAAACATAAGGTAAAAGAGCCCATATTTGATCAATCACCTAGGAATACCTCTGAAATTTGGTTTGATTCCAAGAGTCCTCTTAGTGAGTTTGGTATCCCCTTAGCATCTTCTCACTCTTCTATGGATATGAGTTACACAAGGACTCAGAGAGAGATGGAAGACATGGATAAACATTATGATGATATGTTTGCAAAGAGTAGAGATGCTATTTCATTCAATGGTTCCTCTCATAACAGTAGACCAACCTCACCCCTTATTTCAACAAGATATTTAGATGCACACCAAAGGGCTGAGAGAGAGAGAGAGAGAGAGAGAGAGAGAGAGAGAGAGAGGTAAAAGACATGCTTATGACGATGAATTATCACAACATGAGAACCAAGGAGACAAACTTTATGACACTCATGTCAATGCAACTTATACCAACAACTTGTTTTGAAATTCAAGACCAAGTTCACCACTCAAGACCTCTTTAGGTTACATGAATGAAAGGATTAAGAGGATTGAGCATGAAAAGAAAACATTCCAATATGAACAAGCTCGTAAGGAAGAACAAATTAGATGCCTAGAGTTGGAGAGACAAACTTTGGTAGAAATGGAGAAGAAAGCCTTTCAAAAAGAGCAAGATAGGCTCTTGGCTTGAAAACTCAATGATCCATTCAATAATATGCATGTTAGTGGTGGAAAAAGTTCTCCTCCATCCACTCCTCCTAGGACTCCATGGAGTAGAAGACATTCAAGATCGTCATCACAATCTCCTAGCCCTAGAGGAAGAAGGGTTTCTAGAAATGACCATTATAGGAGACCAACTCCTCCTAGGAACTCAAGACAACCTTCCCAGCGTGCTCATTATGGTTCACAATATGGGGGTAGTAGCTCAAGCTTTGATCACACCTTCCAAGACTTTATGAAAATGAAACAGGAGCCACTTTTTCAACAATATGTGGAAAAATATTTGGAGCAAAACAAGGATAAGTTCCTAGAGAGCCTAATCAACAAAGGTGCTAGAGTCCCTTACAAATTTGATGTGCATAAAAAGATTAAGAAGCAAGGTCCATCCCAAGAGGAGAAGATCAACGAAATGCAAAGAACAATGGACAAGATGTTTGCACCTAAGAATTATTTCTCATTGGACTCAATTTGTCATAATCCTTTTGATAAGAGTGTTAACATGAAATAATTTCCTAGAAAGGTTGGAATTCCTCAATATAACAAATATGATGGGAGTGGAGATCCACATGATCATGTGTGCCAGTTTTATAACACAAGTTTTGAGTTTCATCAAGATGATTCATACCTTATGAGATTGTTCCCACGAAGTCTTAAGGGTCAAGCAATGGAATGGTTTACTAAAATAACTCCCCCTATTAGGACATTCAAAGAACTTGTTCATGAATTTGTTCAACACTTTGCATACAATGTTTCAAGATCTATCACTTTGTTGGACTTATGTAGCTTAAAGAAGAATCAAGGAGAATCCTTTGTTACTTTCTTGCAAAGGTGGAGACAAAAATGCTCTTTCTATTCTAGAACTATTCCTAACAATGAAAAGATTGATATTCTTGTTAGTAATTTTGTCCCCGAAATGCGGTATGAAGTTAAGAAAATGGTTTTTGATTCATTTGATACCATGGTTGAAACCGCATGTAGGATTGAAGATGTTTTAAGAGAACAAGGAATTTTGACTAAACATGGTAATAACAACAACAATGGTAAAAACAACAACTCTAATAAGGATAAAGGGAAGAACCAACATTGGAATAGGAACAAACAAATGGTTAACGATGGAGTTGTGGATTCCTCTGAACCTAAAGATCAATATGTGCTCCAATTATCTAGTACTATTCAAGCTACGAAGCTCAATACGTCCAATTAATAAGAAATTAAGCCAAGCTACCAAGGTAAGCCTAAGAGTGACAGACGTTAATTTGCAAAACTTGGTGAGTCATATGAGAAAATTTTAAAGAAACTTATTGATAACAATCTGGCACATCCTCAAGATGCTGCAAATTTTTGTATACCAGAAGTTAAACCACATTGGTGGAAGGAGAAATCCTTTTTGCATATTTCATAATGGTATTGGACATGAAGTTGAACACTACTGGAAACTCAAGCATATTATTCAAGATCTCATTGAGAGTAGACAACTTACAATAGATGGATTGAAAACCAATGCCAATCATAAGGCATTCAAGGAACCTTTTCCCAAATATGAAAAGGGGGAAACCTCTAAAGTTAAGAATGACAAAGCTGAGATCAATTATACTTACATAGATGCAGAGAATACTATCAACATGTTTGAATTTATGGAAGAAAATGTTAACATGATGAGTGGTAGAGATCCTTATGGTTATGATCTAGATGAAGACTCTCCTCCTATTTTTCATAAAGAACCTGTTGTGGTGCTAAGGGGTCCCAACTCTAGAGGGTCATCTCAAGCTCTTAATGCTATTACATGAAGTCAAGGTCTTGTTGTCATTAGAGGACCCAATTCAAGCCAATCCAGTAAAACTAAGCAAGTGGCGTCTAAGCTTGTCAACTTGAAACCAATTGTTAATCCTAAATTGAGCTATAGTCTTGTTGATTAGTTGTAGAGAACCCCAGCTTAGATTTTGATCTTTGAGCTCTTAAAGTTGTCCCTAAGACATAAGAAAATCCTTGAGGATGCTTTGTGCATGGAAAACATCCCCAACAACTTAGATGTGGATCAATTCTAGAATATGGTTAATCACATTGCTACCCCTCATTTCCTTTCCTTTTCAAAAGATGATGATAAAGCTTTGAGACATCCGCACAATCTTTCCCTTCATATTGAGGTCATGATCCATAGAACCCATGTTAGGTGCATGTTGATAGATGGGGGTGTTGGGCTTAATATTTGTTCTTTTAGTCTTTTGAAAGAATTGGGTTATATTGAGAAATTCATAGATAACAGAAAAAGGATTACTATCTAAGCCTATGATGAGGCAGAAAGAAGTTCCAAGGGGTTGGTCATCCTTCTTGTAAGGATTGGCGCTATGGAAAAGGACATTTTATTTCAAATAGTTGATGCTGGACCTCTTGCGTATAATATCTTACTTGGTAGGCCATGGATTAATGATATGCAAGCACTGTCGTCTACCTACCATCAATGTGTTAAGTTCCCCTAAAATGGAATAGATATTTGTATGCCTGGGGATAACACTTTATCTGTTAATTCAATTTTAGCAGGGGCTCATGTTCCCCTCAATAGAGAAGTAGAATATTTTGATGCTACTTTAGCTGACTATAAAGACAAGATTAAGTCAATAGACCTTGGTATGGGGGGTATCAACTTAACTCCCTCATGACATTACCAGTTTTTCCTTGGTCTTATGACAAGCCTTCATCAGAACAGAAACCTTCCTCTTCATCTATAAATTTGTTTGGGAAATTTGTAGAATCATCAGTGCCTATCCAAGATGAGAAAGAGGAAACATTCGTTAGAGACTGGATCTATAGAGAAGAAAAATATATACACAATGAGAACTTCTCTCCCTCTCCTAAGACTTATGGAAGAGGGTATACTTTTGTTAAAAAGATGGGCTATCCTAGTTATGGCCCTCTTAATCACAAATTGGATGCTAGATCTGAACCTCTTGATCATGCCCAATTTGGACGCAAGTCTAAGAAGCCGGTTGGCCTAGGATTTGAGAATTACAACAAGTGCACTAATCCTCTCTTTGAAAAGTTGGATAGTGATGATGAACTAGAATATGTACCTAATTTAATGAATCAGTAGGATATGTGTGAAGATTGGGTCCCTTCCACTACTCTCCTTTGGGGAGATTTAGATGTTTCACTCACACATGCCTCAGTTGCAACTTTAGAACAAGAATTAGATATAGAGGATCCTTTGAGAGAGCGTCAACGAAAGAATCTTGTTTGTTTAATGGAAAGAGAAAGTGCTACTTTTGATGAAACTAGACCTTCCACATCCCGATGTCCCAAACCTTAATGGTGTAAACATCCTAGCTGCAGATCAGATACCATTTCAAATGAGTATGAATGGGACTCTTTTTTAGAGCCTTCTACAGTTGATAGAGATATTGATGTTGTTCACATTTATAGTTCTCAACCTAAGGTAGCTGACGAGTCACATGTAGGATTAGAGGATTTAAACCCATGTGTTGCCTTAGTGGATGATTCTTCACTTTTTAGGATGAATCTTGATTTGGGTGTCTTAGAGGGATACTTGATGGACTCTGACTCTTCGATCACTAGCGATAATACCATTCACATTTATAACCTTGAACCAGTCATTGACTTACCTCTTCTTTATCCTGACCTCATTGATTGGTCCCAACGCTATCAAGAACCTAAGCTTTTAACATTCCAAAATGATTATGAGATAGCCTGTTACTTAAATGCCATTGAACATATAGTCTCTTCCACCAGTGAACCGGCTACTAGCATGATAGAGCTAGACATCAAGTACCTTAGTCACAAGATAAAAAGAAAAGAAAATCAAAATAATAGGAGTTTTGATGGTGAAAACCACTGTGTGGCGGTGTCAGAACCAAAAAAAGTAAAAAGAAATGATGTATCCAAGGGTGAAAACCTCTCTAATGCACCTAAGGATGAGGTACTTGATCATCTCCCCAACTATTTTCAAGATAGATCTTCAGTGCTTATTGAACCAACACAAACAGTTAATTTGGGTACAGATGAGGCTCCACAGATAGTACACTTGGCTGAGTCCTTGTCACCAATAGAAAAAGAAGCTTACACTAAGTTCTTATATAAAAAGAAGATTAATTTTGCATGGACTTATTCAGACATGCCAGGGTTGGACATTAATCTTATCATGCATCACTTGTCTATAGCTCCAAATATCAAACCAGTTAAACAAAAATTGAGAAAGATGCATCCTCACATAGCTCTTCTAGTCAAAGCTGAATTGGAGAAAATCCTTGGTGCAAAATTCATAAGAGCTATTGCCTATGTTGAATGGATATCAAACATTGTACCAGTTTCCAAACATGACAAATCCATTTGAGTTTGCATAGATTTTAGAGATCTTAATAGAGCATGCCCAAAGGATGACTTTCCACTCCCCAATATAGACATGATAGTGGATATGACTATGGGTTATGAGATTTATTCCTTGATGGATGGTTTTTCTAGGTATAATAAGATTAAGATAGCTCCTAAAGATCAACAAAAGATTGCATTCACTTGTGCATGGGGTACCTATTGTTGTAATGTTATGCATTTTGGACTAAAAAATGCAGGAGCCACCTATCAACAAGCTATGACAACTATTTTTCATGACATGATGCATAAAAATATGGAAGATTATGTGGATGACACCTTGGCCAAGTCTAAATAAAGAGATACACACTTAGATGATTTGGAAGTCATTCTAGATCGCATGGAACAATTTAAACTAAGGCTAAATCCTAAAAAGTGTGCATTTGGAGTCACCTCTAGAAAACTACTTGGATTCATCATTTCAGTAAAAGGAATAGAGGTGGACCTTGAAAAAGTCCAAGCAATCATAGATTTTCCACTACCTAAAAACATTAGTCAAATGAGGAGCCTTCAAGGACGTCTTCAATCTATAAGGAGATTTATTTCACAATTGGCAGATAGAGCTCAACCTTTCAACAAGAACTTACATAAAGGAGTCAAATGTGTTTGGAATGTGGATTATCAAAAGAGAATAGATCAAATCAAGAAATATTTCGCAAATCCTCCCATTTTAATGCCTTCTATCCTAGGGAAACCACTTATTCTATACATTTCAGCGACATAATCTTCCTTGGGGGCATTACTAGCTCAACTTGATGAAAATGGGAAAGAAAGAGCAATATACTACATTAGTTGTACTCTTGTTTCATATGAGGTTAATTACACTAGCATTGAGAAAGCTTGCCTTGTTGTGTTTGCTTCCTAAAATTTGTGACATTGCATGCTTGCGCACACTACACACCTCATAAAAAAAATAGATCCGCTAAAATATTTTCTAAGTAAGGCTTCCCTCACAAGTAGACTTGCTAAATGGATGATGATACTTTCAAAGTTTGACATAGAGTACATTGAGTGTAAGGAAATAAAAGGACAAGCCATAGTAGATCAATTGGCTGATTTCCCATTACAAGATGATGCACCTATTCAAGTTGACTTCCCAGATGAGCACCTCAAGTATATGACTGAAAGAACATGGAAGATGTTCTTTGATGGATCTTTTATGCAGAATGGTTTAGGAACTGGTGTGTTGTTTGTTTCTCCTCATGGGTACACAATCCCTAAGTCTTACAAATTATTATTCCCATGTACAAACAACATTGTTGAGTATGAAGCTTTAGAAAATGGACTTAAGATGGCCATAGAATGGAGAATCATAGAGTTATACATCTATGGGGATTCACAGCTGATAATCAACCAAGTTAAATATGAATATAAAAAAAAAACATGAGAAAATGGTACCTTACAAGAAAATGGTTGATTCCTTGAAATGCTATTTCACATTTGTCACATTTCAGCAAATCCCTAGAGAAAAAAATAAAGCAGCTGATGTTATGGCTACACTTGCTTCACTCCTTCAGCTAGATCAACATGAATCAAGATTTGAATTCCTGGTGGAAGAGATACATCACCCTATCTTTGACTCCCAAGAAAGCCATGTTATTTGTACCCTTGTTGGTCATGAATCATCCTGTTATGGTGCCATTAACTCATACCTTCATGATGGCATTATTCCTGAAACCTTTAACCGATCTGAACACAAAAACCTTACCCAAAATGCCTCTCACCATTCCCTTATCGCTGGTGATTTGTATAGGAGGGGTCTAGATGGAACACTTCTTAGATTCTTAGAAAAGGAAGAATCTGACCAAGTGTTAGTTGACATTCACGAGGGCATCTATGGGGGACATTCCAATGGTCTTGCCATGGCTTGAAGGTCACTTAGGGCGGGGTACTATTGGCCCACAATGTAGATTGATGCAGCAACTTTCGCAAAGTCATGTGAAAAGTGTCAAAAATATGGTAACCTGATACATGCTCTAGGCAGGGAGCTCATTCCTTCTATATCTCATTGGCCATTTTAGTGCTGGGCCTTTGATCTTGTTGGGAAGATTCATCCCAATTCATCAGGTGGACACAAGTTTATTATTACTGCTACTAATTACTTCACTAAATGGGTATAAGCTATCCCACTTTCTATTGCCTCAAGCAAGATAGTTTCTTTATTCATTCTGAAGCATATCATCTGTCGATATGGAGTGCCTTCCGAGATTATTACTGACAATGAAGGCCAGTTCAAAAATAAGGACCTTAAACAACTCTACAAGAAATTCAAGATTAAACAACATTGGTCCTCCATTTACTTCCCACAAGGAAATGGTCAAGCAGAGGCATCAAACAAGACCATTCTTAAAATCTTGCATAGAATAGTCTATAAGAATGGTAGAGATTGGCATTTATAGATAAATCTGGCTTTGTGGGCCTATAGAATGAGTATTCATACTCCTACTGGGGCTACTCCTTTTTCCCTTGCATATGGTGCTGAAGAAATTTTACCTTTGGAGGTTGAGATTCCTTCACTTAGAGTTTCTCTCCATGGTCTAGTTACAGATGAAGACTAGCGCGCCATGAGACTTCAAGAGTTAGAACTTCTAGATGAAAAATGTCAAGCACCATTTGACCATATGAGGGTTTATCAAAAGCGCATGTCCAAAGCATTCAACAAAAAGGTCCATCCTAGAGAATTCCAAGTGGGAGATCTTTTCCTATATGAAAATCATAAGAATCAATAGCATAGAGATCAAAAGGTCAAATTTGAACCTAATTAGCTTGGACCTTATATCATTATAGCTACTTTTGGGACAGGTGCTTATTTACTACCTACAGAAGAGGGAGAGCAGCTCCCTAATCCTATCAATGTCTTGCACCTGAAGAAGTTCTATCCATGATGCCCATTCTGTCTAGGGGCATCCTTTGTACATAATTATTGATCCTGAAAAAATCCTAAAAAATGATCTATTGTCAAAAATTCTAAAAATTGGAAAATGTCCTGAAAAAATGATCATCTTAGTATCTCCAAAAAAAATTATATATTCTAAAAAAATTAAAAATTCAAAAAATAGAAAAAAATAGAAAAAGTGCCTTGGTGAAAACCTAGAAACAGGCGCCTTGGTAGCAAAAATTACAAAAAATTATAAAAACTCCTGAAAAAAAAAAAGAAGAAAAAAAAGAAAAAAAAAATGAAAAAGAAAAAATGGTAATAAAATCCAAGTGGTGAAAACTTGGAAACGGGTGCTACTTGAGGCCTTTGCACCCCCGTTTTTTTAGCGTGTATCCTTGACACTTGGCCTTTCTCCATCATGCCTTGTCCTTGTTGCCTTGGCCTAGAATTGGTCTTTGTCTTTGTCTAGGGGGCATAACTGTGTTAGCTTTGGTCTCTTGGATGTGTTAGTCTTTAGGACGCCTCACAAATGGTGTTTTTCAACACCACCTCAACTATATTTTTCAATACAAACCCTGACATCAAATGTTTTTCAACACTTATCAGTTTGGTCTTACCTATTTTTGTCATGTGGTCTTACCTACTTGCAAGCATTTGATCCTTATCCTCAGAACTCAGTATCAGTTAACACACTTAAATTTTTAAACACAACACTTAATGCTTGAGCTATGTCATGATCTTTTCTTTG
>MU226743.1:1355338-1432922 GCA_018584345.1 Thuja plicata | reverse complement strand
CCTTGATCAAATCGTAATTAATTCAATTATTTCAATATTTCCTAAGGTTTGATCATTTTTATTTAATTAAAAGATTTAATCTCCCTTTTAATTAAATAAAATTCATCTTATTTAATTAAATTTAATTCCTCCCATTTAATTAAATTAAATTCTTCTAATTTATTTAATTAAAAGAAAACCCCTCTTTTAATTAAATAAATAAAAATCCCCACTTAAAGCACTTTATTTGATGAAAAGGGAAATAAATTAAATAAAAATCCCTTTTTCTTCACATCTTTCTAAGTGGTGGTGTTTTTGCTTTAATGAGCACATGGATCAACCAAGATTTAATCTCCACCTTTGCTCTTTTTTTTTTGCCTCTTAATCTCAACCGTTCACTTTCTTATATAAAGAAACCTCTCCTTCTCATTTTCATATAGAATTTTGAGGTATTGTTATGCTGCAGGTTTGGAGAGCAACTTTGGAGGAGAATTTGAGCACTTTGGCTTGGATATTGCAACTTATCTCTTCTTGTCTTCTTCTTCTTGCATCCATGGAAATCCGTTTAGATTAATTTTGCACTTGCATTTTAGATTAGATTCATGTTTCCTTTCATAGATTAATCTTGCATTTGTATTTCCTTTTATAGAATAAATCATGCATTGTTATCATATAGATTAATTTCCTTTCATGCATTGCAATCATATAGAATAGTTGTCATTTTCATGCATTGAATCTCTCATTTCATGGTGTACTTTCATGGGCACAACTAGGTCAATTTGAGGGCCTCCATCACAAACCTTTGTACTCCATGACTAGGGAGCTATGAGTCGATATTTGAGGCCTCATTCTTAAGAAACCTTGAATGGAATGACCCATAGAAGTGTGACACACTTTTAGCACACACTAGTAACCCAAAATATCTTCACTCTTCTGAAGTGAGCTCGATGAAGATCCTACCCTGTTAAAGGTTACAATACACACTATTAAAAGTGACCTGGTTAGAGGATTTAAAACTAAAAGTTCTCTCTTGAACATGCATTCACTATGGGGTCAATAAGAAAACACTCAACATTCATTAGAATTTCATAGTAAAGAATTGCATTGTCATACTCAGTTAAGAGATTTATCTGTAACAATGGTTAAAGTGATACAATAATGATTCTGACTCAAATACAACTCTATTTTGTAGAATTTCAGATCTATGCTAAGTACATAATACCTCTAATCAATTTTTTCACTTCAGTTCATCTCATACTTCATACCTATTCTTCTCAGTAATTTTTTTTCATTTGTTCACTTGGTGATGTCTACAAAAAATGCTTGGTTCTGTCTTTAACCATTTTGATCAGTCATGCATAAAATTCGCATGTGTGCTCATAGAATCATGTTCTTCATAATGAATCTCTTATCTCTTATATAGACATCATAGCTCATTTAATTTCTATCCTTCATATTTTGCCTCTTAATATCCATTGTTGATTTTGCTACTTAAACCATCCTTGACAGTTGTGTTAAAAAAATGTTTCAATCTTTGTCGTCTGATCTTTATTGAATTTTCATAGTCGTTTGATCAAAATAATAAACTTTTTCTTTTACCTCAAAATCATCAATTGCCAGCTCAACATTCTAGTGGCCTTGGTTTGATTAAATTTCTTGGTCAATACCTTGTTGTGTCGGCGATCCCTTGCTCGGTTATCACTGTGCTCGATATACACTATTTTTTACTCAGTGTTCATTGTCTCTCGGTGTATACATAACTCTTCATTTACCAACCACATAAACATTGTTTTTCTAGTTCTTCAATCCATAACAAATGTTTTCCACCATAATGATACTCAAATAATTTGACATCAATGACAATACATTAATTGATAATGTTTATCATCACATCTACAACTCGGTTGACTATCAACAAATGACTTCAAACATACAATCATTTGTAGTTCATCACTTAATATACCTAGAGTTAATGAAATTGTCCAGTGACTTGGAGATACAAAGGAATGGTGAATGCAGAGTTAAAGGCAGGTTAGGGACCAAGTTAAGATATGAGATAAATCTGATAGTCAGCGCAAAGGTTTAGAGGAAAATTTGCTCAAGATCTAATGCTTAAGACATTGTGCCTAGTGGACATGTGTCCTTCTGAGTAATGAAACCTGAGTTAAAGCCAAGACAAGTCAAGTTTATTTAGAGATTTAGGGATAAGATTATCTCTAAACCTTGTTACGAAAGTAGAGTTAAGAAAATGATCTCGAGATTCAACACAAGTCATTGATCAAAATCAAGGGTGTCTCTTAATCTTGAAAAGAATTGGTCAAGTACAAATACATTCAAATATTTAGTGTATACCATTGATGCAATATAGATCCTGTGGCTAGCATGTGATCTCCAAATGGAACTCGAGTTAAGTCAAGTATCTGGCGACTTGGAGATCTCTTTAGTCTCGTAGTCTCCGGATGGATCCTGAGTCAAGTAAAGTCAAGTTGAGTTTGCAAAGAGAAAATTAGAGCCCTAGATGCAAAGAAAGATTGAGGGCTAGCGCTAGATCTCCAAATGAACCATGAGCCAAGGTAAAGTGTTCAGAAATTTAGGGTCTCAGTTATCTCTAAATCTTGTGATCTATCTCAGAGTCAAGTAAGGGTTACACTTTTTCCTTTTCGTTGAATCTATGAATGGACTTGAGGTTAATTTAAAAGCTTAGAGACTTAGTGAGGATCATCAATCTTGTCTCAGATGAATGGTTGGCACTAGATCTCCAGATAAAAGTTAGGGTCTTTCTTTATTTTAGAGATTTAGCACAAGCCGTTGATATCTTTCAGATTGTGTGATGTGCGCATGATCTCAGAATGTGACTTAGGTTAAAGAATTTATTCAGAAACTCATAGACAAAAGGGAAATTGAATACTCAGATTTAAAGGCTAGTTAAAGGTAAAGTTCAAGTGTGAGTTAGATCAGACACCAGGTGCATTACCTCAAGCACAAAGATGAATTTCTTTATCCCTCAAGGCATCATGCCCGTCTGCCACATGTCCTGCAGTTTCAAGGCTAAAGATAAAAGTAAAAAGATGTCAGTTTTGAAAAGATCCAACGATCAGTGCAAAGCCTTGAAGCAGAGGTGCAAAGAGATTAACTTTCAAGGCATTGCGCCTAAGTGACACCTATCCAGATCAGATATTTTTGCTCCCAAGTAGTTAAATCATAATCTACAGATCTTTTTTACTTCAAATCACAATGTAATGTTTGAGTTTCTAATTTTTCCAAAGGTAAAAGAGCATTATCCTCTAATTAGGTTGGGAATTAATCTCAAATTCACTTAAATTCCTATGAAATCACATAATAAAGTCATGATGTTTGGTTGAATTCTTGTAGGCAACCTTCAAGACCACGCATTAATAGTTTTGAGAATATTTTCACTTCATCATCTTTGACCTACATAATCTCTGTCAAAACATCTTGTAAACAATTTTAAGTTGCTATAATCAATCACATGTACTAAATTCACCCAATAAAAATTAGAACTCCATTAATTATGAAAATTAGAACACCAGATGTGATTAAAGAATGTCCCTAAATGTGAGCTTTCCCGGATGTGATTAAGGATTTACCAAATGTGATTAAGAAAGCTAAATGTGATCCAGAATTTACCAAATGTGATATCTCCCAAATGTGATCCAGGATTTATTGGGTGCGATCTCAAATAGACCAAGTACAATTTTTTTCATTAGATGTGATTAAATTCACCAAATGCGACATTGTACCATAGAATAGAGAATTAAATCATATAAATTTTCCAAAAAGATAGAAAATTTGGGGCTAGCCCTACGGTGGGTGCCAAAAATGTGTATGTGTTTATGTGTACTTCACCTGTACCTGCAAATTTGCAAACACAATACTCTATAATTCATTAATTCAACTGTTAGTACCTATGAAATCAATCAAAACATAACAATCAAGAGTGAGTTATAGTTTCCTATTTAGAGAGTTTGATTTAAGTATGACACTGCTCTTAGAGTTATGCTTTAGAACAGTGACCATACACTCTAAAATGGAAGGTTCAAATTGCAAAATTCATTGAAATTCATCTAAGCTAAACATCTCAATCCTAATTCAATTGAGTCTATTATAAAATTGAAGTTTTTTTCTAATGATCTAGATGCATGAATTCAATTCTACAGCATAAGCTTGATAATGTATGATTGTGAGATCAAATGAGCTCAAAATTCATTCCTTTTATGGAGAAAGAAGGGAAATGAGTGGTTGAGATTTATTCTTAATGAGTGATGAGGATTGAACCTTGATTAATCCATGTGTGTCAACTCTCATTGGTCCATAAATGAATTTGTCCATTAGTGGTGAGTTTGTGATTTAGAAGCATTTATTAATTTACTTTAATTAATTACTTTAGCCAAGGGATTTAATGAGTCTTATTTAATTAAATAGGCCAAGGTAATTAATTATAAATTAATGATAGATCACTAATAGATGATGCTTGATTTGAGTTATTTTAATGATTTTGATGAATTATGCTAGTAGTCAAATAATTGGATTAGCATAATTGAGAGGAAGATCCTTAGTTAAGGCAAATAGGGCCTTTGGTTAGACTAGCCTAATTTAGGGTGATTACAATCTTATGCTAGGATTTTATTGTGAATCACCATCCATAAGAAAAATTTATCTTGGGGAGTAGTTGAGGATTCCAAGATTTCCACCACATTCCAAAAGAATTACTCTCCTTTAATAAAATATTGTAAGTTAAGATAACTGGGAAGTTTTGTTTAGGGTTTTTGGTCCAAAAACTCTTGTCATGTTTTGAGAAAAGAGGAACTCTAAATTTTTGGATAAGCTTATGAAACTCTTGGGCCTTTTTTAATGAGTGTGGTTGATTCTGATAGTATTAGGTGATATTTATTCATGAGCTATGGGGATATATGCAATCTGACACTAATAATCCAAAGAAGGTTTGAGCCCTTTCACTAATATCTTTGAGCATGGGGTGCAAAGTAAAAGGAATTTCTCCCAGCCATTTATCCTCCTGGAAGTGTATAAGATACCCATTCCTAATTTACCAATTGAAACCTATAGATATTGAAATCCCTACATTTGAGTATAATTCCATATTTTATATCTACTCAGGTAACTATAAGTGGAAAGAACTATGTAGAACTTTTTAGAATTTAGATACTTTACACTCTTGATGTTGCTCCAAAGAGTATTATGAAGTGAGAGCTTCCAATCCATTTTAGAAATGAGGGATTTATTGAGAATATTTCTTCTCCTTATGCCTAATCCTCCATGCTTCTTGAAACATCAAACTATATCCTAGTTAACCAAATCCATTCTTCTATTTTCCTCCATCTTTGTCCCTAAGAAATTCCTCTAAATTATTTCCAGTTTCTTAGCCATGGTAACTAAATTTAAAGAGGGAAATAAAGTACACTAGAATAAATTGAAGAGAGGATGCTAATATTTTTATCTTCCAAGCACTACTTAAAATTAGGAAAAAAATCCTTAACAGTGAGTGGTAAGCTCGAGTACAAGCCTAGGAGGATAGTACTTTAGCAACCCAAATCATTTCTAGTTTTATTTTTAATCCATCTCCCTTGCTAAATAAATAAGTGTTTCTCTTCTAATAGTTTATGTGTTGTATTGAAACCTTAGCATATATATTTATGATATTTAATTACTATTCTCTAGTGTCTACAACTGATGTTGTTCCAAATAAGGTTGTATCATCTAAAAATTATTGCAAATAGAAAGGGGGGGATAGTGGACATAGCCTTTACGCCTTGAAATTTACCCATATTCCCCATATATAGAATATTTCTTCCCAAAACTTCGACGAGAATTATAAACAAGGGGGAAGAGGGTCCCCTTACCTTAGGCCTTTCTCAGCACCACATAAACCCTTGGGAACTCCATTGACTAGGATTGAAAATTTAACTATGATTATATGTTCTTTAAGAAAACAAACCAGTTTAACTTGAAACCCCATCTTCCCTAGGAATTTAAAAATAAAGTCCCACCTCACTATATCATAGGCCTTGGGAATGTATTAAGTTTTAGGAGCATTATTGGGAGGCTACATTTGTCAATGGAATAAAAAATCTCATGATTTTTTATTTCTACATCCAAAATTTATCTACCTGGGATAAACCCTTTTGGTTTCTATTTATAAGGCCAGCCAACATCAACTTCAACCTTTCATCATCACTTTTAAGATCTTGTAAATTGTGTTACAAAGACTAAAAGGTCTGAAATTTAAAATTATTAGTGTGTTAGAGACCTTAGGAATCAAATAAATGTAGGAATTGTTTGACTTATTCAAAATCTTGCCATTGCAAAAAAAAACCCTTAGCTACCATTGCTACATCAAACCCCACTATATCCCAAAATTCCTAGAAGAAAGCCACTGAAGCCATATGATCTTGGAGATTTGAATGAAACCATAGACTAACTGGTAATATTGACCTCTTCTTCATTAATAGGAGCCAAGACTTGAGTATTATGAGCTAGACTTTGAGAAAAAGGTAAGAAATTTAACATTTGATCTTTTAAGGTGTGGTCATATTCTCTTCCATCCTCTTTTTAAACATTACAAAACTAGTTAGAAGCTATATTACCTAGTTGGATATCATCAGTAGTATCTTGATTTATCATATCCTTAAGGGGTTTAATAGTGTTTATATCTTCTTGTATTTGATAGATGATTTATGGAAAAAAACCAAATTACTATCTCCTTTCAGCCACCACACCCTCAATTTCTACTTCCAGCAAATTTCCTTCATTTTTTAATTCTATTTCCAATTTTCTCTTTGGAATTATTCTTTGTGTGTTATCTCAAAGTATTCTCCATTAGCTTATAGAATTTAGTTTGGAATTTATCTCATTTCTTATAAAAATATCCCCAAAAGTGAATTTATACTAACCCTTCACTTTGTTTCTTATAATGTTCAGTTTCTGGGATACCTTGTACATTATTGTCCCTTGGATGGGAGTACTCCAATTTTGGATATTGTCCTTGAAGTCTAGGTTGGAAGCCTATATAATATCATATCAAAAAGGGATAAGTTCCCTTGATGATTTTTTAGCCCAATCTAGGAAGAGATTGTGGTCTGAAAAAGTTCTAGGCAAAGCCCTAAGAGTGGAGTTGTATCCAAGATCTCAATTATTTAGATTTGTTTGCTTAATTTAGATTGTTAAGATCTTTAATATTCCCTCTTTATAAATATTATGAAGCAAAGCATTTGTGACATGCTTAATCATAACATTAATTTTAGTTAATATGTTAAACTTAATATTAGTGGACTCCATAATAAACCTATAGATAAGGAGGATAAGTTTCTTCAAAATCATAACTTCAAATATTGAATTCACGCTATTTTTTTCACTATTAAAAGTCATCATATCTACAAAGTGATTTTCTATTTTATTATTTTTTACATTTATTTTTAAGACATATCATAAGTACCATTACAACTATGATTTGAATCAATATTTTGTTTCCACCATAATTTACACTCTACTGTGAATTTGAACATGATTTTAGGGGGTATTGAAATATTTGTATCAAATATAGGGATTGAATAAGTTTTACACAAGCAATTAATGTTTTCCATCAATTTTCTATGAAAGTCACAAATTTTGGAATTTTGTTTCTATTTTAGAGGTTTAGAAAGCCACATGATCTCATAATGGAAACAAATATGTCACCTTTATGGTTTTTTAGCCAAATCTAGGAGAAGCATATTGTGGTCTAAAATAATTCTAGGTAAAACCGAAAGAGTGGAGTTGTAGCCAAGACCCCAGTTATTCAAACTTGTTTGTTTGATTTAGATTGATTAGATATTTAATATTTTCTCTTTCTAAATGTTATAAGTGAAGCATTTGTGACATGATTAATAATAAATTCAAGTATTGATTTCATATTGTATTTTTTAATTAATGTATGATTAAGCATGTCACAAATGCTTCGCTACATAATATTTAGAAAGAGAGAATATTAAAGATCTAATTAACCTAAACTAAATAGACAAATCTAAATAATTGGGATCTTGTCTACAAGTCCACTCTTCAAGATTTACCTAGAACAATTTCAAACCACAACCAAGTTCTCCTAGATTGGGATACCTAAGAAAGGGATAGGTCTTCTTGATGGTTTGTAAGCCTGATCCAAGAGAAGTGGATTGTGATCTGAAATGGTTCTGGGTAAAGACCAAAGAGTGGAGTTGTAGCCAAGACCCAAGTTATTTAAACAAATTTAGATGGATTAGATATTTAATATTATCTCTTTCTAAATTTTATGAAGTGGAGGATTTGTGACATGCTTGATAAGAATATTAATTTTAGTTAATATAATAATTTTAATATTAGTGGAATACATTATAAACCAATAAATAAGGAGGATAAATTTCTTCAAAATCATAACTTCAATGATCTCGTATCACAAAGGGATAGGTCCCCTTAATGGTTTTTAGCACAATCTAGAAGAAGTGGATTGTGTCCTTAAATAGTTCTAGGTAAAGCCCGAAGAGTGGAGTTTTAGCCAAGATCCCAATTATTCAAATAAATTTAGATAGATTAGATCTTTAATATTATCTCTTTCTAAATATTATGAAGTGAATAATTTGTGACGTACTTAATAATAACATTAATTTTAGTTAATATAATAATATTAATATTAGTCGAATACATAATAAACCAATAAATAAGGAAAATAAATTTCTTCAAAATCATAACTTCAATTATCTCATATCAAAGAAGGATAGGTCCCCTTAATGGTTTTTTAGCTGAATCTAGGAGAAGTGGATTGTGGTCTGAAATAGTTCTAGGTAAAGCCCAAAGAATGGAGTTGTAGCCAAGATCCCAATTATTCAGATTTGTCCGTTTAATTTAGATTGTTAAGATCTTTAATATCCTATTTCTAAATATTTTGAAGTGAAGCGTTTTTGACATGTTTAATCATAACATTAATCTTAGTATATATAATAATCTTAATTTCAAAGGACTAGACATAATAAACCAATAAATAAGGAGGATGAGTTCCTTCAAAATTATAACTTCAAATATGTCTGGGTGTGAAGACCACATGATCTCATATCGAAAAAGGATAGGTACGCTTGATGGTTTGTTCACATGATCTCATATAAAAAAGGGATTATGGTCTGATGTATGAGGAGAAGCAAATTGTGGTCTAAAATAATTCTAGGTAAAGCTCGAAGAGTAGAGTGTAATCAAGATACCAATTATTCATATGTGTCTCTTTTATTTAGAATGATTAGATATTTAATATTCTCTCTTTATAAATATTATGAAGTGAAGAATTTGTGACATGCTTAATCATAACATTAGTTTTAGTTACTATAATATAATCTTAATATTAGTGGACTACATATTAAACCAATAAATAAGGAGAATAAATTTCTTCAAAATCATAACTTCAAATATTGAATTCATATTGTGCTTTTTCATGATAAGAGGTCTCTTTTATTTAGAATGATTAGATCTTTAATATTCTCTCTTTCTAAATATTATGAAGTGAAGCATTTGTGATATGCTTAATCATAACATTAATTTTAGTTACTATAATATAATCTTAATATTAGTGGACTACATAATAAACCAATAAATAAGGAGAATAAATTTCTTCAAAATCTAACTTCAAATATTGAATTCATATTGCATTTTTTCATTATCAAAGGTCAACCTAGTGTAATTTACATCAAATATAAAGATTAAATAAATTTTGTGCAATTCATTGGAAGTTTATATTTTTTATTAATTTGTTATGCAAGTGATCAATTTTGGACTTCTACTTTTTTTAGAATTTTATAAAGATTATGAAAAATTATGAGAAATTTCTTTATAATTTATTGTTAGATATAAAAATCAAAGTTTAGTCCAAATAAAAACAACAAATTGCATTATTATCTACATTTTTAAATTAAAAAAATCACGCAATAAAGTCATATTATCATTATCTTTTGTCTATATTACCACAAGTTTGAAATAAGTACATGTAATCATAAAATTTTATATTAAATACATTTCTCAATTCTCCATTGTTTGTTTATATTTATATTCTTAATGAATCAAATACTCAAAACCATGTCAAAGATTAACAAGGCAAGAATAAAAAAGATATAACAAGGGATGACAAGATAGAATTTTAGTGGGCCCCACAACTATGCAAGAGGTTAACCCAAAACCAAATCTTATGCTTCATAAAAACTTTTATAGACTTCTTTCTCTAATGATCTACCACAAGTTTGAGAAAAGCATGGTAGAACACAAATTATATTGAGTTTTTATAATTATATCTTCTAAGATGTAGAAAACTATCATCGTTATATGATAAGATTAAATATTAGTGGACCCCACCTCTATGTAAGAGAGTCAACCTAAATCCCCCACTTGAAAAAGGAACCCTAGCTTTTATTCCTCTTAAGTACACCAAGAAAAACATCTTGATCTATTATAGCACAAGAATAGAAAAGTCTCTCACCTACTATATATAAGGTTAAAGTTAGAATTAAAAAAGTTGTCATATTATTTAAACAACAATACAATTTTTTTCCAAGATATGATACATTTTAACTTAAAAATGCATAGTTTGGTAGAGTTTGGAAGGATTTGTCACGTACTATATATTTTTAGTGTTAGAATCAATCATTTTTAAATGATAAGAATAAATATTAGTAGACGTCACCTCCATGTAAGACGCTCAACCCAAATCTCCTTCTTAAAAAAAGACTCCTAACTTTTCTTCCTCTTGAGTACGCCCAAAAAAAATCTTGATCTATTATGGAAGAAGAATAGAAAAGTTCCCCACCTACTATATAAGGTTGAATTTAGAATAAAAAAATTGTCATATTACCTGTAATAGTTGATCCATTTTGGTTTTGGCTCTCTTAGCTTATATAATTTCTCTTTAGTTTTAGGTGTTATTCAACTATTTAGACTAGATTTTGGACTCCTCGTTGATCTCAAATATTTTATCTTGGCTGAAAATATTTTGGACTCTACTTATTGTACTCTTTTCTAAATATTAATACAAATATATATAGACTTCTTGCCTCCCCCACCCTCCCCAAAAAAACTAAAAAAATTTCCATACTCCTTAAACAACAATACCAAAATTACTCATTACATTTAATTGCCAACATATGATACATTTTAGCTTACACATGAATGGTTGGGTAGAGTTTGTTCTAATCCTAAAAAAATGCAATACAAAAATTCTTCATTTCATTTAATTGTCAAGCCAAGATAACTTTCAACATCAAAATGAATAGTTGGGTAGAGTTTCTAAGGATTGGTAATATACATTTATTCAAACATAATGTAAAATTTTTAGTTTCAGATTTTAAGAAAAGGTGTTACAGTATAATAAATAAATATCATAAAGTTATCTAAAAATATTAAATATTTTGAAAAAGAATGATTATTTTGAGATTTCTTATTCAACATTATAATCTTAATTTTTTTATTTGAAAAAATTGTGTGATAATTAGTTAATTTATTTTAAATTAAATATGTAGTCAATAATTTTCAATTTATTTCATTTTTATCCATTAGATTCTCACTTGTATAAATAAAAAAATTATTTATTAATCAAAATAAAAACATAAATAATAATAACCAACATGAAGAGTAAAGCCTTTAATTCTCCCTACAATATCTTATCTTTAATGTAGATTTAACCTATTCAAAGGGAGATCAACTCCTTTAGATCATCAACTCCTTTATAGCGAAATCATTACCAACCACATTTTTGGTAGAAGAATGTAGTTAAAGGAAATGATTTGAAACTATTTAATCAATATAGAAATTCTCTTATAAAACAAGAAGGCTAGACCATGTTAATGTGGCCACTGCATTATTTTGATGACCAAGATTCCAATAATAACCAAGAAAAAAAATTAGAGTGTTACCTCCAATGACATACTATAATGTACATAACACTCATGCCAAGATTTAAATGAGAATCATCAAAGAATAAAGTAGGATATTGGAAGTTGATTTTGTATGGTAGAGCTTGGAAGATATTTTAACATCAAATAGCCTAGTCCTAACAGATTGTTGAATACAAAAGGAATTCAACAATGTTACTAATAAACAATAGTAATAGATGGGCTTCATCTCCAAAAAATATTTTTCTTTCTTATGATTTATTGTTTACTATTAAGTTTGATTTATAATAATTTTTCACTCTTACCTATTAACAAAAAGAGTTATTGGTTTAAATTAATCAAAATTTTGACCATTTTTCTTAACTTGATTGCAAAATATATATTTGTAATAGTTGCAAATTTTTATATGCAAGTAAAATCAATGTTAAATGTGCTTTCAATGCCACACTCAACACCCTTAACAACATTTGACCTTTAACATGTCATGTTTTCAAGTATTCAATAACTATACTGTGAAATTAAGTCATTCTTCATGCTAAATAGATAATAAGAAAACAACCATCATTCAAACTCAAATTACACACTTTTAAAAAACAATCCTTTCATGCACACAATTTTTATTCCACATCTTTTAAGAATTGTATCTTTTTTATAAACAAAAAATTAATTACATCTAATATTTCAAAACATGATATGATTGTCTTAGTATATAAGACAATATACATAATAGAACAAGTAATTAATCCAAACCAAAATATTAAAGTAAAAACACATAATAGAACAAGAAACAAGTTCAAATCAAGATATTTAAGTAAAAATCTCTATTATCAATACACAAATCTTTAAGTTCATATATAATGAAATAGAAGTAAAAAGTTGCAAAAATGATTATAGAACCATTACTATCTACAAAATAATAATTATATGCAATAATCTCTTAAGAGAGAAAGAAATAAATTACTAAAGATTGAGCTTTAGAAAGCTATATAACATGTTCTTTCTAATTTGAAACAACATTGTTTGCTATTAAATCTCTTATAATAGGAAAACATGAAACAACATATCTTCTTAAAGACAATTACAATAAGGATAAGAATTTACAAATGAACATTATTTGAATTTGATTAATAATAAATTATCTTTCACAATAATCTTTACATATGCTTAAAAAAAAGCATAAGATGTACTTTGAATCTAAAAGTGATATGCTTTACTTAAGCAAATTTTTCATATGTTGTCTACTCTATTCTCTATGGCATGTTGTTGCTTTGCTTGGGTCTTTCTTCTATTTCTTAGTGCAAAATTTCTTCTTCTATATCGTATTATTTTTTCTCTTGCAAAATTTCTTTTTCTTTCACAAAATGTATCTTTGATATTTTCAATATAATGTTATGAATTGTAAAAAAACATAAATTTTACTTTACATTTAATAATGATATTACTTATGTATAATAATAAATTCTACTTATAAACTTATTATATTATTTACTAAAAGTCTCTAACTAGATAGGAAAGCATGAAATGCCAGATATTCTTGTTAGTCTCTTGGACTAGCAAGAAACAGAATTGCATTTCTCAGTCTACAGTAGAGGTAGAGTATGTTGTTACGACAGTGAATTGTTTAAATATCATATGGTTCAAACAGTTGTTGTCAGGTATGAAGGAGGAAATCAAAGAACCAGTTATTATCTACTGTGACAACACTAGTGCTATTAACATTTCAAAGAACCATGTGATGCATACTAAGACTAAGCATATTGCAATAAAGTATCATTTCTTGAGAGAATTGGTCCAGGACAAGGAAGTAAGGTTGGAATATGTGAATACTAAAGAAAAAATTGTAGACATATTCACAAAACCTTTACCTAAAGATACATTCTTTTATCTTAGAAAAAAGATAGGGGTGATTCCCCTAAGTGAGGCTCACTAAAGCACAATTTAGCGATGCATCAATCGAGCTATAGTGAAGATGTAACAAGTTGATGTTGATTATCAGAGCTTATTGCATATGAATCAGAACATCAGGTACATTACAACTTCATTGGATGGAGTCTTTGGCATTGGATGTCAAAGAGGGAGAGATTATTGATGTCATGCCAAATAAATTATTGAGGGAGAGATTATTGAGGGAAATAAATCAGTATGTCAGAGGGAGAAATTTTTTTAGAAATAGAGATTGATGTAAAAAGGAGAAATCTATATTTCAGTGATTGTGAAGACAAAGGGAGTTTTTCTGGATGAGAATCAGAATGAAGCTAAGGACATTATAAAACTTTATCCTTGTTTCTATTTCTCTAAAAATTCTTTGTATAATGACATGTTGTGTTTCCATCAATGCCAAAGAGGGAGATTGTTGAAGACAATTATTCAATTGTATATTGTCATTGATGTTACACAAATGTAATTATTTGTTGCATTAACCAAGCTTTGTTGGTTAATGAAGGAAGTTATGTTTTAACCAAGTTCACTTGGGCAATACAGTAAGTTTGGTTTCAGCTAAGTATCGGTCGGGCATCAAAGGATTACAATGTCAACTGAGTTATGCATATAGTGTCAGACGACTAACAGAACTTTACACTTTATGTTTAATTGGCTAATTGCAACTGACAGAATTGAGTTTTACTGTTAATTTGAAAGGGTATTCAAGCCGAATTGACAAGGGTTTGATGAACTATAACTGATTGAATGTTTGAAGATGTTAAGTTGATGATCACAGTGACATAGAAAGTTTATGCAAGACATTAAATCAGTTAATGTATTGTATTGTCATTCATGTCAACTTGATATAATCTGTATCATCATGGACATACTGCCAAAGACTTCAAAGAACCAATGAATCAGAGGTTATGCTATCAATAATGCATATAAGTCAATTATTCACAAAGTGACTATATACACTGATGAAGTGTCCACCGACAGTTAGAGTAAATCAACGAGAGCAAAGTCACATTGTTACCTGACAAGAAAATGCACAGAATTACCGACGAGCAAAGTCACAGTGTTTCCTAATGAGAAAAGAACAGTGTAACCTGACAGACAGAATTATAGTGTTTCCCGACGGATGGAGATCCCGAAGATAACTGAAGTTACATCGACGGAATAGTCAGTTATCACCGATGACTAACTAAAGTATTGACTGACAGAATAGAGAGTTTAGAAATGACAAAATGCTTAGCTGTCAAGGATTTAAAATAAGACTTAACTGATTCTTATCATTGTTTTAATCGAAAAGATAAAGCTGGAGATAAGTAAAGGATTTAAAGCTGCTTTTTATAGTTGGTAAGAAGACCTCTTTGAGATAAAATTGGAGTTTTTCTTTAAATCTAATTTGCAAGAATTCTGGATCATGTCAAGATCAAGAAAGCCAAGAAACGGTGAGATCATGTCTATAAAGAGACAACCTAATTCATTACAAAGGTGGTGAAGGGGAGTGACAAGAGAATAGATGCTAAAGAGATTCTGAAGGAGAAGAAAGTCTTTATTCAGACCTAATCAATCAAGCTAAGGGAAGAGCTAAATTCTGCAAACACTGACAAATAGAGGTACAACATCACAGAGAAGAACAGTGTGGAGCAAAGGTATTGAATAGAAAATATTGATTAGAAAGCTAATGTCCTTACAATAGATCTGAAAAATCTGAAATTCAAGTTGTATGTGTGAATAGATCAATTTATTGTTTTAGTTTAACCGTTGAAGCATCAAGTCTCTTAATCGAGCAGGACTTAAAATTCTTTTGTAATTGAGATACATCCCAATAAGTATCAAAAATTTTGATCATAGAAAGTAGCATTGGATATGCCCGATACCTATTGACAGGCCAAGTGAGTGTTTGATAAAGGATGGTAACATTAGATGCCAAATACTAAGTGACAAACTATCTTTTAAATCCTCTAACAAGGTCACACCTAATAGTGTGCTTGTAACCTTTAATAGGGTTGGCTCTTAACTGAGCTCATTTCATAAGAGTGAAAATTTGGGGTATCGGTCCCAGTGGTTTTTCCCTTAATAGGGTTTCCACATTAAAAATCCATGTGTTATTCATTACTTTATTATTTTTCATTTCACTTAAGTAAATCTGGATTGATCGGTATACACTAGGCATTTACTGTGTTTTGGTAAATAGAAAGACTAATTATTGGTAAACATAGAGAAGAAGATTTTACAAAGCATTCCAACAAGTAGTAATTTGATATAAGTATTTCAAGGCATTCATCTTATAGGACTGAAGATAACTAGAGGTATAATTTGTTGTACTAAGTTTGAAGGGTTGATTTAAGGATTAATTTTTGAGGCCACTGATTCACCTCCCCTCTCAATTATTACTAATAGGGTTATCATATATATACATGGTCAAGTTTGGATTGAATGTGTAGAAGAGTTTTTTATATGAAGAATGAAGGCAAAGTAAGAGGGAATTTTGATTAAGGACAAAATATCCAGACCGAGCTGCAAAAGAATATTTGATCAGTAAGGATCCAATTAAAGCCAGAACAAAGATCTGAATCTGCAAAGATAGTTGTTTCTTCAATTAGGGCAGTTCATTTTTACTTTCCAACAATTGTAGCAGTGATCCAAATCTCTTTACAGAGTAGACTTAATAGTCTTTTAATAAATCCTCTCACAAGGTTGAATTTCTACATTGAAGTGTTTGAAGACCTCTAACAAGGCCACTCCTAACAGGGTGATTAAATCCTCTAACAGGGTCACACCTTACAGTGTGTTTTGTAACCTTTAACAGGGTTGACTCCTAACATGGCTCACTTCAGAAGAGTGAAAAATAGTAACTAGTTGCAATTGGTGATTTTTCCAAATTGGGTTTCCATGGTAAATCTTGGTGTCATCTATCTACATGTTATTTACTTTGTGCTTTATGTTTCTGCACTTAATCACTAAAGGATAATTACATTTAATATCTTAAGATTGCTTTATTAACTGAGTGATAGTAGAATATCTTTGTTAACCAAGTAACAATGATAAGTTTAATTAAGACATCTAAGGGACTTGGATTTGTTTTTGTGGTAACTGATACACCCCTCCCCTCTCAGTTACTCAACTCATTTCCAACAAAAAAACATATAAGAAGGGATGGAAAGATAGAATTTTAGTGGGCCCCACAACTATGGAAGATGTTAACCCAGAACCAAATCTTATGCTTGATAAAAAAAATTTATAGACTTTTATCACTAATGATCTACCATAAGTTTGAGAAAAGCATGGTAGATCACAAATTATGTTGAGTTTTTTAAATTTTATCTTCTAATATATAGAATACAATCATTGTTATATGATAAGATTAAATATTAGTGGACCCCACCTCTATGTAAGAAAGTCAACCCAAATCCCCCACTTGAAAAATGACCCCTAGCTTTTATTCCACTTAAGTACAACCAAAATAGCATCTTGATATATTATAGGAAAAGAATATAAAAGTCTCTCACCTACTATATATAAGGTTAAAGTTAGAATTCAAAAAGTTGACATATTATTAAACAACAATATACAAATTTGCCAAGATATGATACATTTTAACTTAAAATGAATGGTTTGGTAGAGTTTGGAAGGATTTGTCACCTACTATACATGGTTAATGTTATAATCAATTATTTTTAAATGATAAGATTAAATATGAGCGGATGTCACCTCCATGTAAGACACTCAACCCAAATCTTCTACTAAAAAAAGGACCTCGAAATTTTATTCCTCTTGAGTACACCCAAAAAACATCTTGATCTATTATGGAAGAAGAATAGAAAAGTCCCTCACCTACTATATATAAGATTAAATTTAGAATAAAAAAATTGTCATATTAATAGTAATAATTGAGCCATTTTGGTTTTGGCTCTCTTAGCTTATAAGTTATCTTTAGTTTTAGGTTTTATTTAGCTATTTAGACTAGATTTTCCAGACTCCTCATTGAGCTCAAATATTTTATCTTGGCTGAAAATATTTTGGACTCTACTTATTGTACTCTTTTTTAAATATTAATATAAATATATACATGCTTCTTTCCTCCCCCACCCTCTCCCCCCCCCGTACCGAAAATAAAAAAATTGTCATATTCCTTAAACAACAATACCATAATTATTCATTACATTTAATTGTCAACCTATAATACATTTTAACTAAACATGAGTGATTGGGTAGAGTTTGGAAGGATTTGTAACCTACTATATATGTTTAATGTTAGAATCAATCATTTTTAAATGATAAGATCAAATATTAGCGGATGTCACCTCCATGTAAGACACTCAGCCCAAATCTCTCCTACTTAAAAAAGGATCCTTAACTTTAAAATAAAAAATTGAGTACACCCAAAAAACATCTTGACTATTATGGAAGAAGAATAGACAAGTTCGACACCTACTATATATAAGATTAAAGTTAGAATAAAAAATTGTCATATTACTTTTAGTAGTTGAGCCATTTTGGTTTTGGCTCTCTTAGCTTATAATTTCTCTTTAGTTTTAGGTGTTATTCAACTATTTAGACTAGATTTTGGACTCCTTATTGAGCTCAAATATTTTATCTTGGCTGATAATTTTTTGGACTCTAGTTATTGTCCTCTTATATATATATATATATATATATACACACACACACACACACACACACAAGATTTTAGCCCATTCTAGGAGAAGTGGATTATGGTCTTAAATAGATCTAGGTAAGGCCCAAAGAGTGGAGTTGTATCCAAGATCCCAATTATTCAAACAAATTTAGATATATTAATCTAAATTAGATCTTTAATATTATCTCTTTCTAAAATTATGAATTGAATAATTTGTGATGTGCTTAATAATAATATTAATTTTTGTTAATATAATAATCTCAATATTAGCGAAATACATAATAAACCAATAAATAGGGAAGATAATTTTTTTCAAAATCATAACTTCAATGATCTCATATGAGAAAAGGATAGGTCCCCTTAATGGTTTTTTAGCCCAATCTAGGAGAAGTGGATTGTGGTCTGAAATAGTTCTAGGTAATGTTAAGATTAAGTAATACTGAGAGGGGGGGTAAATTAGTATTACAACACTTTAAACTTATACTTATCAAATTCCAACTTAACCAAATGATATATGAAATGAAAAGAACATAAACACAAAGCACACAACTCATAACACCATGAATTAGTTCTCGAGGAAACCCTAGCCAAGGGAAAACCCCGGTGGGGATGGTACCCATAAATATGAACTAAAAGTATTATGTCCCTATTAGGAGACCTAGTCCTATTAGGAGCTGAATATTACATTAGTAAATTTCCCTGTTAAAGGAATACAAACCCTTTTAAAGGTATACATTGAGCTCACTTCTCATACAATCATAAATATGTCTCTGTTACAATGATTTATCAAAATGAACATAAACAAGAATTTGCTATGCTTAAGTAGGTCTAGTTGTAGCTCACATCACCATATGTCTGATTTTGACATCACAATGCATCCATTCATCCATTCGTATACATACCATACTTTGCCTCTCAAAATCCGTTCATATATATACATTATTACATACCCAGTCAGCTCCCAAATATATCACAAAATGGAACCAACACTTATACAAAAAGTAAGTACAAAGTTAGTGACCATATTCTACCAAAATATAGGTAATACCCAATCCAAATCTAACATAGAACATTTGGATTCCACATTACACTCCTTCCATCATAGTGACCATTCAACTACTTTGTCTCGTTGAATCATTGTCTTCACATGAGTTCAAAAATCTGTATCTTTCATCTCTGAGATCAAAAACTCAAGAGACCTTAACTGAAGGTCTAGCATACCCCAAAATAGCTTCCTCTAAGCTCGCATGTCTTCATTAAACATATATAGTGTTCATTGCCCAAAACTGTACTCTTGTACCCTGTAAACTACTTTCTATACTTAGTCATTTTTGCAAGCCTAGATATGTATATATATCATAAGGTGAAAAGGTGAAAAGGAGAAAGGAAAGTATAAGTATACATGTACATATATACTATAATGCATATAGTTAGGGGGAGTCATATAATGACAGGATATATACATGGTGTACATACTAAACATGTTATTAGTCATAAGCATATCGGTTTTTTATAATAATGTCAAAGGGGGAAATTGAAGACATTATTTAGCCATTAGTATACAAAAGGAAAATAGTTTTTGAACCTTTGGTAAACCTACACTGAAAGATAGACTTTCAGAGATCACCGAAAGCACAGATATCAGAGATCAACAAATGTGTTAAGTTCAAGAGAAACTCGATAGATAAGGTGGAACCTGACAGGAGGAAACTGACAGAGGAACCTGACGAGTAGATACAATGCAAACCGAGAGAACAGGCACAGTGCAAACTAAAAGAACAAAATAGTGCAACTCAAAAGATAGTCAAACTGATTTCAAAGCAAACTGAGCATCAGACACAGAAAGTCAGTTACATCCCAGAAAAAGTGGATCTGACTTCCACGTTAGATAAAACACTCATATTCTATTTATAGAGTTTTGATTTGTTTTAAACCATTACTTAAGGCACAAGCAACATTATTGTAATTGTTTTAATCAATTTAACTGATTGGAAACATGCAGACTAGGAGATCAAGGTAAAGTTGTAAACCTATGATCATAAAGTTAAGTTTGTTTTATGTGAAACTTAATTAGGTCAAATCTATCTTATAAATAGATGTTGTAATCATTATAAATGTATGAGGAGAGGATGAATGTAGCCAATGAGTACATCTATGGATCATACTAAGAGTTTCAAGAACAAGAACATCAAAAGATGAAATTGGTTATCAGGAACCAAGAACAGAGGCTACCGAGCAACAGAGGTATTATTCAATCACTTTAGGTGATACACATATACATGTAATCTTGAATGGATCTGTAATCAGTAATAGTATATTGCATAAAATCAAGTTAAAGAGTAATTTTCTTACATTCTAACAAGTGAAGCAAAAGTAAAAATCCTTTCAAGGAAGGTAGATTCAACAATCCTAATGTAAATCTCTTAACTGAGTGCACACTAAACAATGTTGCTAAAGCTCTTAACAGAGTAGACTTTAAAAGGTCTCCACAAATAATCCTAAAAGGGTAGATCATCAGAAGTGATCAAATTGTAAGCTTTAACTGGCCCCTTCCAATCTTTAGATAGTGAAGATTTTGTGGGTGTCATCCCCACTACAGTTTTTACCTTCTTACACAAGTTTTCTGATATCATATCTTGTGTTATGATTCAATTACTTTCATGAATATTTCTATAAATGTTTACATGTTTTATTAATTTAAATAATTGATATGTCTTACACAAAGATAGTATAGAAAAAATGGTTGGATGAACAATTGATTACATAAAGGTTAAAGGATAAAAGAGATAAAAAAAATTTAGAACAAATCAGAGCTAGAACTCTTATTTGGAAATCTTAAAGACTTAAGAGAAAACATCATACAATGGAGAAGTACAGACTTGACAAAAGTATTGAGAATTAGAAGCTAGAAATTCATATCTTCTATGAGCAGTATAAAGAATATAGAATCAAGATGAGACAACTATTAGATGAAAGAAAGATTATGGCATCTTTCTGTAGTGAGATAGATTACCAAAAGGAAGAGATACCAGATATATTTGAGTCTTCAGGATCTACTACAAGGAAAGCATCAAATAAATTAGAAGAAAGCATCACAAGCTTAAATGAAATCAATCAACATGTGGCTGGACAAGTGAAATCTCTACAAATTGGTCAAGAGACACAGATGGTAAGAATGATTGATGTCATGAACAATGCTAGACAAGCTGAGAAAGAGAGAACAACAGCTATTGATGATAGAAGAAAGATTACAGAAAAGCTACAAGAAAAAGAGTCTAAAATACAAAGACTTACAAAACATCATCATGAGATTACTAATCAGATTATTCTTATGAGTCAAGAGGCAAAGAGAATGAATGTTGAACTCATTGAAAGAATAGAACCTATTAGTGAGCTGAGGGAAGAAAATGAAAATATGAAACAAGAACTCATAATTTAGCAACAGCATAATGAGATAATCAAAAGAGCTAAAGAAAGAAATAAAAGAATGGATGATTTTCTTGATGGACAAAGGAGAGCCAACAAAAGCACTGGACCAGGCTATACCAAGAATGAAGAATCACCCAATCAAGATGATCAAAAGAATGTCTATGCAAATTTGAGACCAAGAAAGCTGACATGAAATCACTGTGGAAAGAAAGGCCACACATCAAATGTATGCAGGAGAAAAATGAAAGGTATTCCTAAATCTACATCTTCATTCATAGGATTTTGTTATAAATGTAACAAGAAAGGACGCAAAGCATATGAATGTAAGTCTGAGATGAAACAACCAAAGAAGGAAACCTACATGGAAAAATACTTTCCTACTTGCAAAATGCATGGGCACACTACTGTTGAATGTTGGAAGAAGAAAAGGAAAGCATGGAAGCCTAAAGGTCAAGAATCTGCCCATTAACTGAAAAGAGTCGGTAACCAGTATGTATGGGATTACAACACTTGGGAAAATTGCACATCATGTGGAAGATTTGGTCACATTGCTACAAATTGTATGAGACAATGGTCAAGAAATCCTAGAGGATGGACTAACCCTAAAATGACATGTTTACACAGTCATAAAGTTGGTCATCTCAAGAAAGACTACAGAGACCGAATGACAGAGATCGACACCTTAGCCAATGGAAACACCATTGAAGACATCAGGAAGATGAGAAACAAAATGTACAAATAATGATGAAGCGGGACTGAGCAATGTAATTGGTGACACCCTATCCAATAGATTTGGTGACATCACCACCCCCACCTAAGAAGAACAAGTAAGTATGGAACTGCATTACACCAAGTTATATTTCACAACAGTTCCCTCATACATAGTTAAAATGCAAAATTAGCATGATTATAGATACACTATGGTATTACTTGTTAAATTATGTGAAAACTATTTCATTAGTTAATACATACCAAAATGCATCGGTATATATTCAAAGTTGGATTGTCTGCACTTACCGAGAATCATCAGTTAACATGTAAAACCTAAGGTTGTGAGTATAAACTGAAATCCATCAATAATCAAGAGAGTTGACAAGTTGTCTTTGCAATACATCGAAACTCGTTGGTAAAAGTAACAAGTTAGATGACTGCCCCGAAGCATCATGTAGTCACCGAGAGGGAAGTTAGTGTATCAACTGACAACTTTTTCTTCACATGTCGAGGAGTGGTTGAGAATTAATGACCTGACCTAGGGAAAAGTCTATAAATAGATGATAGATGAGTTTCATTTCTCACCTTCAATTTGAGAAAAGTGACCAGAGTGAAAACATAGCTAAAAGAAAAAACATTGCTTAGCGACTCCAACCCATTACGAAGCACTCCAAGAAGATCAGTTACAACTACAGAGGTTGAAGTAAGCACAAAGCATAACCAAGAACTTTGTTCATCTTTTACAGAAAGACCTAAATTTCAAGAACAATGGCCATGACATCCAAAACCACTAAGTTGAAGAGCATGAAGAAGGACAAGGTCAATCTTATCAAGAATTCTACCTATGTGGAACCACATTACAAGATATCCCAAAGGTTGCATCACAACCTGACAATGCGGGAGCATTCTCACGAATACTAGCTAGGGTTTTTCTTGTTGAAGATGTGCGAGCATACATGCACTGCAAGATTGTAGTAATAGGAGACCTGGAGGTTGAAAAAGCTTCTAAGAAGCTATGCAAATATGATGGAACTATTAAAGATGAGAAAAAGCACATCGAAGTGAAAGGGCTCACAAATTTCCTATGGTTCCTAAAAGTGTTTAAAACTGAGTGGATTTGGCTAGTGTTGAGAAGAATCCATAATAATAAGCTATGGATGGATGATCCTAAACCAATAAACCTAAGATTTTATTCACGCAGTCACCGGTTATCCAATAAATGAAAAGGTAAAGGCATTGAAGCACCCACCCAAGGGTGAAATTGAGAAGAATATAAGAGCTACATGGGATGGAAGAGGACTAAGATTATCCACCATCACCGATGAGGAAATGAAATTTGGAGCATGTGTCTTAGGATACAAGTTATTTCAAGCTAGCAGGATGAGCAACATAGCATCCGGTGTAGTGGATACAACGTATAAGATTGTGAAGAAAGAAACTCAACTAGATCTATCAGAACTTATACTCAAGAAGCTAGAAGAGAACCTAAAGACAATCAGGAATGCAAAATCAAACTCATGTAAATTTGGTTCACTCATCATGTGAGTTTTCTTTTCCTTCCAAGAATCCTTTCCATCAATAGGAAATGTAAAATGGGATACAACTAGACCAGTCACCATACAGATCAGTGATTTTATAAATCACTTGGAGACAATTTTGAGATAGTTATGGATGAGTACTTTACTACATTCAAGGAGAGAATGCAGAAAAGAGTAAGGGTCCCCGTGCAATTAATTGAGAAATTCAAGAATGATATATGCTTCATGGTAGACATATATTTCACATATATCAAACATGTTGTACCAAGGATAGCATAGCTACAACCACTTGACTATGAAGTAAACATAGATCAAGCATCCAATGCAATTGATGCATTGATAAATGATCCCTTAGACAAAACACAACCCAAGTTTTCCACCTATGAAGAAGCCAAAGCAAGAATCAAAACTGGCTTGGTTGTGAAATAGATAGACAAGAAAAAGGACAAAATGGTAAAGAACTTGAAGAAAAGGTTGTCGGTTACAGAGGAAGAAACCGAACAGATAGAAGAAATTGAGAGACAGTCACCCATCGGTGAAGCTGAGATAGGACATTCAAAATGTATAATCAATGTTTAGAAATGAGGTAACTGAGCTCCAAGCTCTGATTTTACCCAATCTCACATTACTGCAGTAGCACATGACACTGGAAAGAACACTGATTGCCACCCAATAAATGTTTATCCTAAACAACATTTATGATATGCATGCCAGAATTGCATTAGAGCACATGGATTTGGAACACCTTAAAGAGAAATGGGAATAGATGATGGAAAAAATGTCAAACTCTCATTCCCACATTCTGGACAATCTATAAGTTACACATTTTTGCCAAAATTTTGACAACTTGTAAGTTGTACGTCTTTGTCCTTAATATCAAAAAAAG
The DNA here is from genome assembly GCA_018584345.1 of Thuja plicata. Taxonomy (NCBI): domain Eukaryota; kingdom Viridiplantae; phylum Streptophyta; class Pinopsida; order Cupressales; family Cupressaceae; genus Thuja; species Thuja plicata. Next base: position 1,407,899 of record MU226743.1, on the reverse strand, counting down.
GGGAAATGATATGTATATATATCATAAGGTGAAAAGGTGAAAGGGAGAAAGGCAAGTATAAGTATACATGTACATATATACTATAATGTATACAGTTAGGGGGAGTCATATAATGATAGGATATATATATATATGGTGTACATACTAAACATGTTAGTATTCATACACATCAGTTCTTGATACTAATGTCAAAGGGGGGGATTGAAGATAATATTTTTCCATTTGTATAGAAAAGGAAAATAGTTTTTGAACCTTCGGTAAACCTACACTGAAAGATAGACTTTCAGAGCTCACCAAACACACAAATATCAGAGATCACTGAATGTGTTAAGTCCAAGAGAAACCTGACAGATAAAGTGGAACCCGACAGGAGAAAACCGATAAAGGAACCCAATGAGCAGATACAGTGCAAACCGAGAGGACATGCACAGTGCAAACCAAAATAAAAAAATAGTGCAACCCTAAAGATAGTCAAATTGATTTCAAAACAAACCGAGCATCAGACACCAAAAGTCAGTTACATCCCAGAAAAAGTGGATCTGACTTCCACGTTAGATAAAACACTCATATTCTATTTATAGAGTTTTTTTTTGTTTTAAAACCATTACTTAAGGGACAAGAAATATTATTGTAATTGTTTTAATTATTCTAACTAATTGAAAACATGCAGACTAGGAGATCAAGGTAAAGTTGTAAACTTGTGATCATAGAGTTAAGTTTGTTTTATGTGAAACTTAATTAGGTCAAATCTATCTTATAAATAGATATTGTAATCATTCTATATGTATGAGGAGAGGATGAATGTATCCAATGAGTACATCTAAGGATCAGACTGAGAGTTTCAAGAACAAGAACAACAAAAGATGAAATTGGTTATCAAGAACCAAGAACAGAGGCTACCAAGCAACATAGGTATTATTCAATCACTTTAGGTGATACACATATACATTTAATCTTGAATGGATCTATAATCAGAAATATTAGATTGCATACAATCAGGTTAAAGAGTAATTTTCTTACATTCTAACAAGTGAAGAAAAAGTAAAAATCCTTTCAAGGAAGGTGGAATTAAAAATCCTATTGTAAATCTCTTAATTGAGTGCACACTAAACAGTGTTGCTAAATCTCTAAACAAAGTATATTTAACAGGTCTCCATAAATAATCCTAACAGGGTAGATCATCAAAAGTGATGAAATTTTAAGCCTTAATCGACCCCTTCCAATATGCAGATAGTGAATATTTTGTGGGTGCCATCCCCACTGTAGTTTTTACCTTCTTACAGAGGTTTTCTTCGATATCATATCTTGTGTTATGATTCAATTACTTTCATGAATGTTTACATGTTTGATTAATTTAAATAATTGATATGTCTTACACAAAGATAGTATAGAAAAAATGGTTAGATGAACTGTTGACTACATAAAGGTTAAAGGATAAAAGAGATAAAAGTTTTAGAGGTACTAATTCACCCCTCCCCTCTCAGTACACACTTCCCATTATTTCCAACAGTTTTTACAAGCCTTAATTCTAAAACATGGTTCCACTCCAAGAGATCATTTATAAATGATGTGTTTCTATAAATGTAAACCCTAATGTGTTCCTGAACACTTCTTAATGGGCCACTTGCAAACAATCTCTCCCTTTGGTATTGATGGAAACACTTAGTGAAAAATGACTAAGTGTCAATACCAAACAAAATATACATTAAGCTTCTTTATCTCCTTTATATATTTACTATTCCAAATTATCTTCTCTATCTTTCCTCTATACATTTTTTATATCTTCCCTTCTACCCCTTTGACATCAATGGAAAAGGTATACAAAATGTAGAATACATAAAAAAATTGATACAACTGCTTACCAAAAATTTAGACAATCTTAAGTACATCTTGGAAAGAGATTTCCAAGATCTTTACTTCCTCAGTCAAAGTCTTTACCAATATTTGTCTCACATGAATCAGTCCATTCAGTGTGAAAGAAGATGTTGCTGTTCCCTTTAAATCAGTAGGCATGTACCCAGTGAGAGCCTTTGTTGTCTTCTCCATGTCTGAAAGGTGTATCTCAAGAATTGATAACTTAGGAGTAATCAAACTCTTCAGCATACCAAATCTTCCCATAAATATCCCTTTCTCTATCTCCAATACACTCAACTTGTCCAATAGTCTAGACATTTCTTTGTTTAACTCTAATGTAGTGTGTGAGGAGGTCTCACAACTGTGCATCAACTTATCTAGGCTTTATCTGTCATTTTCTATTATGTCCTCAATGATCTTAAGATGTCTAATAGGTTTATACAATAAATGTATAACTTCCTTTGATGTGTCATACAACTCTTTGCCTCGGACATTTTTTTTCCCAGTATGCCCAAGTCCCATGAAATAGAATTGCATACTTCTTCTAACTTATTTGCTAAGTATTTTTGTTCTTCTTTTTCTTCTATGATCTTCTCTAAGGACTCATAGTGACTGTCAAAGTCATCCAATTCCTTGTTCAAGTTCTCTTTAATTTCCTTTCCTTGGAAAGTAAGAGGTATAGGTAGGATTTTGTTGACAGTATCAACTGCCCTATCCAATACCCTTGACTTCTCTATTTTATATTACAATCTCTCCTTAGCTTTTTAAAATGTGATGTAAGCTAGAGTCATCAACTCATATTCATCCATACTCTCCACATCTATATTCAAAGTTCTCTCTCCACTTTCCAAAAATAAGGTTAAAGAAATAGGTTTCATTATTTTTTGTTTCACTTTAGCCTTAATCTTTGGTTCCTTCATAAACTCATTAATGCTTTCTTTCTCTTGAATCTTAGAGGGCTCTCCCTTAATAGATTTTACCTTGTCTTTATTAAACTGAGGCATAGTGTCAGTGTTTCCTTCAAAAGGATCATTTGTATCTAGTGAGGTTTCACAAACCACAGGCACACTAGCAACAAAGAAATCCGGTTGCTTTAATGTACTAACAAGCTGATTATTATCCTCTCCATCCTTAGGTGAATCAATGTTGATTATTGAAATCTTGGAGGAACCCCCCCCCCTAGGATAGTTTTAGGCTTAGTAGCTTGAGGTCTAGGAGGTGTGAGCTTCTCAAGTTCAACTTCCATAAGAATTTTTTCTATTGCCTTGTGAGTATCCTCAATTACCTCATCATACTTTCTTGCCATTATTTTGATCAGCCTGGACTTAGTTCTTAATAGGGGTTTCAGTGCATTCATAGTTATTTTATGCTCATCAAATGATATTATTGGTAATATTTCTTCAATAAATTTTACCCTTATTTGATCATCTTCTTGAAGTGATAACTATTTCCTTTCTTCAAGTTTATCATATAGATCCTGAGAAATGCTTCCATCCATCTCTAGAAAATTCTTGTTGAAAACTAACATATGCTTAATCACAATATCTTCTATAAGGATTTGATCATCAGAATCATATCTGTCATAAAATTTTCTTATTTTATTTAACTTTCCTTGGTCTACAACTCTTTTCTCCATCATTTTCAAGTCAGGTTTTTAGAGTTGTCTACTCATAGGTTTGTCTTGTGCTTTCTTCTCCTCCTCTTCATTCTTCTTCTCTTCTTCCTTCTCTACATCAAATTTATTTTGTTCATATGTCCTTTGTTACTTGGGTGGGGAGCTTTGTTTAGAGGATCTTGTTCTCTTTGCAAGGGTTTTTGCAACCTTCATAGTCTGTGATGTCTCCATAGGTACTTCTTCCATAGTAGAGGGTGGAATAAAAGTCTTCTAAGTCTCTAGAGGTGGAAGAGATATAGGGGTAGAGCTCACCACTCTAGATGCTCTCTTAGTCATCTTCCTTCTTATCTCCTTCATCTCTTATTTAGTAATGTCATCTTTACCTGATAGAGTATCTACAACATTTTCAATTTTCTTCCTCCTGGTTGTCCTTATCTATTCTTCTCTGATCTTAGAGGATTTCTCCTCACATGTGCCTCATCTTTCCTTTGATGAATCCAACTCTGAAGATAGTATATGTTCAACCTGTATTTTTAGTACTTATTTAACTACTTCATACCCCACAGGGTAATACCACTTCATCCTTGGGTCAACTACCTCAAAAAAACACAATCAATTTCAACCATGAAGCATATTGTCTCCTTTTACTTTTCTACCTTTTCCTCTAGTATCCTCATTCTCAGTTTCATCTGTCTTTATAGGATTTTTATCATTGTAAATAGTTCTCCATCTACCCATGTGCTATTTTGTCTTCTCTAGTTATTTGATACTTGTATACCAGTGGGTTCAATATATTTCCAAGCTCTAGGGTGCATACTCAGAAACTTATGCACAATGTGTATATACATATGCATCAAAAGTGATCCAAATCTGAATGCCTTAGTTCTATATCTCTTTATTTGTTTCACATTCTCCATGAACTATTGTGCAAGAACTTTTCACAGGTTATACTTGAAATTTTCCTTCACCATCTTATGTGCCATCATTATAACACCAGCAACAACTAAGTTAGGTTGGCTGCTATAATGAAGTTTGTATCCAAGAATTATCACAACTAGTCTAACATCTTGTTGAAAGATGCCAACTACTGTCATTTCTTGTTTATCTCATTTCGAATGAGTTAGGGTTTCTACCTACTTCTTGGTTTTCTTCTCTACAATAGGAATGACTCTAGAGTTATTCAGACCAATAATGTCATGGATCAACTCACTAAAAATCTTGACAAGTAGCTCACCAATCCAAATGAATTGGTCCTGCACTCTACTCAACAGAATTTTAAACCATTCTTCTTCGTCAAACTCATGCAATTCTATTATCTTCATTATGCTAAGATTCTGAAGATGAGAAAAATCATCCTTCCACTTTTTTTCTTCTTTAATCATATCCTTCATTTCCTTTAAGATATCAAAATCTCCTAAAGTTTCATACTTGCAATGGATATAAGCCCTAATATCCTCTACGTGAAGAACTCCGTAGGGAGTTTGCAAAAAATGTGCCTTCCAGATCATCCTCACTGGATTTTCAAGGATATATTTTAAACTTGTATTCAGGTCTCTCAACAACATCAAACCTCATTTTTGTATATATATTCACAACTATTGGATGATATCAGATTTGGGTACTATTTATGTTGTTGATATTCATGTTTTGTCACTGATGTCAACATATGTTTTTGTGGAGAGAACAGATTGGTTATGATAACTGATAGAAGTGTACTAACACTATACAGATGAATCATAAAAATTGAAGATAAGAATATGAATAAGGATGTGTGATGACCTTATCCCTAAGGTCACATGGCTTAATATTTCATATTGGTGATGTTACCAATGTTTTAGCGAAGACTGGTTTTTGGACTATGACAATGATGCTTGACAGAGCAGGTCTCTTTGTTTTGGGTATATCTTACATGCAAAGATGTTTTAGGGTATGCAATCTTAAAGGATGACAAAGGACACATTAAGGAATGTTGGGTATTGATCGATAGTCATGAACATGTTGGTGATGCGGCTATGGCGTGTATTATGGAGGAGGCCTATTTGGTGGCAGACTTTAGAGATGTAGCGTGTATTATGAATTGTAAGCATGGATTGTGGTCCTTGGAGTATATATGATGTATTATAATTGATTTTTAGTTGTTTTAGGTACCATGTGTATCTTAGCAAGGGATGAAATAATTATTTGTATATTGGAAATTCTTAAGTGGCCAACCTAATTAATTATTTATATTTGGAAAGCTTAATTGGCCGACCTAATCAATTATTGTAATAGGGTATATATATGTGATATCTTTTCTTTTGAAAATATGTATGTATGGTGAGAAGGTAATTGTAAAGATAGAGTAGTGTGGAAGCTATGAGGCTTGTTTGGCTGCTGGATGTAGAGTAGATTTTGTGATTGTAATACTTCATTGGGACTGACCAAGAAAAGATAGTTGCTATCAAATAGTTCATTGGATTGTACATTTCTCTATATATACTTGTTCAGATTATTAATCCTTGAGGGTGGCTTTAACCTTCTTTGGGTAGTGTGCTTGAGCAGTGAGCCAACTTTTACTCTTGACTCCTAACAGGGTCTGTCCTTTAATAGGGACTATGTAATGTAATGTTGTAATAAGCTCCTAATAGGGATAAATATTTTAACAGGGATACTATACTCTCAGTACATCATTTGTGGGTGCTAATTCCCACCAGTTTTTTACCTTTAATAGGGTTTCCTCGACAACAAGTATTATGTTGACATTTACTGTGTTATCATTTGCATTAAAGTTTTGGTTTATAAAGTTTAAAGTTTAATATTCTATATCACAACTGATTCACCCCCCCTCTTAGTTCTCCTTGTGGACTGTTATTCCTAACAATTGGTACCAGAGCTACTGGTCCTTAGTGATAAATCTTAACAGCTTGAGGTGATCCTAAATATGACTTACTATAGGAAGGATAGTCTGAAATTTGATCCTAAAAACTTTGATAGTTGGAAGAACAAGATGAGAACACATCTATTATGTTTGGGAATTAACTACTGGATGATCACAAAAAAGAAGGAAAAGATAGCGACTGAGGATGAATTGGAGAAGGCTATTGAAGATGATAAGAATCTATTTTCATGTAATATGGTCACAAGGGAGTCATTGATCAACACACTTTTTGAAGGTGAGTTCATAGAAGTAAAATACTTGGATTTTGCACCTGAGATTTGGACAAGATTGGAAGCAAATGTATATAGGAGATAATTTTTCTAAATAGGAAAAGCTACAAAACTGGAAGACAAAGATGGAATCAATGAAGGAGAGATGATGAGAAGATTAGGGCATATGCACAAAGAATTACTAAAGTGGTCACTAGCATTAGAAACTCTGGAGGTACTTACAGTGAGGAAGAAGTGATTGTGAAGATACTCAGATCTCTGACACCTATATACAAAAATAAAGTACAAGCTATAGAGGATATTATACCTTTGACACCAAACTTCACTAGAGAGATGTTGATTGGAAAGCTAACAAATTTTGAGGCCACAGAGCTGAGAGATTCTTTACCTAAAGTAGAGTCAGCATTCAAGGTGACTGTCCATAGAAACAAAAAGAGCTTAACTGGAATTGCAAAAACTAGCAATGGTGACTTAAGAGAAGAGCTTTGAGACTATGCTGATGAATGGGAACAAATACAGGAGGAAGAAAGAAAGCTAGATGAAGTGGTAGCCCTGATTTCTAGAAGAGAAAAGAGAGGCAAAGGTAAATTTCAAGGCAAGTTACCTTTGAAATTTTTTTCATGTAACAAGATTGGTCATTTTGCATCTCGGTGTCCTACAAGGGTTCCAAAGCATAAACCTAAGTTTTACAAATCTAAGTATTCAAAAGACAAGGAATGTTATTATGCTAGACAAGGCGTATCTGATGATGATGTAGACTATGATGAAATTTTATTTATTTTTATTAAGGATGATGAACATGTACATGAATAAAAAGCCTTAGTATCTCATGTTGAAAAGAAATCTGAATGGGTTATAGATAGTGGTTGTTCACATCATATGACTGGAGATAAAAACAAGTTTGTTAGTCTGAAAATATATGATGGTGGTGTTGTTATATTTGGTGAAAATACTCCTAATCTTATCATTGGAGTTGGATCTATTTCTCTAGATGGAACGACTAATACTGACAATGTACTTCTTATTGATGGACTTAAGCATAATATGTCGAGTGTTGGGAAGTTAGTGAACTGAGGTTATCAATGGAAATTTTTTGATGGAAAATGTTCTATCAAAAGTAAATCAGGAGACTTGATCACATCCGGTACTAAATCTAGAGGTAATGTATTTGAATTGAATACATCTGAAGCTTCTTGTTTTATTGCAAAGGTTGATGACAGTTGGTTATGGCAAAGAATATTTTGTCATGTTAACTTTGATAATATTGTGAAGGCAAGTATGAAAAATATTGTAAGAGATCTACCTAAGATTGTGAAACCATCTTGTATGCACCCTAAAATGGTCGCCTAGACTATGGGCCCCCATTCTTTAATTTATCAAATGACAGAATCAATTTATCAAATTCCTAAATCAATGCCTTGTAATATTTTCAATTCAAATCAATTTCCTTGATCAAATCATAATTAATTCAATTATTTCAATATTTCCTAAGGTTTGATTATTTCATCAATAATCTTATTTAATTAAAAGAAAACCCCTTTTTATTAAATAAAATAATCTTATTTAATTAAAATCCCTTTTTAATTAAATAATTTTATCTTATTTAATTAAAATCTCTCTTTTTATTAAATAATATTATCTTATTTAATTAAAATCTCACTTTTATTTAAATAAAATAATCTTATTTAATTAAAAGAAAATCCTTCTTTTAATTAAATAAATAAAATCCCCACTTAAATCCCTGTTTGTGATGAAAAAATGAAATAAATTAAATAAAAACTCCTTTTCTTCACACATATTCCTAAATGGTGGGTCTTTTCCCACTTACTTGCATTTTAGGGATTTATCCCACATTGCTCTTGAGGATGCTTTCCTCTCCACACTTTCCTTTATAAGGAGCCCACAACTCATTTGAAAGATAAGAGTTTTTATGTTGTTGTTATGCTGCAGGTTTGGAGAGCAATTTTGGAGGAGAGTTTGAGCATTTGAGCTTGAACCATGCAACTTCTCTTCTTCTTGTCTTCTTCTCTCATGCATCCATGGCAATCCATTTAGATTAGATTCATATTTCCTTCATAGATTAATTTGCATATTTCCTTTTATGCATTGTCATCATATAGATTAGTTTGCTTCCATGCATTGTTATCATATAGAATAGTTTTCATTCTCATTTGCAATGCATATGTGGTGATCATGGAGACTAGCATTCTTTCTCTTCCTCTTTGAATCTCTCATTTCATGGTGTACTTGCATGGGCATAACTAGGTCTAAAATGAGGGCCTCCATTACAAACCTTTGCATTCCATGAATAGGGATCTATGAGTCGCCATTTGAGACCTCATTCTTGAGCAATCTTGAATATAATGACTCATATAAGTGTGTCAACTTTTCAACACACATTTTTGGTGCCCATCATGGGGTAGAAAATTAATTTTGGCCTCATTTCATTTTTCTTTTGATTAATCAGATTTTTGTCTGTACGACTCTGCAGTACAGTTTCGCACAAAATTTATCAGATACCCGCATGAAGTTTTGCAATACTTCACATGATTCTAGGTGTTTCATCGCACGTTTTCTGGTAGATCCTCGCATGGACTTTGGCATCAGAGGAAAATTTTTATTTTCTATTTTTCTAATCAGCTGTCTATAGACTCGCGTGAACTTTCTAGTTCCTTGTGGTCTTTTGGCATTTCTTCATGCGGCCTGTATAGAATCTTCGTGCGGCCCATATAGAATCTTCATGTGGCCTGTGGAGAATCTTCACATGGAACCTTCTAGCACTTCTAAGCTTGGCCCAGAGGGAATCTTCATGTGGCCCCTAGAGAATATTTGCATAGACTTTGACAACAGAGAGTTTAAAATTTCCATATTTATCATGATGTTTTCTAACCACTAATGTTTGTTGTTTGTTGTTTGTTGTGTTTTTCTAGTTTTTAAATCTGAAATAGCTTAACATGTGGTTTGCAGGTGTAAAACCCCAAAATTGGCATCTTGCAACCCTAACAAATTTTGTTGCATTTGTCATTCTTCTAAATCATCAAAGTCCTATTGTACTAGGAAATTTTGAGTTTTGACTAACTCTACTTGACCTAAGTGTCAAATGTAGAAAATCCTAAATCTGCATTAATCATACATTATATTTAATTCGTAAATATCAATTGGCTAAACAAGCTCTGGAAAGAAAGTTGAGAGTTCATCTATGGGGAAATCAAAAAAGAAGGTAGGAGGCCAAAAACCAGGAGTTCAAACTAGACAACAGAAAGCAGATATAGGAACTCCAAAGCAAGAAAAAGGAAGAAGGTCAGAGAAAACTCAAAGGGAGGAGGAAGAAAAATAGAACATTGCTAGTGGAAAAAAACTAACTATCCATCAAGTTTGTACCCCAATCCTTAAATGAAGATTATCTCATGAAATATTTGAGGACTCAATAGTCCTCATAAGCAAGATGTAGGTAGGAATCTAGTTAGAGACTCTAAACCTGATATTCTCTTGATTCAAGAAACTAAAATGAGAAAAGATAAGATAGAAATTTTGAAGCTGGTTAAACATGGGAAATGCCTTGGTAGCAGTTCAGAAGGGGCCTTGGGAGGTGTGTCTATTTTCTGGAACCAATCATGTTTTGACTGTAAGCTCCTTAAAGAAGACAAAAATTTCATTGTTGCTGATCTTAGGAGTTTAAAGGACAACTTTTCTTGGACATTAATTAATGTTTATGCTCCAAGCACAAAGATAGAAAGACTTAAGTTATGGAAGAAGCTGCATGATTAAATGGAAGGAAGAAGAGATAACAATTTCCTCCTTATGGGAGACTTTAACACCCCTCTTAAGCAGGAAGATTGAAAAGGAGGTAATTTAGCCCAAGTGGAAAGTAGAGTTGACTTTATGGATTTCATTATCAATGAAGGACTGCTGGATGTTGATCTGGAAGGGATAAACTACACTTGGTCTAATTGCAGGGTGGGAGAGGACCTAATACAAGTTAAGTTGGATAGGGCTCTGATAAATTTTGAATGGTACACCAAGTTCTCTTGTGCCCTTACTTCCCTTACAAGAGTTGGATCGGACCATTTCCCTATTTCCTTCAATGTCTCTCCATTCACTGGAAAAAGAAATGCTCCTTTTAGATTTGAGAAGATGTGGCTAGACCATCCTGATCTGGAAAATAAAATTAGGGAGTGGTGGTATATTGAGGTGGAAGGAACAGCTATGTTCAAAGTGGTCAAGAAATTGGCTAATGTCAAAACAAACGTTAAAATTTGGAATAAGCATACCTATGGTGACATCTTCCAAGAAAAAATTAAATCCCAAACATAATTGAATGATATCCAAGAGGAAATCCAAAGGAATGGTTTATCAGAAAATCTAAGAATTCAAGAGAATATAGCCCTTGCTGAAATTCATAATATTATTGCTAAAGAAGAGACTTTTGGAGACAGAGATCTAGATCCCTCTAGTTAAAAGTAGGAGATAAGAATATTAGATTCTTCCATCTCACTGCTCTTAAACATAAGGCCATAAACATAATCCATTCTTTGTCTATAAGGAATGGAAAAATAACCAAAGAAGAAGAAATAAAGGAAGAAATGGTGAGTTATTTTGTGTCTTTACTCTCTAAAGATCAAAACCTTGACATGGTTGAGCAGAGGAATCTTCTTGTTTCTATTCCTCAAATTTTGGATTTTGCAGCCAATGCTCTCCTAAAAGCTATTCCTTTAGATAATGAAATTAAGAAGGCTATCCTCTCCTTTGAAGGAGAGAAATCTCCTGGTCCGGATGGGTTTCAGATGTTCTTTTTCCAGCAGTTTTGGAGTATTGTTGGGAGAAATGTCTGTTCAGCTGTTAAAGAATTCTTTGGTACTAAATCTATCCTCAAGGAAATAAATTCAATTTTTATTTCTCTCATCCCTAAAAAATGTGGATTGGACATGGTTGATGGCTTTAGACCCATAAGTCTATGCAATTCCCTTTATGAAATCATTTCAAAGGTAATGACATCCATAATTTTGAGATTACTACCAAATCTTATCTCACCTCAACAGAATGGGTTTGTCCCTGGAAGACAAATTTTTGATTCAATTATGGTTGTGCATGAGAATATTCACTCCCTTCAAGCCTCTAAAAAATAGGGGTTTTTGATGAAATTGGACCTATCCAAAGCTTATGACAGAGTGGATTGGTTTTTCCTGTCTAAAATTCTAAGCTCCTTTGGATTTGATAAAGATGTCATAAGAATGATAATGCAATTGGTAACTACGATGTCTTCCTCGGTGTTGATAAATGGAGGTTCCTCCATTTTCTTCCACCCTACAAGAGGTCTTAGACAAGGTGATCCCATTTCCCCTATTCTCTTTTCTATAATGACAGAAAGTCTTGGGAGATCCATTAAAATTTTGGTCTTGTTAGGCCAGATTTCTGGTCTTCAACCATCCTTGGCTCTGCATAAGTGTTCTCATGAGAAATTTGTGGATGATACTATTATGATGAGGGAGGCCTCTATAATGGAAGCTAGGAACATGAAAAAGGCCTTGAACAATTACATAAAAGCTTTAGGTCAATCTATTAACTAGGAGAAGACCTCCCTATTTTTTTGTAATACCCCTGAAGAAAGACAAAGGAAGATCTCTTCTATTTTGGGATGCAAGATAGGGACTCTTCCATCTACCTATTTGGGTCTCCCTCTTTTCCATAAACCTAATGAGGCATTCTAGAATGGTATCCTTGACCGATTTCACAATAAGATGGCTGGATGGAAACGTGCTACTCTTCGCCAAGCTGGAAAAGTTCAACTTCTAAAATCTACCCTCCAAAATCTTCCCATCTATGCTCTAAGTCTTTTTAACATTCCTCAGAAATATGCTGACTTGATTGAAAAAATTTAGAAAATATTTCTTTGGTCTAGAGAGGAAGACAAGAAGAGGTTAAGCCTTGTGGCCTGGGAGGTGGTGTGTAAACCTAAGAAATGGGGTGGGCTTGGCATCAGAAGTATCAAAAATACCAATAAGTCTTTGCTTGCAAAATAGTGTTGGATAATCTTTGAAGAAGAGAAGGAATGGAATGCTATCATCAAGAGAAAGTACCACTTATCCACTCAGGAGGAAGTGCTTAGGGACCCTTCGGAGATCACTGGCTCTTTCATCTAGAATAGTATAAGGAAAAGTAGGGATCTGATCAGAAAAGGGACTAGATGGAAGTTGGGAAATGGCAGGAAAATCAATTTATGGACAGATAAATGGTTGAAGGAAGAAGCCCTTAGTGACAAGTAGGAATGGATGCCAGCGATTGCGGATTGTATAGAAATTGTTGGAGAGAAGGTTTCTGATTACTGGATCAATGATAAATGGGTAGACCTTAGCTCCTTTGATGCTTCTCTTAATTTGGTCAATAAGTTTCTTTCTCCCTAGTTTATTAGATCTAATAAACAAGATTCATTGATTTGGGGGCCGGAGGCTAATGGAAATTTTGTAGTCTCTTATGCCTCTGCTCTTCTTTTCCAGAAGGATAACCACTCTTCTAGATGTCAGGTATGGAATAATAAACTTATTCCTAAAATAAATATGTTCTTTTGGCTTATTGTTTAGGATAAAATCCTTACAGTGGATAATCTTTGCAAAAGGGGATTCAGTATGCCTAATAGATGTATCCTCTGTTGTTCTGAAGTTGAAAATTGTAACCATATAATGATTCATTGTCCCTACTCTTGTAAAGTTTGGAATTCAGTGCTCAATGTCTTTAACTTGGACTGGGTCAAACCTTATAATTTCCAAGATATGGTTAAATAATGGAGTTGTCCCCTTAAGGGTAAATAAGTCAAAGATCTTTGGAAGCTAATCCTGCCCCACTTCACATGGAGAATTGGAAGGAAAGAAATAACATAATCTTCAGAGAAAAAAGCTGCCCCTATCAAATTGTGGCAAATAGTGTGTGTAGAAGTCTTCTGGAATTTTTTTAAAATCAACTATCTAGCAACTCCCCCTACGAGAATTCTCTCTGTATCAGGGATATACTTATGAACTCACAGGTGCAGAAAGACAGTAACTTAAAATTGAGGGAAAATACCAGATGGAGTGTCCCTCCGAGTGGCTGGGTCAAAGGTAATTTTGACAGGGCAACTAAAGGGAATCTGGGGACTTCTGGAGTGGGAGGTTTAATAAGGGATTATGCTAGTAATTGTCTAGGAGTAGTGATGGCCCCGCTGGGAGTTTAGACTAATCATATGGGTGAAACCATGGCCGCTCTTCACATGGTTATGCTAGCCAAAGATATGGGCTTCTCTAAACTATGGTTGGAGGGAGAATCTCTGAACATAATTAATTGTATAAATGACATTCATGAAGCTTCATGGACAATCAACCATATCATTGAAAAAATCAAATCCATAATGTCCAATTTTGAAGATTATCATATTTCCCACATTTTTAGGGAAGGTAATATGACAATGGATGGCCTTGCAAATGTGGGAGTTTTTTTTGATGTCATGCAATCATGGCGAGGGGAGGCAGATTTTAAAATGGAGATGGTTAGTCTTATCAGGTATGATAGGATGAATAGTATTGAAGGAGTTATAATAAACATAATTAATGATGAGGTCATCTATAATAATGAAAAGTAATGTGTGTTGTCATTTGAAGGAAATGGGATTAATGAGAAATGTGAAATTGCATGCTTTCTGGGTGTTAAACTTGAATTAGAACAATCACTATAGTAAAGCTTGCCAGAATTCTGCGTTCTAAACTTCAAAGTATCTCCATTTTTAGAAAGCGATGAGCACAATGGGGGGAGGTATGAAGAGGGAGGAGCCAATTGACTACACCAAATGGAAATAGAAGAAGAAGGTCTGGAAAAGGTTGAAAAAGGGAGGTGTTTCATAGTATTTGGAGAAGCTCCATGGCTGGGATATGGAGATAACAAAAAAATTTGCAGAGGGTTGGAAGGATGGGAAAGTTAACCTATGGGGGAAATCTTTCACTCTCACCATGAGGGTTATTTCTGAAATTATGAGCTTGTCTTGTGAGGGCATGAAATTCTATAGGGATAATAAGAGGGTAGGAACTCAAGCTTTCAAGAATTTTTTGAAAATAGAAGAAGAGGCCCTTCTTAGTAAAGGGACGGGGGATTACATTGATATTAAAAAAAATTAAATCCCACTGGGCTAAGGTTCTCATAGTTATGATCAAGTATTTTACCTTGGATGGTAGATACTCTAAAATCTATAATCTGCACTTCGTCCTGGCTAATCATTTTAGGCACGGTAAAAATATTTCATTTCTTTTTTATCTCTTGAGCTCGTTGCATAACAGTGTGATGGAGCATAGAAAGAAATTGAGTAACTCAGTGCTCTATGTGGGGCTCATTCTGTTGATATTAGAGTATGCCTGCAACCATATCCCAAAGCCTATGCCAAAAAGGGTTAAAGGGATTGCGAGGCAGGTTAAGAAGGAAAGTAAAAAATAGAGCTTGAAGAAAAGGGTTAGAACCAAAAAGAGGGAAAACCCAGAAATACAGGAGGAGATGGATGATGAAACCCTAGAGAATAAAGGAAAATATGAAGAGATCCAGAATGATGAAGCTTGCGAGACTAATGAAAAGAATCTGGAAAAGAAGAAAGAAGCTCAGCTGAGTAAGGAGTACTCTCAGATGGAAGAGGAGGAAATGTCTATTACTGATAAAGAGGGCAAGGGCGATGAAGCTAGTAACCAAGAAATGGAAATTGAGGGAGATGAAAAAGAGGGAGATGAAAAAGAGGAGAAGAAGAATGAGGAAAAAGGTGAGGAGGGTCAAAATGAGAAGCTGATTTTAAAGGCTGATAAAAGGAACAAGAAGAAACAGAGAATGGGCCCTGAAGAGATTGGTTTTGATAGAGATGACAGAATCTCGAAAAGCAAAGTGGACTACGGGGTGAGTATGGAAGACTGGCTTAGTGAGGAGATGAAGATTATGAAGCAACAATTGACTGAGATGCAGGAGGCCATGGATCCTTTCAAGGCCAAGGTTGAGGAAATGGAGAAAAACTTGATGATTAAGTTAAATAACAGTAATAGATATGATGAGTTCACTGATAGAGTTAATGCGATTGTGAAAGAAAAGATGAAAGATATGAAAGAAAAAATAAGCCACAATGGGCACATGATATGTATCATCCTTAAGCATAGAAATGAAGGGCTTCAAGTTTTAGTTCAAAACATGAAAGCGTTATACTCTTACTTGGAAAGATGTCTGCTAGAAAATACAACAATTGCCATTGATGATAAAGCAGGAAGCTCGGGCTCAGGATCTAGAACCCGAAGTGGTATTAAAAGAAAAGTCCCTGAGATCCCGAAAGAGATGCTAGAGCTGAAGGAGTCCATTGATAAAATAGAAGAAATGCAAAAGGAGGCAGAGGAAGCCTACCAGAAAACAATGTAATGTTTTTTCTTCAGTTCTAGAAATTTTGCTGAAAATTTTGCTAGAAATTATGCTAGACTTTGTGCTAGAAGTTGTGTTGGAAACTGTGCGTTCTTTTGGCAGTACTTTTAATTTCCTATTTTGGGTTTAGGGTGTCTTTTTGGGTCCTACCTTTTGTTCATTGCAGACTTTCTATGTTTGTTTGGGCTTATGATGCTTAACTCTAGTAGCTTATTGTAAAAGGTTTTGGGGTCCTTTCAATACCTATTTATACCTTAATAAAAAAAAACCTTATGATTGAATTAATTTAATTATAAAGTCCTAGCACTTTAATTAAATTAAATTCACCCCTTTTATCTAAAACACATAAAAAGAAATTAAATAATATTTAATTATTAAATAAATATCCTCATTTCAATAATTAAATTAAATTTATTTAATTAAATATTCTCTCAAAAATCTTCTCTTCAGTTCAGAAATAGAAGTTTTGAATTAACTGTGCTTTAAAGAGAAAGAAAGCAGTTGAAATCAAAAAGAAAACAGTTAAAAAAAAACAAAGGGAAAACAGTTTATTGTTTTCTTTTAAAGAAAACTTGCTAATTTGAACTGGCTTTTTTATCTGTTCTATTTCAAAAAGGAAACTTTCTATTCTGAGCAGGCTCTCAATCTATAAAAGAGCTCCCATTTCTCATTCAAACCCCCAATCATTTTTTATGCAATGTTAGAATAATGAATTGCTACTATATTTTATCATCTCATTTCTAGTTAAAAGCTCTCATTTGCAATAGATTAATGTCAATTTCTTAGATTAAATGCATTGCAATCATGTCTTAGTTTAATCTCATTTCAATTTTTAGATTAATCTTGCATCGTTCAATTTCTTAGATTAATCTTACATTACATTGCATCACATTCATGGAGAAAAATCATTCATTCTTAGATTGGTCTATGGTTGTGAGACTCTCGTTCTGAGAGCTATTTGAAACCCCATCTAGATAGAAGGCAATAGGTCAAATCATATAGGCATGCAAAATGAATAACTCATATTCACTTCTGTATGTGGCTGATGAACATGGTATATGTTGAAGTATATGGCTAAGTAACAAGGCCACATTTACCATATACATTTCTAGCACCCACCGTGGGGCAGAACATCTATTTCTTTCATCACATTTGAATTAGTTTTGAAAATCTTAGGATCATGTTTGTACTCTAATTTTGCAGGTAAAATGATGCCTTTCATCTTTGTTTTAGCATGGAGAAAGTTTGAAAATTCCTTCTATCTTCTGTCTATTATTCTCTTAGCTCCTTTTAATCTCTCCTTTTGAGCCAAATATGAATGCACCATTCCGTCCAGAAAATTGTTTCGGTTGAAATGACTGTAAACATGCCTATACTTGTCAAAAGTTGAATTTGTGGCAAAAAAAAATTTCCCAAGGAGGCTGTGCAACCTGTTGCATGAAAATTGAGGTAGATTTTGGATTTTTCTGCACGCAGCTCGAGGCAAATTTTTCAAAAAACAACTGAAAAAAATTAGATTTTTTTCACTATGTTAAATTTGACGTTCGTCAAACCATCATTCTGCATGACCTTTTGTGACAGTGATGAAACCCTCAAATTTAAACTCACATTTTGATGATTTTAGCAGTGTTTGAAAAATCTTTAGCCTTCACCATTGAGCTTTTTGAATTTGCAGTCTAACTTTAAACGATCATATCTTGCTCATTTTAGGTCCAAATTTAGTGCATTTTATTTTTATTTTGGGTAGAATTATCTGAAGATTTCTAGGGTTTTATTAGTTTCTAGATTTTAGTCACATATTTATAAAAAATGTTAGGTTTTTGTCACTGTACCTATCTAATCCTCTATTTTGCAGCTTCCAAAGCCTCGTACGGGCTCATACGGTAACATTTTTCAGTGTAATTTTTTTTTAAAGTGCGTGATTTTATGTATACTTTTTGAATATGTGATCTATTTTTTTATTTTAGGATTTTGATAATGTGGACTAATCTTTGGCTTTTATTTTCATGTGATTATCTTTTGCGTACAACCTAATAGTGGTTTGCAGAATGTTATCCAAGAAGACTAAAACACAAACTACTCATGAATTGGTTTTGTAGGTTGCCTTTGATCGATAGAAGGAAAAACATTGTGCTTGCATCTTATTTTTGATTTCTTAAAATAGGAACCCACATGCAAGACTTCTTAAAATGAACATTTGTTTGATGTTTTGGGGATGACAATAATGTTAGGAAACTATGCTCTTGCCTTTTTGGGATGATCAGAAATCTAGAAACATTATTGTCATTTTCTTATTCTTCTTGAAGTGTCTTCTAATTTTGTAAACCCAAGGAATTGCATGGATGTATCCTCTCCCCTCACCTTCGTGGATCTTGGGTGTAAGAGAAATCCATACAAATATTTTAGCGTGGCTATCTCCTGAGTGCTTTAATAGAGCCGGTGAGAGTGGATTGCCCAACAGGTAACAGGCTAAAGCCAAGCCCTTCCGAACCGGTATATAAAAAATATCATTGTGATTAATGTCACAATGAACAGGTGTCTATTTCGCTATGCTGATAGAAGATCTCCCTCAGTACCCTCGTGGTGCGTAAAAACCTACATAACATAACTTTTGTAGGCTAGGAGGCCTCCTTAATAGAGCTAATCTGCCGCATGTATAGCCACCTGAACAAATGCCCTTACTAAACACTTTTGTCATAGTATCCAAAACCCCTCTATCTATTGGCGCGGAAGGTCAAAGACCGACTAAGATGTCCCACACTTTCATGGCTCTTAGTAGAGACAACAGTCCTTTGGGAAGTAATTCTCTTGGGATTCGAAGCTTGGTGTGTCTGAGAAGTGAGTGCACATGTAAGGAGGAGCCCATGCCTCCAAGCTTCTAAGTTGTTCGCTATGAGTAGGCATGGATGAACTTTGGTTCAAGTGGGAATTCAACACATATTGCCCTGGCTTAGCTAGGATTGTGGTGTCTCTATTCATTTTTTACAACAAACAATCTCCATGATGTGTTTTGCGTGAGTGTTTACTGAAACAACAACAACAATCAAACGATCTGGAAAACTATACACTTTGGATATTTGTCTATCTTCTCTTGTTTGAAACTCTGCCAAAAATCTGTCAAAAATCTGCCGAAACTCTGTCAAATTTGTTTTAAAAACTTGTCAAAACTTGGTCTTTCATCGGTCTATCCTACTACATTTAGTCTATTCTAAATTTTGTGATGTCATAATGCTTCTGCTAGTTCACATGCAATTTTAATATGTTGCTAGTCTAACCTATCGCTATCTTGAAATCTGATGGTGTTACACTTGTCCAATTGATCGAGTCCTTTGTTCAATCTTATCATCTTTGTTTGCATTGTCCTTGTTCTGAGTTGTGAGAGTAGGTTCATTAACCTTGACTCAAGATCGAAGTCTTTTGGTATCTCCTTCTCAGTTGGACATTTATCTCTTGGTCTCTTTGGTCTTGGACTTGGATAACACTTTAGGTATCATCACAGTGTCAGTCTATTGAATCAACTTATTTATGCCTGTGTGAACTAGAAGTCATTTTAAGGAACTCTGTAAATCTATCACCTTGCTGTCCAATTTTGTATTCTGCTGTGAAGGTTCTGTCTGAATCTTCACAAATTCATGATTTCATCAACATCATCACTAGTCTATCTTTGACTGTAATCTGTTGACAGTCTGACTTGTTGCTGTTTTGAAATCTAAATTTTTTGTGCTAGTCCAAGTGACTTATTATATTATCATCTATCTCTGCACTATCCTTATCCTGAGTTGCGAAAGCAGGTTTGTCAACCTTGACTCAAGATCAGATTCATTGCTACCTCTGTCGCAGTTGGACATTATCTCCTTTGTCCTTTGGTCTTGGACTTAATCAACACTTTATATAACACTTTAACACATGTCATTCAATCAATTGATTCATCATACCTTCTCTTCAATCTTCCAAGCAAGCACATCAAATCAATCTTACAATGTCTAAAATAAAAGAAGAGATTCTTAGGGAAACTTTATTAAAATAACTTCAAACTTTGGAATTTGAACTCCAACGATTAAAGAAGAAAAAGGATACTTCATCCAATGAATCCTCATTAAGATCAACCTATCCTTTTCTATTCGATCATGATTCTCACATCTCCACACTTTCTTCCAACATGGATAAATCTTGGTATGACAATCCCATCTTTGATCAAGAACAATTTTATGACAATCCTATCTTTGATCAACAAAATGTAGAGGAAACTATGACAGAATTAGATGAAATTATTTTCTATTTGCACATGAAAGATATTGCAAGTCAAGAAGCATCTGATTATCCTTTAGAAAGAGTCTTTACTCCTTTGGGACAATCTTATCAATTAGCATTGGAGGAACTTCTTGAGCATAATCTCATCACATTGCCTCCAGCCACATCATGTGGATTCAGATTCTTGAGTCCCTATTGTGCATATCATTGAAGAAATAAGCATACAACTTCATCTTTCATGGAGTTGAAACATAAAATCCAAGATCTCATAGATGATGGTATAATCGAAGTGGAATATCCTAATGAATCATCTAGTGAAGATACTAATCTCAAGCATGATCAATATCAGGAATCCATGTCTAGCAATGGTTCGCATATCCCACCTACTTCTTCCATTGTTCCTCCATATCCTAAAGCTTCCCCATCTCTATCAAGAACTGAGCCTAATAACGACTATGTTTACTCTCAAGGACTACCTCTAAAAGAGATCCAAGCTAATCTGCATACGACTACAAGTCCCTCTCAGGCTTCAAAGATCAAAGACCCCAAGCTTCCATGTGCTTCAACACTTATCATGCCTACTCAAAATGATACTCCATTAGCCTTTCAATAATGCCTCATGCATATCAAAACTCCCACCTTATCCATAGAAGTGGCTCCATGTCAAGAGGAGAATCCATAATGTGAAGAAACAAATATCAGCGATGATCAAGATCAAGACACCATCCATCCTTATCCAATGGTTGACCAAAGTGACACATCTCAAGAGTCTCATGATGATTCTTTCATCCCATTCCATTTCTCCCTTGAAGAAACTCTTACATCTCCTATATCTTATCCATCTCCCAAGAAAGATCAAGATATCCTTTCCACCATCTCTACTAAGCTTATTGAAAACCAAGAGAAAGGTACCCTTTATACACCATCTAATAATCCTTGTCAAGATCAAAGCATCCCATCATCTCCTTGTCATTCTCTTCCATATCCAAAAACTATCATTCCTCAAAATCCCTTGCATAGAAATAAATCTAATCAAGCTTCAGATGCTCCTATCAAAATTACTCTTATCTTAGCTACTCATGCTCATGTTGATACACAGATGAATTCTAAAGAGAAGAGCCTTGATTATGTAGCTCACTCTAAAGATGTTGATATCCCTGCCACACTTTATATCCCTCCATTCAAATGTAAGCATCAGTATTCTCCATCTTCCAAATCCATCCTTGGTCCCTACATCCCAAAGCTGAGACCGTCAAACCTTCCATCTATATTGGGTCCTTATGTCCCTCCATCTACCATGCCTATCACTACTAGATTATCATCCACTTCCACTATCCCCTATCAAGATCAACAAAAACATACATCCTTGAAATATCCCTATCAACCAATACATATGAACCAGTCATATCAGCCTCATTCGTCCACAATTCCTAAGTCTATTGGAAGCAATTTGGATGTACAACAAAGCAATACAAGAATCCACCTACATATGAAGATCACTATGTCCCATCTAATCGACATGTGACTACAAATACAAAGGCAATATTCAAGAGACCACATAGGTCCACTAAGAAAAGAACCAAATCAAAGAAAACATGGGTTCCTAAATCCATCATGGAAGAATTGCATTCTAATTCCAAGCAAAGAATAAAATCAAAGAAAATATGGGTTCCTAAATCCATTATGGAAGAATTGCATTCTAAATCATCCAAAAGAAAAGGAAAATCAAAAGCTACGTGGATTCCCAAGGCTCTTCAAAAGGACTTGGATACAAAAAGAAAAGAAAAATTTATGTGAATTCCCAAGTCTCTCTTAAAAGGCTTGAACAAAAAGGAAAAATCAGAATTGGCGTCCAAGCTTCCAAAGGCTTCCACTCCGTCTCCTTTCAAAAAAATTTCATCTCCTAAACCTATTTTGGGTCCTCATGTCCAAAAATCCATTGTTTTGATTACGTCTTCGTCCATCTTGGGTCCTCATGCACCAAGATCCATATCAAAACCTAAATCCATTTCAAACACTTTTCCTCTATCATTCCACCATCCTTCAAGATGTGTGTCGATGTTGATCTTGACTACACAAACTTTTCAATACACTATCCAATATCTTTCACCTACCTCCTATGCATCCATCTCATATTCCTGCTATTCCTCTCATCCAATCCATCGCATAAATCCTTGACTACCATCTCCCTTATCCTCCATATCAATCTTCTTTACCATCACCCTATTAGCATCTTTGAGCATACTTTCAGTGGCCTTGGCCTATTATAGCATATCTTTCAGAGGAGCACTATCTAAAGAGCTAGAAGCTTAAGTTCCTACATAAAATAAAAAAGATGAAAAAAAGAAAAAGTGCCTTGGTGAAAACCTGGTAAACAGGCACCTTGGTAGAAAAAGTAAAGATAAATCAATCCATCCTATGGTTAAAACCACTTCTTGTGGCACCTTGGATAAGTACCATGATGAAAACCTAGAAAACATGCATCATGCATAATTCCTTCTACTTGCACTCTTCACTTGGGGGCAATTTCCTTCCATGTCATCTTCTCCCATCATATCTTACATCTAGCTAGCTCGTGAACATCCATGTTCCTTCTGCTAATCTTGACAAGGTTGAGCCTATTCATGAACATCATGTATCATGACATTCACGATCCCTTCCATCAGCCTATTTACTTTCTCTCATGCATGCTACCCTATCATGGTCTTTCTTATCCCAAGCCTATCCTTCCTATCTCTATGTATTCCTATCATAATCCAAAACATCCACTTATACTTTCATCACTCCTTATCTTGATTGTGCTATCGTAGCTATATCCTATCTAATTGACCCCTTGGTCTTGATCAAAATGAAGAATGAAAAATGCAAAAGTGTTTCTCAAAAATTCTCTTGACATGTCCATTCTTTTGGACCACATACTTTTCATGACATCCGGTCATTATCCTATATGCTATACAACATCGCTCCATGAGCCTACATTGCTATATTATTTTTTCCCTAGCTTGGGTAATCTTGAAGAGACTGTCCTTGAGGGTCGCATTCACCCTCTTCATCCATCATTGGCTATTTGTCTCATACATCAGCTTTCTAATCCATCTGCAATGTCCTACACCTTTCTAGACATTGGGGTATACCATTTTGATCTTGCTTGAGATCGAGTAATCTCTAAAAATCTAAAAATTGCAAAATCTCTAAAAATTTCTAAAAGTCAAAAAATTCTAAAAAAATGATCATCTTGGTGCAAACCTAGCAATAGGCACTTTTGATGCATCCACCAAGAAAAAAAAAAAAAATCTCTATTGACTATCTTTCAATCATTAGGTATTGGGTCAATCTAACCCTAACTCCTGAAGATTAATCCTAGTTCTGGGGAACGTCTTTTGAAAGGTGATAAATGTTTTGGTATCTAGGCAATCTAACCTAGATACCTTCAAGACACCAACTTACATGGATTGAAACTGTTCATACTCTAGGGGCAACCCTCCTAGTCTGGGGGGCACTGTCCTATCACCTTTTGGGATCTACTTTGTGACAATCACCAGTGGTTCCCACTGTGTGTGCCTATTGTTGCTATGCTTATACTGAGATATCTTTCCTTGAGAATCTCCCTTACATCAGTCACCAGTGGTTCTCACTATGTCTGCCTATTGATGCCTAGTTATTACTATGATCTCTTCACTCGAGAATCTCTCTCATGTCAGTCACTAGTGGTTCTCACTACATCTGTCTATTGTCATTGTACTATTGTGATTACTTGCATCCATTACAGTTGGAGTTATACTCAAATTCTCTATCTATCAATACTCGGCCTTGGCATTCTTTGCTTTAGTTTGTACATAGCTTTCGGTCACTTTCGTGACACTTTGGTTCCTTTGTGAACCTTCCTAACTTGCCACTCATTCAGTGCCATACGCCTGGGGGAAACCAAATCTAGCATGTCCTTGCAACATACGTCAATTCAGTCATCATTAGTTGGGGGCACGTGTCCCCAATTTGATCACATCTTTGATTTACACTAGATTCAGTAATCTTGTCATTTATGAAGGACAACTCTCTACTGACACAAACTGGTATTTTTCAACACCACCATAAATAGTGTTTTTCAACACTATCTTTGGACACATCTATTTTTTTCAACACATATTGGATATCGCAGCGTAAACATCTATTGATAACAATCACACACAATGCACTCACAAGCACAACTATGTTTTTCAACACCTCATACACATACATATTCAAAAACTTTAAAACTGGCTGAGCTATGATTAATCTTTTTTTGTATGTTGTCTATTATCATGGATTTCATTGATATTTTCTTTGTCTACTACTTGTTGGTGTAGTCCTGATGATCTAGCAATGTCAAATAAACAGGGTGTATGTGATAAGAGCTCCCGCACTAAGGTGGAAAAGTCTCACATCCCTCGATCTTGTTTATTTGTATGCCATGGTGAGGTCGGTACTATCTCCTTGACTGTTATTACTCTATTTGTTTACACATGATCGCACTCATGGTTATCTTGGATTTGCATGCCTCGATACTGATGTACTCTTGCAACATCAACTAGAAACAATGTTCAGGTCATCTTGGCTTTTGTGCCCTGGTGCTTACGTTTGTTTCCTATATCTTATCCAATGAAAGTCATATTCATATTCTTATGGTTGTAGTGGCACCAGTAAGGATTATATCGACTCCAATGTTCCAAAAATGCTCAATGATGATGATTATACGATGGGTCTCACAACCATGTCCTAGGAATTGCATTTAGCATAGGATTGCATTTTCATTCTAGACTTGCATTGTGGCAGCGATTCGATGTTCACTTCATTGTGTTCTCCTGGATTTGTACATTGAGGGGTTCTTCTTCAGTGTCCTGGTTTCACCACTACTACACAAGTATTCAATCCTCGCTCTCTATCTTTAGCTATATGCTCAATCCACTTTTGTGATCAAAATCAAAATCTGACACTCCTATATAGCTCAAAATCGCATCTCAAAATTTTTAGGACCAACGTGATCAGACACTTGTGCAGTCAACTTTATGACATTGATTTCTAGTCAGAATCTTATCTAATCAACATGTCCTCAAATATTTGACTTTTTTTCTCAAAATTCAACTTTGGTCAACCCTAGTCAAACTTGGTCAACTAGACCTCGACAATCCCTCAAAATTGATTCTGAATCTTCCAAATTCTTCTGTAATATGTTTTGAGTTCTTCTTGATCTCCGATTTGACATCTCTCTATGATTTATCACTCTCAATCATCATTATTATGTTTCATCTTTCCATTTCACTCCCGAGGGGGTAGGATGATTACATCATTGAATCTATTCCAATTAATCTTATATGAATTCAAAATTCCTCATTGCTAGGGGCATCTCATCACTTGGGGCAAGTTTAGTTTTTGTACTTCATAGTCAAAATTGGATACTCCACAATCACTAGGGGCATCTTTGTTCCTTACATCTTGTCATCTATTAAGTATCTGAGAAATCTAAGTCAGATTCTTGAGGATCAAGCTTCATTTAGGAGATGATTCTCTAAATCTCAATCTATTAGGTATCTGAGCAATCTAACTTAGATCCCTAAGGATAAATCTTTGTTCTAGAGATGATTCTCAAAATCTTAATCTATTAGGTATCGGGGCAATCTAACCCAAATCCCTGAGGATCAAGCTTCATTCTGGAGATGACCCTTGAAAACTCTACTTGACCAACGTCTTGGCAATCTAACCTGGACTTCAGAGAGTTAAGCTCTGTCCTAGAGATGGCTCTGAAATCTTCATCAATCGATCTTTGCATCACCAATTTTCAAAATCTATTCTTTTTTACTTTAGACATCAGACTATTCTTTGAATAAATGCACTGCTCGCACATCAATTCAAAGAGGGGAAAAATGTAACACCACAAAATTGGCATATTGCAACCCTAACCAATTTTGTTGCATTTTTCATTCTTCTGAATCATCAAAGTCCTATTGTACTAGGAAATTCTAAGTTTTGACTAACTCTACTCGACCTAAGTGTCAAATGTAAAAAATCCTAAATATGCATTAATCATACATTATATTTAATTCCTAAATATCAATTGGCTAAACAAACCCTATGATTGAATTAATTTAATTATAAAGTCCTAGCACTTTAATTAAATTAAGTTCACCCCTTTTAGCTAAAACACATCAAAAGGAATTAAATAATATTTAATTATTAAATAAATATCCTCATTTCAATAATTAAATTTAATTATTCAGATAATTGAGAAAAACACATTTGTGAGGTCATACTTATTTTATTTAATTAAATCTTCTCTCAAAAATCTTCTCTTCAGTTTAGAAATAGAAGTTTTGAATTAACTGTGCTTTAAAGAGAAAGAAAGCAGTTAAAATAAAAAAGAAAACAGTTAAAAAAAAATAAAGGGAAAACAGTTTATTGTTTTCTTTTAAAGAAAGCTTGCTAATTTGAACTGGCTTTTTTATCTGATTTATTTTAAAAAGGAAACT
Source organism: Thuja plicata (assembly GCA_018584345.1). Lineage (NCBI taxonomy): Eukaryota > Viridiplantae > Streptophyta > Pinopsida > Cupressales > Cupressaceae > Thuja > Thuja plicata. Next base: position 1,381,130 of record MU226743.1, on the reverse strand, counting down.
TTCTATTCTGAGCAGGCTCTCAATCTATAAAAGAGCTCCCATTTCTCATTCAAACCCCCAGTCATTTTGTATGCATTGTTAGAATAACGAATTGCTGCTACATTTTATCATCTCATTTCTAGTTAAAATCTCTCATTTGCAATAGATTAATGTCAATTTCTTAGATTAAATGCATTGCAATCATGTCTTAGTTTAATCTCATTTCAATTTTAGATTAATATTGCATCTTTCAATTTCTTAGATTAATCTTGCATTACATTGCATCACATTCATGGAGAAAAATCCTTCATTCTTAGATTGGTCTATGGTTGTGAGACTCTCGTTCTGAGAGCTATTTGAAAACCCATCTAGATAGAAGGAAACAAGTCAAATCATATAGGCATGCAGGATGAATAACTCATATTCACTTCTGTATGTGGCTGATGAACAAGGACTATGTTGAAGTGTATGGCTAAGTAAAAAGGCCACATTTAGCATATACAACAGGACGTTGAAAAGAAGACTCAAATAAAGACTACTAATGAATCATCTTGCAGGTTGCCTTGATCGATAGCATGCTAAACTTTGTACTTGAATTTTATTTTGTTTTATTACAATAGGAACCCACATGCAAGAATTCTAAAATGAACTTCTATTTTGGTATTTTAGGAATGACAATGATGTTAGGAAACTATGCTCTTGCCCTTTTGGGATGATCAAAAATCCAGAAGCATTGTTGTCATTTTCTTATGTGTTTGAAGTGTCTTTTAGATTGTAATCCTAAGAATTATATGAACGTATCCTCTCCCCTTGCCTTTATGGATCTTGGGTGCAGGAGAAACTCATATAATTCTACTAGTGTGGCTACCTCCCAAGTGCTTTAATAGAGCTAGTGAGAGTGGATTTCCCAATTGATAACAGGCTAAAGCCAAGCCCTTCCAAACCGGTATATAAAAAATGTCGTTGTGATTAATCTCATAGTGAACAGGTGTTTAATGTGTTATACCGGGAATAAGATCTCCTTTAGTACCCTTTTAGTGCATTAAAACCTATAGAACATAACTTTTGTAGGCTGGGAGGCCTCCATAACTGATCTAATCTGCTGCAAGTATAACCACTTGAACAGATGCCTTGACTGCAAACTTTGTTTTAGTGACCAAAAACCCTCTATCTATTGGCACGAAAGGTCAGAGACCAACTAAGACATCCAACATTTTCACGACTCTTAGTAGAGACAACGGTCCCTTGGGAAGTGATTACCCTTGGGATTTGAAGCTTGGTGTGCCTGAGAAGTGAGTGCACTATAAGGAGGAGCCTGTACCTCCAAGCTTCTAATTTTTCTTCTATGAGTAGATGTGGCTAAACTTCGGTTCAAGTGAGAATTCAACAGATATTGCCCTGGCTTACCTAGGTTGTGGAGTGACTATTTTATTTACAACAAACAATCTGCTTGATGTGTCTTGCATGAGTGAAACATCAAAACATACACCAAACATCAAGATGAACATCAAAATGATCAACAAATCTGCATTCTTAAGTGTCAAACCATCAACTTGCACAATTTGCTATCCTACCATTTTCAGTCTTCCTTGGTTGATCTAGATCAGATTAGGTCACTTACCCCACTGTTAGAAGTTTTTTTACACTTTGGATTCTTGCATTTTGACCTCTTGAACTAGTAATCTTTGATTTTACAAGTGACCTTACTTGGATTTGGTGAGCTAGAAACTGTTCTTGTTGAGAAGATAAACCTTTAGATTGTTTGATAACACACTTGGAGAGTTTCGGTAATCTCTTGTCCATTCACTTTCATACAAATTCAATTTCAATCAATATAACTTGGGTAAATCATCCTCCTGATCCATATGTGCTAGGGTATTCACCCATTCAGTGGGCACCTCTGTGGCAGTGTTGGTTTACACCCCTTGTAAAATTCTATCTTATCACCTCTCTTTTGGACAAGTGAATGCCTTTACTATCCTAGTTTGGTACCAATGTTTCTTAGGGTCATATTATCACCTAGTACCTTTTCTTTCATGCCAGTTACAACAAGGTATCAAGTATATCAAGGAAAATGACCTCAATTAGTCTTTAACCAATTACCCTTAGTTCAAACTCGCCAAAAACATAAGGGAAAAGAACTTGTATTTGATCACTCACCTAGGAACAACTCATAAGTTTAGTTTGATTCCAAGATTCACCTTAGTGAGTTGGGTACACCCTTAGCATCTTCTTTATCAGATATGGATATGAGTTACACAATGACTCGACAAGAGAGGGAAGACATGGATAAATGCCTTGATGACATATTTGCAAAACATAGAGATACCATTTCATTTGACGGCTCCTCTCGTAACAGTCAACTAGATTCACCCCTTATCTCAACTAGATATGTAGATGCACACCAAAGGGCTGAGAGGGGTAAGAGGCAAGCCTATCAAGATGAGAAATCACAACATGAAAACCAAGATGATGAACCTTATGAAATTCGCATAGCAGCATACACCAATAATTTGTTTCTATATTCAAGACCAAGTTCGCCACTCAAAACATCTTCAAGATACACGAGTGAAAGACTTAAGAGAATTGAGCGTGAAAAGAAAGCCTTCTTGGATGAACAAGCTGAAAAGGAAGAGAAATTTAGGCTCCTAGAGTTGGAGAGACAAACCTTGTTGGAAATAGAAAATAAATCCCTCCAGGAAGAGAAAGATAGACTCTTGGCTCATCGACTTAATGACCAATTTAATAACATGCGTGTTAGTGGTGGAAATAACTCTCCTCCATCCACTCCTCCTAAGACTCCATGAAGTGGAATACATTCAAGGATGCCATCACAATCTCCTATCACTAGAGGAAGAAGGGCTTCAAGACATGATCATTATAGGAGGTGAACACCTCCTAGGAACTCAAAACAAACTTCACAATGTGCTCATCATGGTTCACAATATGGGGGTAGCAGCTCAAGTTTTGACCTTAGCTCCTAAGACTTCATGAAACTGCAACAAGAACCACTCTTCCAGCAGTATGTGAAAAAATATTTAGAGCAAAACAAAGACATGTTCCTAGAGAGTTTAATCAACAAGGGAGCTAGAGTCCCCTCCAACTTTGATGTGGACAAGAATATTAAGAAGCAAGGTCCATCTCAAGAAGAGGAGATCAAACAACTTAAGAGTATGATGGAAAATATGTAGCACCCAAGAATACATTCTCACTTGATTCAATTTTTCCTAATCCTTTTGACAAAAGTGTTAACATGAAAGACTTCCCTAGAAAGGTTGAGATCCCTCAATATGACAAGTATGATGGGAATGGAGATCCACATGATCATGTGCACCAATTTTATACGACAAGTTTTGAGTTTCATTAAGATGAATGATACCTCATGAGGTTGTTCCCAAGGAGTCTTAAGGGTCAAGAAATGGAATGGTTCACCAACATAACTCCTCCCATTAAGACTTTCAAAGAGCTTGTCCATAGATTTTTTCAACACTTTGCATACAACCTTTCAAGATCTATCACCATGTTGGACTTATGTAACTTTTAAAGCAAAATCAAGGGGAATCATTTTTCATTTTTTTGCAAAGGTCGAGATGACAATGCTCTCGCTACTCTAGAACCATTCCTAAAAATGAAAAGATTGACATCCTTGTTAGCAACTTGGTTCCCAAAATTTAGTATGAAGTTAGGAAGATGGTTTTTGATTCCTTTGACACCATGGTTGAAACCGCATGTAGGATTGAGGATGTTTTGAAAGAACAAGGAATTTTGACCAAACATGGAAACAACAACAACAATGGTCAAAATAATAACAACCCTAACAAGGATAAAGGGAAGAACTCACACTAGAATAGGAACAAACAAGTAGTCAATGATGGAGTTGTGGACTCCTCCCAACCCAAATATCAAACTGTGCTCCACTTGTCTAGTGTTGTTCAAGCCATGAAACTCAATACATCTAATCAAAAAGAGAAAAAGCCAAGATACCAAGATAGGCCTAAGAAAGAAAGACGTCAATTTTCAAAACTCGGTGACTCATATGAGGATGTCTTGAAAACACTTATTGCCAAAAACCTTGTGCATCCTCAAGATCCCGCAAAGCATTATATACCTGATGTTAAGCCACATTGGTGGGATGAGAAGGCCTTTTGCAAGTTTCACAATGGTATTGGACATGACATTGAAAACTGATGGAAACTCAAGCATATTATTCAAGATCTCATTGAGAATGGCAAACTTAAGATAGATGGATTGAAAACTAACACCGATCATAAGGAATTCAAAGAATCATTACCCAAGTATGAAAAGGGGGAAACCTCTAAAGCTAATAATGGGAAAGCTGAGATCAATTACACTTACACAGATGTAGAGAATACTATCAAAATGCTTGAATTTATAGAATAAAATGTCAACATGATGAGGGGTAAAGAACCCTATGGTTATGATCTGAAGGTGTACTCTCCTCCTATCTTCAATGAAGAACCCATCATGGTGCTAAGGGGTCCTAACTCTAGAGTGTCATCACAAGCCCTCAATGATGTTACACAAAGTCAAGGTCCCATTGTCATTAGAGGACCCAATTCAAGTCAATCAAGTAAACCTAAACAAGTGGCATCCAAGAATGTCACCTCAAAACCAGCAGTTAATCCTAAGTTGATCTATAAGCTTGTCAATCAGTTGCAAAGAACCCCAGTTTAGATTTTGATCTTTGAGCTCTTAGAGTTGTCCCCGAGATACAAGCAAGTCCTTGAGTATGCTTTGCACATGGAAAACATCCCCAACAACTTAGACATAGATCAATTCTAGAATATGGTTAACCACATTGCTAGCCCTCATTACCTTACCTTTTTGGAGGATGATGATAAAGATTTGAGCCACCCACACAATCTCGCTCTTCATATTGAGGTCATGATCCACAAAACCTGTGTTAGGCACGTGTTGATAGATGGGGGTGTTGGGCTTAATATTTGTTCCTTTAGTCTTTTGAAAGAGTTAGGTTATTCAGAAAAAGTCATAGATACCAAGAAAAGGATCACCATCAAAGCCTATGATGAGGTGGAAAGAAGTTCCAAGGGGTTGGTCATCCTTCCTATTAGGATTTTCCTTGTTGAAAAAGATATTTTATTTCAAATATTTGATGTTGGCCCCCTTGTGTATAATATCTTGCTCGGTAGACCATCGATTCATTATATGCAAGTGGTGTCATCTATCTATCATCAATGTGTTAAGTTCCCTTACAATGGAATAGATATTTGTATACCTGGGGATAACACTTTATATGTTAACTCAATTTTAGCAGTAACTCATGTTCCCCTCAATAGAGAAGCAGAAGACTTTGATGCAACCTTAGCTGAATGTAAAGACAATTTCAAGTTAGTAGACCTTGGCATGGGGGGGTATCAACTCAACTCCCTCACAACATTACTAGTTTCACCTCTATCTTATGGAAAACATTCATAAGAAAAGAGACCCTCCTCTTTAGCTATGACTTTATTTGGCATGTTTGTAGAATCCTCAATGCCTATTCAAGATGAGAAAGAAGAGACATTTGTTAGAGACTGGATCTATAGAGAAGAGAAATACATGCACAATGAGAAATTGTATCCCTCTCCTAAGGCTTATGGAAGAGGGTATACTTTTGTTAGACAGATGGGCTATCTCGGACATGGCCCTCTTAATCATAGATTAGATGCTAGAGCTGAACCTCTTGATCATGCTCTTTTTGGATGCAAATCTAAGAAGATGGTTAGCCTAGGCTTTATGAATCAAAAAAAGCACACTACTCCTATCCTTGATAAGTTAGATAGTGAAGATGAACCAGAATACATACCTATTTTGACAAATCAATAGGACCTATGTGTAGATTGGGTCCCTTCCACTAATCTCCTTTAGGGAGATTTAGATATTATGGTCACTCATGCGTTGATTGCAACTTTAGAACAAGAATCAGATGTAGAAGATCCTTTCAGAGAACATCAACAAAAGAATCTTGTTCGTTTAATGGAAAGAGAAGGTGCTACTCTTTATGACACTAGACCTTCCAAATCAACATGTCCCAAACCTTCATGGTGTAAACATCCTAGTCATAGTTCAGACACAAGTTCATATGAGTATGAATGGGACTCCTTCTCAAAGCCTTCCATAGTTGACATGGATGTTGATGTCATCCACACTTATAGTTCTCAACCTGAGGTAGCTGATGAGTCATGTGTAGGATTAGAGGATTTGAACCTTCTTTTTTCCTTAGTGAACGATTCTTCACTTGTTAGGATGAATCTTGATTTGGGTATCTTAGAAGGATACTGGACAGACTCTAACTCTTTGGTCACCAGTGATAATATCATTCACATTTATAACCTTCAACCATTCATTGACTTGCCTCTTGTTCATCCTAACCTCATTAATTGGTCCCAACACTATCAAGAACTTGATTTTTTAACATTTCAAAATGATTATGAGATAGCATATTACCTAAATGCCATTGAACTCGTAGTTTCTTCCACCAGTGAACTGGCTACTAGCATGATAGATCCAGACATCAAGTACCTTAGTCACAAAATAAAAAGAAAATAAAATCAAAGGAATAGGAGTTCTGATGGCAAAAATCACTGTGTGGCAGTGTTAAAACTGAAAAAGTAAAAAGAAATGGCGTATCCAAGGGTGAAAACCTCTCTGAGGCACCTAAGGATGAGGTACTTGATCGTCTCCCTAGCTACTTTGAAGATAGATCTTCAGTGCTTATTGAACCAACACAAGTAGTCAATTTGGGTATAGATGAGGCTTCACAGATCGTACACTTGGTTGAGTCCTTGTCACCACAAGAAAAAGAAGCTTACACTAAGTTCTTACAGAAAAAGAAGATCAACTTTTTCACTGAATATGAAGCTTTAACAAATGGACTTAAGATGGCCATAGAATGGAGAATCACAGAGTTACATGTCTATGGGGATTCATAGTTGATAATCAACCAAGTTAATGATGAATATCAAATAAAAAATGAGAAACTGGTACCTTACAAGAAAATAGTTGATTCCTTGAAATGATACTTCACATTCATCACATTTCAGCGAATCCCTAGAGTAGAAAACAAAGAAGATGATGCTATGGCTACACTTGCTTCACTCCTTTAGTTAGAGAAACATGAATTCAAATTTGAATTCCTAGTGGAAGAGCTACATCACCCTATCTATGACTCCCAAGAAAGCCATGTCATTTGTAACCTTGTTGGTCCTGAGTCATCCTGTTATGGTGCCATTTACTCATACCTTCATGATGGCATTGTACCTAAAACCTTTAACCAATATGAACGCAGAAACCTCACCCAAAATGCCTCTCGCCATTCCCTTATCTCTAGTGATTTGTATAGGAGGGGTCTAGATGGAACACTTCTTAGATTCTTAGAAAAGGAAGAATTAGACCAAGCGTTAGTTGACATCCATGAGGGCATCAGTGGGGGACATTCCAATGGTCTTTCCATGGCCCAAAGGTTTCTTAGGGTGGGGTACTATTGGCCTACAATGTAGATTGACATAGTAGCTTTTGCAAATTCATGTGAAAAGTGTCAAAAACATGGTAACCTGATACATGCTCCAGGAAGGGAGCTCATTCCTTCTATATCTCATTGGCCATTTCAGTGATGGGCCTTTGATCTTGTTGGGAAGATTCATCCCAACTCATCAGGTGGACACAAGTTTATTATCACTACTACTAATTACTTCACTAAATGGGTAGAAGTTGTCCCACTTTCTATTGCCTCAGGAAAGAAAGTCTCTCTATTCATTATGAACCATATCATCTGTCGATATGGAGTGCCTTATGAGATTATCACTAAAAAATGGAGGCCAGTTTAAAAATAAGGACCTTAAACAACTATAATAAATTGAAGATTAAACAACATTGGTCTTCCATTTACTTTCCACAAGGAAATGGTCAAGCAAAGGAATCAAACAAAACCATTCTTAAAATCCTACATAGAACAGTCTGTAACAATGGTAGAGATTGGCACCTACAGATAAATCTAGCTTTGTGGGCCTATAGAATGAGTATTCGTACTCCTATTGGGGCTACTCCTTTTTCCCTTGCATATGGCGTTGAAGAATTTTTACCTTTGGAGGTTGAGATTCCTTCACTTAGAGTTTCCCTCAAAGGTCTGTTACAAATGAAGACTACCGTGCCATGAGACTTCAAGAGTTAGAACTTCTAGATGAAAAAAATCAAGCATCATTTGACCATATGAGGTTTTTATCAAAAGCGCATGTCCAAAGCCTTCAACAAAAAGGTTCACCCTAGAGAATTCCAAGTGGGAGATCTTGTTCTATGTGAAAATCCTGAATCAACAACATAGAGATCAAAAGGGCAAATTTGAACCTAATTGGCTTGGACCTTACATCATTACAACAGCTTTTGGGTTAGTTGCTTATTTACTTTCTACAGCAGAGGGAGAACAACTCCCTAATCCTATCAATGTCTTGCACCTGAAGAAGTTCTATCCATGATGCCCATTCTGTCTGGGAGCATCCTTTGTACATACTTATTGATCCTGAAAAAATCCAAAAAAATGATATATTGTCAAAAATTCTAAAAATTAGAAAATGTCCTAAAAAATGATCATTTTAGTGAAAACCTAGCAATAGGCACTTTGATGTATCTCCAAAAAAATTATATATTCCAAAAATACAAAAAATTCAAAAATTCAAAAAAAAAATAGAAAAAGTGCCTTGGTGAAAACCTGGAAACAGACGCCTTGGTAGCAAACAATTATAATAAAATCCAAGTGGTGAAAATCTAGAAATGGACGCTACTTGAGTCCTTTGCACCCCTATTTCTTAGTGCATGTCCTCAACACTTAGCCTTTCTCCATCATGCCTTGTCCTTGTTGCCTTGGTTTGGAATTGGTCTTTGTATTTATCTAGGGAGCATAACTGTGTTAGCTTTGGTCTCTTGGGTGCATTAGTCTTTAGGACATCTCACAAACAGTGTTTTTTTTTCAACACCACCCCAAGTGTATTTTTCAATACAACCCCTGACATCGAGTGTTTTTCAACACTTATCGGTTTGGTCTTACCCAGTTTTGTCATGTGATCTTACCTACTTGCAAGCATTCAATCCTTATCCTCGGAACTCAGTATTAGTTGACACACTTAAATTTTTAAACACAACACTTAATGCTTGAGCTATGTCATGATCTTTTCTTTGTGTGCTGACTGTTATTGATTTTCATTGAGTGTCCTTGTCTAATAAGTCTCTCCAGGATGCATAGCTAGAGGACTTGGGGCATAGGGCATGTTTTTCTTTTCTTTCTGCTTTTGGGTGTGGTCTTGAAACTCTTGAGTGTCTTTTGTTGTTCCCTTGAAACATTTAGGAGATTTGAGGCTTCATCCTTGACTATTTTTGCATAACCTTTCTTCTGGTCATCCTGACATTTGTGCCCTGATGCGAGCATAGTTTTGCTACATTAAATTGGGTAAGCTAACATCGAAGTCATCTTGACCTTTATCTCTTTGATGCTTATGTTAGAATCTTTCCACATTCCAATCCGATATCAATCACATTCTTGTGCTTGTGACTAGTGATGATTGTGTGATTTTTTGATGTCCGTTAATAATGGCCCAATGATGAAAATAAGTTCCTTAAATGAATGATGAACACAAATTCCTATGTTACAGTAGCTCTATTACAAGTACACCTTTGCATTTTCATGCAGCTTGCATTGTTATATCTCATGTTAGTTTGCATTTTAGGCTGCATTATGAGTTTGAGAGGGTTTCCTTCATCTTTCTTGTGGACTTTTAATCAACTGTGGTCATGTTTGATCTTCATTTCCTTATCTTCTTTCATGATCTCAATCAAAATTTTCTATCTTAAACAGTTGATTTATTTTGGGGCAAATTCTCTTTCTTCTCTCCATTTCTTTCCACCTATTTCAAACTTCTATCTTCCATTCGCTTTCACCTCACTTTTTTTTCTTCTAATTCAACCTTGGGGCATAATCTTTCATGCTTTATGATCTACCTTGGTTCTGTTATCCTTATATCTTTCATCTTACATCAAGAACCTTATCTTTAGTTCAATTTGATCAAATTTATCAATTTTTTGTTTCTCCTCTATCTCATTTCGATTTTGATCATGAGGGGCAGTACCTATCAAACTTCAATCCTTGATTTAGCTTTATCAATCCTATCAATTGCTCCGCTTGGGGCAACCTTGCTTGAGATTCTTATCTTGGAAATGTCAATTACCTATTTACAGGGGTGTTGACCTTGTCTTTTTCAATCAACTTATCTTTGTCCTGATGTGTTCCCGTCCGTCGATCACACATCTGGGTTGTTTTGTGATCCCAAATCGATCTCACACTTCAATTGCATTCTTTAACTACATGTGTTCCCATAAAGATCACACATTAGTCAAAGAGGGGCAAATGTATGCACCCTAAAATGGTCTCCTAGACTATGGGATCCCATTCTTCAATTTATCAAATGACAGAACCAATTTATCAAATTCCTAAATCAATGCCTTGCAATATTTTCAACTCAAATCAATTTCCTTGATCAAATCGTAATTAATGCAATATTTCCTAAGGTTTGATTATTTCATCAATAATTTTATTTAATTAAAATAAAATCCCTTTTTATTAAATAAAATAATCTTATTTAATTAAAATCCCTTTTTAATTAAATAATTTTATCTTATTTAATTAAAATCTCTCTTTTTATTAAATAATCTTATCTTATTTAATTAAAATCTCCCTTTTAATCAAATAAAATAATCTTATTTAATTAAAAGAAAATTCTTCTTTTAATTAAATAAATAAATTCCCCACTTAAATCCCTCTTTGTGATGAAAAAAACAAATAATTTAAATAAAAATAAATAAAAACTCCTTTTTCTTCACACATATTCCTAAATGGTGGGCATTTTCCCACTTACTTGTCTTTTAGGGATTTATCCCACATTTCTCTTGAGGATGCTTTCCTCTCCACACTTTCTTTTATAAGGAGCCCTCTCCTTCTCATTTGAGAGATAAGAGTTTTTATTTTATTGTTATGCTGCAGGTTTGGAGAGCAATTTTGGAGGAGAGTTTGAGCATTTGAGCTTGAACCTTGCAACTTATCTTCTTCTTGTCTTCTTCTCTCATGCATCCATGGCAATCCATTTAGATTAGATTCATGTTAATTTAGATCCATATTTCCTTCATAGATTAATTTGCATACTTCCTTTCATGCATGGTTATCATATAGATTAGTTTTCTTCCATGCATTGTTATCATATAGAATAGTTTTTATTCTCATTTGCAATGCATATGTGGTGATCATGGAGACTAGCATTATTGCTCTTCCTCTTTGAATCTCTCATTTCATGGTGTACTTGCATGGGCATAACTAGGTCTAAACCAAGGGCCTCCATTACAAACCCTTGCACTCCATGAATAGGGAGCTATGAGTCACCATTTGAGACCTCATTCTTGAGCAATCTTGAATATAATGACTCATAGAAGTGTGTCAACTTTTCAGCACACACATCTAACACTATGTGTAGAGAGTGTGTTATGGGGAAGTAGACTAGAAGCAATTTTAAAAGAAAATCTTATACAACAAAAGGGAAGTTGGATCTGGTACATACAGATCTGTGTGGTCCTACAAGAGCAAGATCTTATTATGGTGAAAGGTACTTTATACTTTTTGTTGATGACTTTTCTAGAATGATGTTGGTTACATATTTGAGAGATAAATCTGAAGCATTTGAAAAATTCAAGTTATTCAAAGAAAAAGTTGAGAATGAATCTGATTTGAAGATAAAATATTTGAGATTAGACATAGGTGGTGAGTTTACATCAGATTTATTTAATTCCTACTGTGAAGAGCATGGAATATGCAGACATACATATGCACCTAGGACACCACAACAGACTGGGATAGAAGAGAGAAGAAACAAAACAATATTAGATGATGCAAGAACTATGATGCTGGAAGGAAATGTATCACATGTTCATTGGAGGAAGTTGTTGGTACTGTTGTTTACACCTTGAACAGAATTCAGATCAGAGAAGGTACAAATAAGACTCCTTATGAATTATGGTTTGATCATACACCTACTATAAAATATTTCAGAAAAGGTAATGCAGACAATAATTTATATTTAAGAACTGGTGAAGATGGAATCTTAATCATAGAAGTTTTTGTTGATGATATCATTTTTGAAGACAATGATAAGATGAGTAAGAAGTTCTCTAAAGAAATGGAAAATGAATTTGAAATTTAAATTATTGGTGAGATGAAAAAAAATTTGGTTTGCAAATTAATTAGAGTAAGAATGGTATTTTTATATCTCAGACCAAGTATCTTAAGGAAATGTTGAAGAAGTTTGGAATGGAAGATTGTAACATGTTGGGACACCCATGGTGACTAGATACAAACCGACTAGTAATGATGAGACTCAAAGTGTTTTTCAGACAAAGTATAGATCAATGATTGGTGGTCTACAATATCTAACTCACACCAGACCAAATATTTCCAATGTAGTTGGAATTGTGGCAAGATATCAAGCATATCCTAAAGAGACACACCTTGTTGTTATGAAAAGAATTTTTAGATACTTCAAAGGAACAATAGAATATGGATTGTGGTATGAAAAATCATATGAATTTATTTTACAAGCTTACAGTAATGCTGATTGGGGAGGTAATGTGAATGATAGAAAGAGTACAAGTGGTAAAGCAGTTTTCCTTGGGAAAAGGCTGGTTTCTTGGTTAAGTAAGAAGCAGGACTGTATTGCTCAATCTACTACTGAATCAGAGTATGTTGCTGTTGTAATAAATTGTACACAAGTTGTTTGGATGAAACAAATGTTGAAGGACATTGGAATAATTTTTTAAGACCCAGTGGTTATCCAGTGTGATAACACTAGCACAGTGAATATGTCGAAGATTCCTATGATGCGTTCAAAGACTAAACATATTTCTATTAAGTATCATTTCTTGAGGGAGAATGTAGAAGAGAAAGAGATTAGACTAGAGTACATTAGCACAAAGGAACAAATAGAAGATATATTTTAAAAACCTTTGCCAAAAGATGCTTTTGAACATCTCAGAAGCATGCTTGGGGTGAGAACCCTTCCCAGTGGTATTTAATTGATGCAGACATGCATCATTCTAGTGGCTTTCAGAGCTATATCATTTTCTAAACTTGATGAATGGATCTACTCCTTAGGGGGAGTAATCCCAGGAACACTGTGGAGCACATTTGGGTGATTTTGCATCTGACTGTTAGACATGAAGATTTGAAAAATCTACAACTTATAGAAGTTTACAGAAGAGTTATGACAGAAGTGTACGCACATTGTACGGATGAATCATAATGATCAAAGATAAGGATATGAAGAAGGATGTCTGATGACCTTATTCCTAAGGTATCTTGGCTTAATATTTCATGTTGGTGATGTTACATATGTTTTAGTGAAGACTGGTTTCTGGACTGTGACAGTGATGCTTGACAGAGCATGTCTCTATGTTTTGGGTATATCTTACAGTTGAAGATTTTTTAGGGTATGCGATCTTACAGGATGATAGAGGACACATTGAGGAATTTTGGGTATTGATCGATAGTCATGAACATGTTAGTGACATTAGTTGTGGTGTGTATTCTGGAGGAGACCTATTTGGTGGTTGACTTCAGAGATGTAGCATTTATTATGGATTGTAAGCATGGATTACAGATCCTGGGGTATACCTGATGTATTATAATTGATGTTTAGTTGTTTTAGGTACCGTGTGTATCTTAGCAAGGGGTTAAATAATTATTTGTATAGTGGAAAGCCTTAAGTGACTGGCTTAATTATTTATTTATATTGGGAAAGCTTACTTGGCCAACCTAATCAATTATTGTAATAGGGTATATATATGTGAGAAATTTTATTTTGAAAAGATGTATGTATGGTGCAAAGTTAATTGTGAAGATAGAGTAGTGTGGAAGCTGTAAGGCTTGTTTGGTTGTTGGATGTAGAGAAGAGTTTGTGATTGTAATACTTCATTGGAACTGACCAAGAAAAGACAATTACTATTAGACAGTTCACTAGATTGTATATTTCTCTATATACACTTGTTCATATTTTTAATCCTTGAGGGTGGCTTTAACCTTATTTGGAAAGTGAGCCCACTATTACTCTTGACTCCTAACAGGGTCTGTCCTTTAATAGGGACTATGTACTGTAATGTTGTAATAAGCTCCTAACAGGGATAAATATTTTAACATGGATACTATACTCTTAGTACATCATTTGTGGGTGCTAATTCCCACCGGTGTTTTACCTTTAACATGGTTTCCTTGATGAAAAGTATTGTGTTATTGTGTTGACATTTACTGTGTTATCATTTCCATTAAAGTTTTGGTTTATAAATTTTAAAGTTTAATATTATGTATACAACTGATTCACCCCCCCTCTCAGTTGTGCTTGTGGAATGTTATTCCTTAAAACAAATTTGTGAGTGATCTAAATACCTTTTGATTGTTGATTCTGTGAATTTTTGCTTCGTCCAATCACTCAATGCACTGACTTATTTAATCTTCTTCCTCAAATATTTGTTCTCCTTCAGTTCTGCTCTTCCAATGATGATTAGATAAATTCCTTTGAATGTCCTTATACTTCATTGTTTAAAGAAATGACATGGTTCCCCATAAACTTATTTCTGCAAATAATTCAGTCAACTAACAATCTGGCGATCACAGGATATAAAATTTAAAGCTATGCAGTCACTGATATATGTTCCATAATATTTATGCACACTCTCCTAAGCTCACAAGGCTTATTCCTCATAATTAGTGGCTGGATAGATTTATGATATTTCTTTCCAATGCTCCCCCTAAGGCCATGCTTGGCCATCAAGGTTGATGTAGCAATGTTAGCATCAAGTGAAGACTCAGTAGCATCTACTGAATCTCCCTGAACCTTTTCCTCACTTGTTCCTTTACCTTCCATACCTTATCATTATTAATATCTCCTGCTTTCCTAAAATGATTGTTAAATTCATCCATGTAGTCTGCAATACTCTTACTAGTATCGCCAATATTCTTCTTTTCAACACTAGGTGGAGGTCCACTTCTATTCTTAGTTCTATTGTATCTGCAAAACTTTGCTATGTGTCCTGGATTATTATATTTGTAGCATGTAGGAGGTGGTATATTCTGATTAATATGCAACTTACAATACTTTGCGATGTGCCCAAAGTTATAGTATTTGTAACATGTGATCTTAGTTATCGTTCCTTGTCTAATGTAATCTTGCTTGGTTCTTAACTGATCAAGTTTCTTGCATTCAACCTTTTTGTGTCCATATGCATGACAATTGAAACAATAGCCAGAGAAGGGTTTGTAAGGAATTTTACCTTTGCATTCTCTCTTCATGTATCCAATCTTGTTGCATCCAAATCATCTAGCTCTGAAAGGCCTCATCTATTCTCTAGGTTCTTCATGATTAG
Organism: Thuja plicata; assembly: GCA_018584345.1. NCBI lineage: Eukaryota > Viridiplantae > Streptophyta > Pinopsida > Cupressales > Cupressaceae > Thuja > Thuja plicata. The sequence continues at coordinate 1,365,686 of MU226743.1, read as the reverse complement.
ATATTTCTTCATCAACCTTCACTTTATTTTTTTCATCCTGAGTTTTTGAACTTTACATTTCTTTGAATCCAACTCCATTCATGTCTCCTTTAGGTTTCTATCTATCTCTCTTCTCGTCAATCTTATCACTACTCATATAAAGTTTTTCAATATGCTTCTTAGCCTCAACAAGTTCTCCTTTTATGATCTGATTGTATTTCTCTAATTCCAAATATTTTTTCTTTTAGTCACCAAGTTCAATTTGCATTTGTCCCATTTGAATATTAGCACCTCTTAAGGTTTCTTCAAATTTTTTTCTTTCATCCTTTACCTGTTGAATCTCTTTAGCCATTTGAAAATATATAGTTTCATGATCAAGTTTCAAAGTATCTTTCTCTTGTTCAAGTTATTTTATATGATCTAATGTATCACTATCTAAGTCCTCTTTTATTTTATCCATACAATCTTGTCTTTGACTCCTAGATAGTTCAAGTTGCTCCTTCAGTTTCTCAATGAAACCTTCTACTCTCCTCAATTTGAATTTCAAGTCATCATTTTCTTCTTTAGCATTATCAAGGTCTTCAAGTGCTATTTCAAAGTTTTCTTCCAAACTTTCACAATCCATCTTAATCTCCCTTAAGCTAATATACTTTCTCTCCAAGGTCCAATAGCTCTTATACCAATTTTTAGGATTAAGTAATATTGAGAGGGAGGATGAATTAGTATTATAACACTTTAAACTTATACTTATCAAATTCCAACTTAACTAGATAATTGGTGAAATGAAAAGAACCTAAGAACAAAGCACACAACTCATAATACCATGAATTTATTCTCAAGGAAACCCTGGCCAAGGGAAAACCCTGGTGGGGATGGTACCCACAAATATACACTAAAAGTATTATGTCCCCGTTAGGCGCTGAATATTACATTAGTACATTTCCCTGTTAAAGGAATACAAAACCCTATTAAAGATATACACTGAGCTCACTGCTCATACAATCAGAAATGTCTTTGTTACAATGATTTATCAAAATGAACATAAACAAGCATCTGTTATGCTTAAGTAGCTATAGTTGTAGCTTGCATCACCATCTGCTTGATTCTAACATCACAATGCATCGTTTCATTCGTTCACATACATACCATACTTTTCTTCTCAAAAGCTCTTCAAATATATATACATTATTACATACCGAGTCAACTCCCAAATACATCACAAAATGGAACCAACACTCCTTGAATCATCGCGACCATTCAACTGATTTGTCTCGCTGAATCACTATCTTCACATCACTTCAAACATATTTATCTTTCATCTCTAAACTCAAAAACTCAAGAGACCTTAACTAAAGGTCTAGAATACCCAAAAATAGCTTCCTCTAAGTTCACATGTCTTCATTCAACATATATAGTGTTCACTACCCAAAACTGTACTCTTGTACCCTGTAAACTGCTTTATGGACTTAGTCATTTTACAAGCCTTAATTCCAAAATCATGTTCTACTCCAAGAGATCATTCATAACTAATGTGTTTCTATAAATGTAAACCCTAATGTGTTCCTGAACACTCTTGAATGAGCCACTTGCCAACAGGTAAAGCCCGAATAGTGGAGTTGTAGCCAAGATCCCAGTTATTCAAATTTATCTATTTAATTTAGATTGTTAAGATATTTAATATTCTCTTTCTAAATATTATGAAGTGAAGAATTTTTGACATGTTTAATCATAACATTAATTTTAGTTAATATAATAATCTTAATATTAAAGGACTAGACATAATAAACCAATAAATAAGGAGGGTGAGTTCCTTCAAAATCACAACTTCAAATATGTCTGGGTGTGAAGACCACATGATCTCATATCAAAAAAGGATAGGTACCCTTGATGGTTTGTTCACATGATGTCATATGAAAAAGTATGTGTCCCCTTGAATGTTTGTTAGCCCAATCTAGTCCAGCAGAAGCAGATTGTGGTCTAAAATAATTCTAGGTAAAGCCTGAAGAGTAGAGTTGTACCTAATATCCCAATTATTCACATGTGTCTCTTTTATTTAGAATGATTAGATCTTTAATATTCTCTCTTTCTAAATATGCATTTGTGACATGCTTAATCATAACATTAATTTTAGTTACTATAATATAACCTTAATATTAGTGGACTACATAATAAACCAATAAATAAGGAGAATAAATTTCTTCAAATATTGAATTCATATTCGGTTTTTTCATTATCACAGGTTAACGTAGTGTAATTTACATCAAATATAAGGATCAAATAAGTTTTGCACAAGTCATTATAATTTTATATTTTTTATTAATTTTTTATGCAAGCAATGAATTTTAGACTTCTATTTTTTTTTAGAATTTTATAAAGATTATGAAAATTCTTGAGAAATTTCTTTATAATTTATTGTTAGATATAAAAAACAAATTTTGATCCAAATACAAACACCAAATTTCATTATTATCTACATTTTCAAATTAAAAAAATCATGCAATAAAGTCATATTATCATTATCTTTTTTCTATAATACCACAAGTTTGAAATAAGTACATGTAATCATAAAATTTTATATTAAACACATTTCTGAAATTTTATATTAAACACATTTCTGAATTCTCCATTGTTTGTTTATATTTATTTTTACTTTGCAACTCATTAGTAATGAATCACATGATCCAAACCATGCCAAAGATTAGCAAGGCAAGAATAACAAATTTATAAGAAGGGATAACAAGATAGAATTTTTTTGGGCACCACAACTATGCAAGAGGTTAACCCAAAATCAAATCTTATGCTTGATAAAAAAATTTATAGACTTTTATCTCTAATGATCTACCATAAGTTTGAGAAAAGCATGGTAGATCACAAATTATGTTGAGTTTTATTTAATTATATCTTCTAAGATGTAGAAAACAATCATTGATATATGATCTAAGATTAAACATTAGTGGACCCCACCTCTATGTAAGAGAGTCAACCCAAATCTCCCACTTGAAAAAGGACCCCTAGCTTTTATTCCTCTTAAGTACAACCAAAATAGCATCTTGATCTATTATAGAACAAGAATAGAAAAGCCTCTCACCTACTATATATAAGGTTAAAGTTAGAATTAAAAAAGTTGACATATTGTTTAAACAACAATAGAAAAAATTGTCAAGATATGATACATTTTAACTTTAAAATGAATGGTTTGGTAGAGTTTGGATGGATTTGTCACCTATATATTTCTAATGTTAGAATCAATCATTTTAAATGATAAGATTAAATATTAGCGGATGTCACCTCCATGTAAGACACTCAACCCAAATCTCCTACTTAAAAAGGACCCCTAACTTTGATTCCTCTTTTAGTACACCCAAAAAACATCTTGATCTATTATGAAAGAAGAATAGAAAAGTCCATCACCAACTATATATAAGGTTAAAGTTAGAATAAAAAAATTGTCATATCACTTGTAATGGTTGAGTCATTTGGGTTTTGGATCTCTTAGCTTATAAGTTCTCTTTAATTTTAGGTGCTATTCAGCTATTTATACTAGATTTTGGACTCCTCATTGAGCTCAAATATTTGATCTTGGCTAAAAATCTTTTGGACTACATATTGTGCTCTTTTTTAAATATTAATATAAATATATAGGCTTCTTGCCTCCCCCTACTATATATGATTAATGTTAGAATAAAAAAATTATTCTAATCTCAAAAAATGCAATACAAAAATTATTCATTTCGTTTACTTGTCAAGCCAAGATAACTTTCAACATCAACATGAATCATTGGGTAGAGTTTCTAAGGATTGGTAATATACATTTATTCAAACATAATGTAGACTTTTTACTTTCAAATTAATTTTAAGAAAATATGTTAGAATATAATACATAAATATCATATAATTATTTTAAATATTAATTATTTTGAAAAAGAATGATTATTTTGAAATTTCTTATTCAACATTATAATCATATTTTTTTTATTTGAAAAAAGTTGTATGATAATTAGTTAATTTATTTTAAATCATATATAGTCAATAATTTTGAATTTCTTTCATTTTTTATCCATTACATTTTCACTGTATAAATTTAAAAAATTATTTATTAATCAAAATCAAAACATAAATAATAAAATCCAACACAGCCTTTAATTCTCCCTACATCTTATCTTTAATGTAGATTTAACCTATTCAAAGGGAGATGAACTCCTTTAGCTCATCAAATCCTTTATAGCTAAAATTATTACCAGCCACATTTTGGGTTGAAGAATGTAGTTAAAGGAAACAATTTGAAACTATTTTATAGAAATTCTCTTATAAAGAAAAAAGGCTAGACCATGTTAATGTGGCCACTTCATTGTTTTGATGACCAAGATTCCAATAATAGCCAAGAAAAAAAAACTGAGTGTTACCTCCAATTACACATTATAATGTACATAACATTCTTGCCAAGATTGAATTGAGAATCATCAAAGAATAAAGTATGATATTAGAAGTTGATTTTATATGTTAAGCTTGGAAGATATTTTAGCATCATATAGCCTAGTCTTCAACAATGTTATTGATAAAAAAATAGTAATAGAGAAGCTTCATCTCTAAAAATTATTTTTCTTATGTTTTTTTGTTTATTATTGATTTATAATAATTGTTCACTCTTGCCTATAAAAAGAAAAAGATTTATTGGTTTAAATTAATCAATAATAATTAAAATTTTGACCATTTTTCTTAACTTGATGGCAAATTATATATTTGTAATAGTTACAAATTTTTATATGTAAGTGAAATCAAACGTTAAATGTGCTTTCAATGTCAAACTCAACACCCTTAACAACATTTGACCTTTAACATGTCATATTTTCAAATATTCAACAACTATAATGTGAAATTAAGTTATTCTTCATGCTAAATAGATAATAAGAAAACAAACATCATTCAAACTCAATCTATACACTCTTTAAAAACAATCCTTTCATGCACACAATTTTAATTCCACATCTTTTAATAACTATATCCTATTATAAACAAAATATTAATTACATCTAATATTCCAAAACATGATATGATTGTCTTAGTCTATAAAATTCTATACATATGTATAGAACAAATAACTAATACAAATCAAAAGATTAAAGTAAAAATATATAATAGAACAAAGAACTAGTTATAACTAAGAGATTAAAGTAAAAACACATAATAGAACAAGAATCTAGTTTAAACCAATATATTTAAGTAAAAATCTATATTATTAATACACAAATCTTTAAGCTCATATATAATGAAATAAGAAGTAAAAAGTTACAAAATGATTATAGAACCATTACTATCTAGAGAACAATCTAAAAAAGAAAGAAAAAAATTACTAAAGCAAGCTATATAACAACATTGTCTTTCTAATGTGAAACAACATTGTTTGCTATTAAATCTCTTATAATAGAAAAACATGAGACACCATATCTTCTTAAAGACAATTACACTAAGGATAAGAATTTACAAATGAGCATTATTTGAATTTGATTAATAATAAATTATCTTTCACAATAATCTTTACATATGCTTAAAAAAGCATAAGCTTTACTTTGAATCTAAAAGTGATATGCTTACTTAAGCAAATTTTCCACAGGTTGTCTACTCGGTTCTCTATAGCATGGTGTTGCTTTGCTTCCAGGTTGTCTACTCCGTTCTCTATAGCATGTTGCTGCTTTGCTTCTGGTCTTTCTTCTATTTCTTATTATTTTTCCTCCTGCAAAATTTCTTTTTCTTTCACAAGATGTAATTTAATATTTTCAAATGATGTTATGAATTGTTAAAAAATATAAATTATACTTTACATTTAATAGTGATATTACTTATATATAATAATATAATCTATTTATAAATTTATTATATTATTTACTACAAGTCTCTAACTAAATAGGAAAGCATGAGATACCATATATTCTTAAACATCACAATAAACATAATTTTTAACTAAACCACTAATTCAAATAAATCTTCCCAAATAATTTCTATATATGCATAAAGAAGGATAAATTACACTATCATGAAAAATGATATATATATATATATATATATAAGCATTAGGGTCCTGAGCACTTTTTTACAAGATACAAACTTATCAACTAAAAATTCAAATCTAGACTATTAAGAGAATTTTGTAATGAAAACTTGGTTTATGCACAGTCAGCATAACCGACCTAATGATGCAAACAGATGTCACACTGAACTATACCCAATGAGTTACATAACCCTTGTGTTCTTGAAAGTTTTAAGAGTCATGGTTAGTTTTAGAATTCAAAAGGGTAAATTGGAGGTATTCATAGAACACCAAAGAACAATGAGGTGGAATTAAAACAAATGTATTGAAGCTTCTTGTTAGAACAAATCCACAGTTTAAATTCATACCTGGTCCTTGTCAGACATGGATGATGAAGCTAATAAGGGTTTTCAAGTGGTTCTGTTAGAAACTATAGCTGCTCAGTGTCTGTCATTCACCATTATCATTATTGTAAAAAAGATATCAATTATTAAGATTTTTAGAGGAAAGTCAGTGAAGAAATAAAGATTAGAAATAAAAGTTGATTAGAATAAAACTGAAGATCAGAAATAAAATCAAGGGATTCGACTATCTTCATATGGATGATAAATTCTTGACTATTATGTAAACATCAATTCAAAATATTCATAGCTGATTTCAGAAAGTCTTAATCAGCTTTAGTCTTTGTCAATACTACTTAAAAGTGTGAAAATCAGAAATAAAAATAATAGAGTTGAACTATCTTCATCATGATAATGACTCACTGAGTATTCTCACCGAGTATTATCCAAATGTTGATTTCATAATAAATAAAGTTGATTCCAAAAATAATCTTTTCAATATAGCATAGACTGAAAAAGTAAAGATTAGAAAGCAAACTAATTGGAAAGATACTGAAACTGAGAAATTGATTATAGAAACAATCTTTGTCAGTACTAAATAGGCTGAAAATCATAAACAAAAATAACAAATATAAACTCTCTTCATGCTAACAATGAGTCACTGAATATGATTCGATCAGGTTTACAAAACATATATAGTTGATTCTAAAAGTAATCTTTTCAATACTACACAGGCTACGAATCATTCAGTATGATCTCAATACATCAATTTGAAAACATAAAAAATTGAATATGAATCACAAAATATAATCCCAAACACAAATTTAAAAGCATACAGAATTGTTCCGAATCAGTAAGTATGATCCCAAAAAACCAATTTGAAAATATACAAAGTCAATTCCAAACTAATCTTTTCAATACTACAGACTCAAAAATTCATGCCAAAAAAAAAACATTCTAACAAATAGAATCCAAAATAAGTAGCAAAGATTAAGTCTAGATTTTGCGGGAAAAAAAAAACCAATTCTAGGTTTTTGTGCATTTTCTAATAAACAAACGCAACAGAAAGATCAAACAAAACAAGTTTGCAACTTGCTAACGCTGGTCCGTATATGTTACAGAGCAGTGTATCTTAGAAAAGATCTCACCCACTCAACTAGCCCAAACCCTAAAAACCTAGTTTAAGATAACCTAGTTTGAGATAGCATGAGAGAACACCCTAAAACCCTAGTTTAAGATAACATGCAAAAGAAGAAGCAGTATAAGATAACATGCAAAAGAAGGTAAGTATAAGATAACATGCAAGAGGACCTACGTTAACATGCAAAAAGAGAACCTACGTTTAAGACAACATGCAAGAAACAGTGAATGAATTGAAAGCACCTCATTACAGAAAGAAGATAGAATTACACCACCTCAAAACAGAAGATGGAAAGACAGTAGAAAGCATTAGAAAAGAAGAGCTGAGGCTACCAAAATGACCTGGTAAAGAGAAGAAGAAAAACCCATGTACCAGATCATGCTGGCAGCTTCAGCCATTCCTTCAATGCATCCAAAAAGAGAGGCCGTGAGAATGAGGAATGAGGAATGAAGAATGAAGGGTGTGATGGGTAGAATTTATAGGGCATTGAGAAAGGGTTGTACACACGTGATCCCTCAAAGACCATCCCTCCATAGAAAAGAGAGACTGACAGACAGCAAAGGAGAATACGATGGTGAGAACAACTGGGGAGCATGCATGTGAAGGAGGAGGACCACAACAATCTATTTATTTTGACTTGTCTTAATTTCAAAGGAATCCAAATATCGATGCACAGGCTGTGGAATCTCCAAGTGAGGCCAATACCAAAAGACTGTGTGTACTCAGACCCCTGCATTACGGCGCCTCTGAGTACAGACTACAGACACCCATTTATTATTTGTGGCACTTCTGTAAGATCTAACCTTCTCTCTCCTCTCTGAAATGCAAATGGGGGTCCTATCACCTATCCCTAATTTGAGAAGATTCTCTTTCTCATAGCTCTAGGGGTCACATTCTCTGATAGCTCTAGGCACCACCTACAATTCTATAATTGGACTTTATTCTCTTCCCCCACCCCATGTTCTAGGTTTTCAGATTTTGAAAAAGGTTGTTGTATATCCTCAAACTTTCAAACCAAACCTTTATGGCATGTTTCTAATGACAATGATTCAAAAAGTAGGAGTACACTTTCTTGATGGGTTCAAACTTCAAATGCTAAATCAGACATAGAACTTTATAATGAGTTGGGTTCGAATCTCCACAAAGATTTCTACCAGCGCAAGATCCCAATGTGATAGACTCAAAGGAAGGTGATTGGATTATTAGAAGAGGCATGTGAAATTTTGGTCCTTGTTTCAAGGGCTTTCCTTGCATCATGTATGATTGTTTGGTATTTTACTTTTTCTAAATTCATAATTTATGATTGTATGGTATGTTACTTTTTATAAATTCATTATTTGAATACTCTTATTAAGTAGAAATGAGTGTGCACATTTGAGAACAAATGAGATTGGGTTATTAGAAGAGATATAGAGGATTTTAGCTCTTGGTTTTAAGTCTTTGTGTACTATTATTATGATCATTTATGATTTGGGTATATTATTTTTTCTCAGATGCGGCTTAGCTCCCTACAAAATGTACTATTGACCAAATTTCAAAAATCATAAAACCTAACAAATTTTCGCAAATTTTTCAGCATCTGTTCTTCGTGATCTCCATATTTTGTGGTTGAAAACCACAAAAAAATCAGTGTTTTTGCAAATCTTAAAAAAAAAAAAGTTTGACCTTTTTTTGTTTTCGTGTGTTTTGTCTGAAGCTTACCTCGTGCCTTTTTTCTCTTAATGGTATCTTATGATTGTTATGTATATTATTTTTCTCTAAACCCTCATTTTATGATTGTTCGGTATATTATTTTTTTCTCCAAACCTGTACTTTTTGATTGTTTGGTATACATTAATGACGTTTAGATTTGAACATTTTTGTTGCTTTCCTCTTGAACATAAAGATGAAATGAGTATGTACACATAGTCAACTACACAGTCAAAGCTAGAAGTGTGAGAAAAAATTTAGATACACCCAAAGTATACCACCTAATTACAAAGACATTTTGTATTTTTCCCCATGTCTCACTTCCAACCTTTCAAGTTTATTTCCGAGTTAAATTGAAACAAGACAAAAAAAATGTACCTACAACCCCACCCCATCGTAAATTTATATTTTTAACTATAGGTACAATCTATAGGAATGTAGAGGATGCCCAATAATTTACAAAAAAGTTGTCATAGTTGTATAGAAAGTTGTCCCAATCATACAAGAAGCCAATGCAACAAAGAGAAAATGCTACAATTGTACAAATGTTGCCACTTGGATATGTTAGGAATGTGCACTTGTTTGTCCAACAAACATAGAACTATAGAATACAAAAGGGTAAAAGTACGGAACTGTGTCACACTTGGGGACCATTTGACATGTTTCGGCCGGACCTGTTTCGGCCGGACATGTTTCGGCCGAACCCGTTTCGGCTGGACATACATGGCGCACACGCGGTGCCATGTGGCGTCGATGTGGCAGAAGGGTTCCGGCTAAAACCAGTCCGGCCGAAACAGGTCCGGCCGGACCAGGTTCGGCCAGAACCCATAAATTCTATATAAACCCCAAAATTTGGTTAGAGCGGCTCATTTGCACTGAGCGCCTTCCACGATTTGAGGAGCGGAATAGGAGTACTTCGGCCGAAAATAGGTAGGAATTTTTTTTTTGTTTTTTTCAAATGTTTTTTCAATGTGTTTTAATGTTTTTTAATTTTGTTATGTTAAATTAATGTAGTTTTACTATTATTTGATTTTTTTTATTTTTTTTTTTGTTATTTATAATTTTAGAAAATATAAAATATTGTTTAATGTAGATTTAAATTTATTTTTTAGTTAGAATCATATGTTAGTTAGTTAGTTAATTAATTTAGTTTTATTACATGTTTCAAAACAT